>VXBL01003649.1:3107716-3156149 GCA_013400195.1 Aramus guarauna
GGGGGGGGGTGTGATTGGTTTTTGGAGGGTTTTTTTGGCACTAGGGAGACCTGTCAGGCCACAGCTTCTGAGCTGCATTGGGATCATTCAAGCAGTTGGTCCATCTCTTGGTACCTCATTTGGCCTCATGTTTCCATTCTGGAAGCCAACTAGGAGCACTGTGTGAGACAACAGGCACTGGTTTGGGGTATTTTAAGCCCTTTCCAACATGGGCAATGGAAACTACAGCAATTAATATCCAGTAAAACAATCTAACTTTTTAAGTGCTCTTCTCTTTTCCCATATAGGAACAAGCACGTTATTTCAAGCCAAGCATGGATTAAGTTTCCCAGTGTCATTTATCCCTAAAATAATGGAGAAGCACTTCTGCAGTTGGGTGCTAGTTTTAACTTGGCCTCTTGGTGAACATGGTGTCTGTTGCCTTTCAGCTAGGACTCACAGGCTGGCTCTTTCCTCATTTGGACAGAACAGTAATGGACCAAACAGCATTGGGTCCTCACGCTGGCCTTCGGCTTGTGTCATATGTGCAGTGGAAACTGAGTGGGTTGGAACCTGAGAATTACTTCTGCTTCTGGAGGAAAAAAGCATGACTTCATGGACATGGTGGGTCCTTCCGCTTTTCATGAACATGTTAAAGTAACTCATAGGAGCTCAATTTAGAGGTATATGAGGCTGGGGATAAAAGACAGGATGATACCATTGATTTATACTATGAGTACATTTGATGTTATGTCATACAGATCGGTATCTGTCTTTTTAATGTTTTTATTCTTGGCTTTGAGACAAGTATAGTAGATGTTCTGAACACCCTACTACCATAAAAGAGTTCTTCTTTGGGAGCTATTCAAAAGGCTATTAAAATTGTGTGTTTTTATGAAATGAAGGGTAAGCAATATTTTGCTAATGTGTTCATTAGAAAGGAAAGGCAAGGTGTAGCAAGGGCAGCAAGCTTTTTCACCTCTTGTTTCTGGAGCAACAATTTATTTCAAAATAATCATCTGTGCAGAGAACAGTTTTATTAGAAAATCATCCTGGATGGTAAACTGTTCATTAGTTTTGCTGTAATGATTTCGTGTCGCTACTATTGCTATCACTATTGTATTAGCAATCGCTTCCTGAAGACATTGTTTTCGTATGCTTAATCTCAGTTAAAATATTATTCATGTGTATTTGCTTCCTGTAGAATCTCCTCTACCCTTAACAAGGTTACCTCATGGACATAAGGACTCTGCATACTGCATTGGTGGCCATCAGAATGGGCAAGAGTAAGTCTCGAGGAAAACCAAAAGCATAAGTACTGATAGCACACATTTATTCTTAAATTTTTAGCCTGTCCCATTTTGTCCTATTTAGTGATATCAAAAGCTTCAGGCATTGATAGTATTCCATTTAAGAGTCTCACAGTTGCAGATGACACAGCTGATGTCTTTATTCCACTTCCAGGTGACATTCTAGACATGATCACAAAAGCATGCTTTATCAGAGTTTTACTTCCTTCTTCTGTTTCTTAAGGCAATTCCAGGGCTGCTGACAGGTAGGGTATATACAAGACCTACAGTTTTGCATCCAGGCAGATAGTCTCAGACGTGTTTTAGTAGCATCCTTTCTTCTATTTGTTTTCCTCTTGACAAAACATTGATGTAGTATGCTACTTTTTCTCAGAAACATATAGTGCTGGTCTATAACGTTATCTGATTAACAAAGTTGCCTACAGTGTTATTTAATTGTATTTGGCAATACAAAATCTCGTATTAATTTTATTGTGGTCCTGTTTTGGAAGCTTATTTCTTTAGGTTGGCTCCCTGGTGATAGCGTCATTGCAGGAGCAATGAGTCTATTCAAGACTAATACATGATTTCTAAGTGGGGGTGATTTATGCTATTAATACTTTCAGCCAAGCCAATAACAACAATAAGTCTCAGTGGACAGACTGTTATGTAAATACAGGAAAAGCTAAACTTTACTGCATTTTCCTATAAAGGCAATGTTTACTGGCAAATTGGATGCCTTTATTTAAATAATGAAGCATATGAATTGTAAATGAACTACATGAAACAGTGATCTATGTTGTGACTTAACTTTTTAACTTATTAAATACCACGTATGTTCCCATTTCTAGCTTTCCCTAGAGCACAGCAAGTGCTTGGTGAAGTTGTAGCCAACTCCACATATGAACTCTGTGTATTTCAAAGCTGCTTTTTCAGAAGTATCATTCTTTTATTGTACAGTTCAATAACCCATGGTTTCCAACTCATTAGAACAGTTGCTTTGTTTTCAGACTTTCTCCTACTTATTTGAATGTATGTCTCTCCACTGTATACAGCAGAGATGACCAGTTTCCAGTCTGAAATAGTCTTTCGAGTGGTTATACCTACTCTCAAAGCAAGTTACAGGGTAAACTCAGGAGTGGAAAGGAGGAGCCAGGCAATTATTTTAAAAGAACAATTGATTTCATTGGTATCAGCTTGCAGGGACGTCTGGGAATTGTCAGGTGTTAATTACAGTGTGCTGAAAATCCATGGTGCTATTTATGGAGCAAGTTGAATGTAAGAATAAAGGTTTTTCTCTTTAGTGGTACTCATTGATAGGACCAGAAAGGTAGTGCATGTGCTCTCCTGATGTGCCAACCAGTTCCACTTTGATAGCAGGGGACATCTGGTGCTCTGTGTCAGCAGGGAAAACCAAAATATTAGTGTTCTTTTGCGAGAAACAGCAAAATAAGCAGGATCTAATCACTGAAAATACCTGCAGAGTGGTCAGGCTAGTATAAAAAACATTTGGGGACAGCTGTAAGTTAGTACCAAATTAAATTTCATTTGAGAAGTGAACACTATGAAGTCAGAGAAATTTGTGTGCATTTGCTTCATTTGTAGTCCTCAAAGATTCACCATGCTCCCAGCTGGCTGTTTCTTCAATCACTTATTAAATGTTACCAAGTCTGAGACAGAGCTATTTGGCAATTAAGTCTTGAGATTTAGAAAATGAGATGAATTTGTTTTCAATTTTCACTGTACAAACCCCAACACCTTTTGTTTTTAAGATTAAGTAATTCTGATAATGAAGAAAAATAAATAAGTTTCTCTGGCATATATTTATCTCTGACAGATTCTCCCTATCACATATTGTAGTATGTACATTTTATTTTCTTCACCAAATATAACTAAGCCAATACTTCTTGGGAAAATTAGTCTTCCACAAAGAAGACTTTTGTCTACTAATGGAAGAAGTTAGGTTTCAAAGATCATGTTTTCCAGAACGAAACAAGATAAAAAGCCTTTTTTCTGTCCAGATGTTTCCTCTAGGGACATGCCCTTCTCTTTGGGATCTCAACACACTTGGTGAGTCATTATGTTCTCCCTTTCAGTTTTCATGCTTTTGTTAAGCTATTAAAGGTTTCCTTTGTGGTGAGAGGTGAGTGACTGGAATGTACAGAGGAGAGCTATCTTTTGTAGTCAGGATAAGTGTTTATTCTCATAAGGTTATTAATGAGATATTTCCTCATGTGAAGTATTAGCAATATAGCATTTACTTAGTTGGAGTATTCACCATCTGAGCTTCTGATATCTACTTTCAGGAGCTCAAACCACTTCACAGCTGTCAGATTTTGTGTCTGGCATTAAGCCTTTAGGTCTTTATCTATTCCTCTACTTTAAGTTTCTACAGCTAGAATGCATGCATATAATCCTTACAAGTTTTATCCAAGAAACTAATACTGTATTCCCTTAATCTGCTTTAACTCCTCTTCCACCCTTCCCTTTAGAGCAGTTTCGCAGAGAAACAAGATTCCTCCATTCCTTACTTGGTACCTACAGGCATCTGCCTCCCATTGGGTAGGTCCAAATGGTCAAAGACTTTCTGCCCATGTCTATGTCCTACCTGATCTGGCCCAGAGCAGCCAAAAACTTTGGGTGATCTTGAGACTGGTGGTCCTTTAGGTAGTTTGCACTAAGCCCATTATTTACGTTGCAAAACATGTATCTGTATGGCACCTGGGGCATTTCTAGGAAATGTGTAGGAATGATCCAGAACTCTCTTCTTTGATGTTCTTAGTCATGTAACAGCACTTTAATAGTAGATGGGATAAATGGGGGCCAAACAAGACCACCTGACATAATTATACAAAAGCTTTTGGGGAAAATTGAATTGACCTAGAGCTAGTCACAAGTCATGTAACATGAGCATAACTGTCACCTTCAGCTAGGCTTTGGTAGTTTTTGTATCTGTGTATGACTGTCTGCAGCATTCACTGTGAACCAGTGCCTGGCAAAAAAAGTTAAATCTAGTTCATGATGGGATAATTTTGGGGGTGGAGTGTACACCTACCATCTCGAAATAACACTTTGATATTGCAAAAAAAGCCAGTGTTGCTGTTTCAGGAAGGGAATCTTTGGTACATGAAGGCAGTGAAAACTTGGCACCAGGACAGTGCCACTCTCCCACTGAGCTTTAATAAATGGTAATCCCTTCCAAATGGGAAGCAATCCTCCCATATACTTCCCCACGCTCTGTGGTGTGGAGGGAGCCATAAGGCTGGAAGCCTCTGTAAAGTCTGTCTCTGCAAATACAAACTGTGGACTAACATGATTGCAACACTGGTAAGGATTATGCTATGAATGTGGAAAGAGAGGATATTTTGTCAGCCAGTAAGCACTGGCAAAGAGGGAGAGAACTCAGTTTAGGGGTTTCCGTGTGCATCCATCTAACCGGGCTCCTGGGAACAGTGAGAGCAAAAAGCAGGCATGGGTGGCTGGAAGCAGGATCGGCCAGTTCATTTTACTCTTTAGAGGAAGCTGGGCCATGGTAAACCTAACTGGATGCTTCGTTGCACTGCATAGATATACTTTTGGTTTCAGTAATAGCAGGGATGTTCAGTGGTGAGAAGGTATTGATTTTTGGGTATAAAAAGAAAAATTAACATGGCTGCAAGTGGGGATTGGACTAACTGAAGCATACTATAACTCTTCTTTTTCTCCCAGCAAACACTTCTATCAGGTTATTTACTTTGTGGTAGATCACGTTTTAGATTCAGGGTGTTTGTTTTTAAACATGTGAAGTGGTAACAGAATCAAACAGACATGAAATATATTAAGAATAGGATTGTTTCACAAAGGGATCTAACTTAAAATAATGATTTTTTTGAATGTTGAAATTAGTTCTGCAATTTTCTTCCTGCCTTTTTTTTTTTCCCCAATTTTATTTTATTTGAAGGATTTCTTTTTTGCTATGAATGTGTAGTGGATAAAACAAGCCAACTGAAAATAGTGCTAAGATTAGCTGTAGTGTTCTTCGATGAATAATTTTTATTCGAGAAATTTGTACATCAATACTATGTTTTCCTCAAGTGTCAGGTTCTTCCTCCTACCCAGGGATCAACAGAGAAGAGATAATTTAAATAAATTAAATCCAAGAGCTCTGAGCCTTACGCCAACCTGCATGCCCTGACACATGGGAAAGAGTGTAGGAGCGGTCCTCTTGATTTATAAAGGATTCCCACTTCTTCAAGCTGAATAGGTGAATGGAAATTTTGCTAATGAGAAGAGTTATCCACCCACGCTTCCCTCCGGCGGTGCCATGAAAGTCACCGGAAGACGTGCGTGTATTAGACTTGTTTCTACTAGCTGACGTCAGGTGACTGAAACCGAAGTAGGCCTGTGGACTTTCACTAAGTGAAATATAATTATTTTGCACTCCTACATGTGTTTTTGTCAGCAGAGGTATTCATATTTTCCGTTCCACCAGTGACATGCTCCAGAATTTATCCTTGCCTCCCAGGGGCACTTTGCGTAGCTCCGTGCAGCACGATTATTTGGCAGACAGATTCTCCTTGCTGTTTATGAAAAATTGCACAGCTTTTCAAATAGCTTGCTGATGCCAAATCCTGCCTTCTTGGTTCTATATTAGTCCCCAAAAGGTTTCTTTCTTCACTAAATTTTACCATAAATACGTGTGGAAGCTGTAGTTCTAATACCGTTTGGAAGGTTTTTATAGGTGATTCTGTAAGCACAAAGATATTACAGGGCAAGAAACTCCTCAAATTAATTGGTTGCTACTTAACCATTTCAGTTCATGTCATATATGCTGGCAGCACTTCTTTTAGGAGTGCCTATTTGAATAAAATATAAAAGTACATGGTAAACAGAGTGATGATCCCGCAGTCCTTGACTTTGGTCGCATCTAGTGAGACTGTACCACGTGCAGCATCCATGATAAAGCCAACTGATATGACAAATTGCAACAGCAGTCCTAAAAAAGGCTTTCCTGGTGGGTAACTACTGGAATAATAATATGAAACAGAGATTTTTCAGGACTGGACTGAACAAGACCCTGAGCAGTTTGATCTGACTTCGAAGCTGGCCCTGCCCTGAACAGGGAGTTGGAGAAGATGACTTCCAGAGGTCCTCTCCTGCTTTGGTGATTCTAACCACATGTTAATTGATCTTTTAACTGATTAACTTCTTCAGTGATTTCATGAGATCTAATGGATGAAAATGGAAATATTCCGTTGTCATGGAACCTCCAGAGGGTTGTCTGGATGAAACAAACCCTTGTCGTGAGCATACTTAACTGTAATGACTGAAGCACTTTTTATAGGTAGTTGAAAGAAATCCTATTCAGCTCATTTAAATCACTTTTCAGATCAGGCATAATTAGTCAATAATTTTCTGGATTAAGAAAGGCGTTTGCTCCTTTTCTTAAGGTATTTGAATTAAAAACAAGTTGGGAAATATGTTTTTATTTTTTCTTGCCAGGAATATACAAACAAGATAAAGCAGGCTTTCTCTTTCCCTGGAAATGACAGGATGTCCTTCAATTGTGAAATTCATTTCTAGACTACAGTTTAGAAACATTTTTCACATTGTTCTGATAATTTTCATGCATTTTTGATGATGCTTTCTACTATTTCCTTTTGAACACTAAGATTTTACTGCTTATCTATGAAGCCTGACTTTCCAGTAGATTCTGTATAGCTGCAGTAAACTGATCATAGCATTATGATTAATTCTATAATAATTTTTTCCTGGAATCTCCTTCTATACTGCTGACTTCAGTGACTTCATCTGCAAAATTCTTCTGAACTGAGCTGAATACACACTTGCATCCACTGTTCAGACCCTCTTTTTGTATTTTCTCCACATCAGTGAGAAGAAAGGTAGCAAAGAAGAACTGAAGACTAAGACTCATCAACTCAGTTGAATTGAAGTCATAATAAATTGTGAAACTATTTGTAAGCACATTAGTCTATTTCTCTTCTAAGACTGTGTAGCTGGCCTTGTGAGCATGGAGGAAGGAGTAGGTTTCAGATGGTTTTGATTTTACTGAGGCTTTTGATGTTTTTCAGATCAGCAAATCAGGGAAACATAGTGTAGATTAATCTACTGTAACATGGATAAAACAGAAGAATGAGGTGCTTCATAAGCATGTCTTGTGTAATAATATTTTTAATATTATTTTATTAATTTATAATAATATTTTCAGTAAATTGAAGGACAACAGAATTCAAAATTATTCTGACAAGTTGAAGAAATGGTCTGATAAAAATAGGATGTGATTTTTTTTTTTAAAACAAATCAAGCAGTCTGTCACAGGTTTTGGTGGGGAACAAGTAGCTAAGTGGTAGAAAAAAGGATTGAGTGGGTGAAAACATGAAAATGCATCAACAGTACTTCTACTCTGCAAATGCCAAATCCTGGGTATTTAAGCAAAGAGCTCAGCTTGCAGGATAGATCAAGGCTTCTCCACTTGACATTAGCAGAATGTTAGCTCCAGCACTGTGTCTAGTTGCAGGCAGTGTGGCTTTAGAAGGATGTAGACTGATTGGAGATAATTCAGAGAAGAGGGACAGCAACACGGAGCCTTTTAGGATACATGATCTATGAGGAAATAGGGGAAAAAAATTGGCACTCTGGAGTTGCTTAATCAAAAAGGAAGATGAAGGGGAGACATTATTGGTCTTCAAATGCATAAAGGACTGCTTAAAGATAGAAGCAATAGCTTTTATATATATATATACACCTACTGTATGTAGGGTAGAAATAGTGAGTTTCAACTGCAATAAAGGAAGATTTGGTTAGACATTATGCAAATGTAATGTATTACCAGAACATGTGAGGGTAAGGATCATGAAAGGCCGGAATATGATTCTTGGGAGGGGTTTAAGTCATCATCATCAGAAAGAGCAGTTCAGACATATCCGTTAGGATCCATATGGATCTGTGATTCTGCCCTGAACCAGGGAGTGTTAACAGATACATGTTAACTGGGTTCTCCTCTTGCTCAATTCTGTACAGTCCTGGGAAAAAACCAGAAGCTCGTGGCCGGCTGGGGCCAGCGGCACAGATCTGCTGTGTTGTGTGGAGCACCCTTCTGCCCTGTAAATAGCTCACTGTTAACCTCCGCTCGTAACCTGTGCTTGAAGTCCCACTCCTTGCTGTGTCCACACATTTACCCCCCTCCTTCTGTCCTCTGGGCACTTTCAGTTCAGTTCCTGGTGAACTGCTCATCCTGTGCCTCTCTGTAAAAGGAAAGCACGTGTAAACTAGAAATAGAATTACTAGTAAACCAGGAAAGTTAGTAGTTCCACTTCAGATAAGGAAATCCCGAGTGGGCTGGAGGACAGCCCACCTGCTCTGCAAGTGCTGAAGTGATATGGGGAAACAGATCTCACATAATGTGGAAAGATTGAAACAATGGTCTCTTGTGAATTTAAGTTACTTTTTTCTACTGGCTGGATTTTCAGGTTTCTTGTGCTATTTCTCTGCATTTATAATCTCTTATTCAGTTGCTAGAAATGTGCTACTGGCTAATGATATATAACTGTCTCCCTTCTGTTACATAATGTGTATTTAAATATGAACAGGGATATAGATGGGCAACAAGTCCTAAAATCTTGGGAAATTCCCTGTTCTATTTTGTGACTATTTCTGAAATCTCATTTTATTACCAATGTAGTAAAGAAATGGGAATCTTTCAGCTGCTTTTAAGTGACCTTTTCTGTTGTTTTTTTTCCGAAAACATTTGTCACTTCCCAGCAGTGTCAAGTGTAGTCTGTCTGACCTTCCTCTTATTTAAATTCTGTAAACTGTCTCTGCTGAAAGCTGGAAATGTCTTCAGATTTCTTTTGAGAGAATCATTAGGGGTTCTACACTTTAATGTGAAAAAGGACTATGCAGTTGACCATTTACTGTCATAGTTGCTGTGCGACATGAAGTTTTACAGCTTGCCCTGAGACCAAACTGCAACAGTTCTTCTCTGCAGACCACACACCAAAAGCAATTGTATTTCAGCAAGAATATATACATAGAATATACACATATCTGTGCAAACATGCATGACATACTATTAACTAAGGACATCAAAGGCCTGGTCAGTAATGACATCTAAAACATTTGTATGCAGCTTTACACAGGATATATTATCTCTTGCCAAACTATGCAACACTGCAAAATGGACAGCTTTGGTTTTGGTATGAACCTTAAAAAGTAAAAGCCCTGAGCCAGTCCCTCATAAAAGTCATTGCACAAAATCTGCTCCAAATACTTTAATGTCACTCATTCCCTAAGATTAGTAGGATAAAACTGAGAATAGCTAAAGACAGCGAATTGAGTCCTATAATAACAACCAAAAGGCATAAGTTTACATTAGGGATTGAGAATGAGTTTGCGATGCTAAAACTATTCTGATCATACCTTCTTTCAGGTGGTCTCTTGCCCTTGTATGTCAGACCAGGGCCTTAAATATCAGTAGAGAGTGACCCTTGAATCTGTAACAAGCAGGTTGCTTGTCTAATGAAAAAAGTCCCATATTTGGGCCACTGACAAGTATCTCAAAATAGATCAAAATTTTCTAGAGGTCTCTTGCGGTCAAGCATACTTGGTCCATTCTGACTAACAAAGGCAAAGGGACTGCGAGCCAGTTCCCCACGCTTGATTTGAATGCTGAGGAGTCAAGAGTCAAATCAGACAACAGACAGGAAAAAGAGACAGGAGTGAGATGAAGAGACTTTAAGGCTGTGCTTGGTGGGAAAATAGAAAACGTGCCTGCCTTTTTTATCTTTTTAACTCTCCTGTCTCCAAAATGTGTGTCGGTGCATCCTGAGAGGGCCTGGGTGTTTTCCACTGGTCTGTGAAAAGTATGGTGTGGAGTTTATGTCATTAAATACACTCAGAGCATGGTACAGCATGTTTTAAAGATTGTGGGGAACAGTCACCCCAAACTAACAATCATCCTGAACTGCTTGGTTGCATCTGGTCTCAGTCACAGGCAATATACCTTAATCACATTTGAAAAACAAATCAGCTGGATATCAGAACAGGAATTTTCTGATTCTCTTAGTAATTTCTATAAAATCTAGAGACTGTCTATCTTGGATGTGATTAACAAATGCTCTTTTAGCTGCATTTTATCTTTAGTCTGACCTGAGCTCAGTGTTGGTATAAGGTGACTCGGGGTTTAAGGTTTATCCAACAGTGAGGCTTTTTTCATCTGTCTGTTTAGGGAACTGATGAGCTGGGACATGGCCTTGTCACAACAATGACCTGCTTTCTCTAGTGCATTCTCCAGCCTGCCCAAAGTGTAAGTGGTGCACCTTTGTTAGCCTTGTGGATAACTGGTGGCCTGGGATAACCTGGCAATCTCCCTGGCGTGTGGCTCAGCACCGATGCACATGCTTGAGCAGCAAGGATTGCAGAGCCCTTCCCACTGCCTGCAGGTGGCCCAGACTGATAAGTTCTGAACTTCTAAGTTCTTAATTTAGCAATCCAAATATTTCTTTTAGATCCATGTGTCACACTCTAAGTCATCTTTCTTTGCTTTGATAAGTTAGTTATAAATTATACCCTCTTTCTGCTCTCATTACTTTTTCTTCTTGTTCTCCCCCATCACATAATTTTGTTACCTTATTCTTTTCTTTTCGTGAAATAATAAGGTTCGTCTGTCTCAAAAGCTTAACTGAGACACACAGAGGAACTTAAGCACCTAGACCTCCACCAAAATAATTTAAATGTTTCGTAGCTAAATAATTTAGGGTTTATTTAAATATCTGTGGACTTGGCACTTGAATGCCAAGGTGAAGCATAATAGGTGGAATACATTTTCACTATCTCTGCTCCCTACCTAGATCATCTCATTGCCCCAAAATTATATAAAAATATAAAACATTAATTCTAGGGCAACTACCACAAGTCACCATTCTCTGCATTGCAAAATGGGACTATGTCAGAAGATGGATGAAAATTCTGTAGTAATGCTCCAGTAACAACCTCAGGAGATATACTGAGCAACTAAGTAATTAAATACCATGGGTTCAGTCATCCATCTGCTTTTGTTGCATTATATCAGAAACAATACAGATACCTTTCCAAACCTGGCTGAGGTAGAAGAACAAGAGAGGACATTGACCAGGAACATCCTGTTTGTGAGGCTCCATGGCTTTGAGAGGTACGTGTGAAGGGCAGAAGTGTCACAGTAGGAGGACAGTGACTGTTCTGATGCCTGTGGCAGCATTCCTGGCAAACCCAGGCATTCCTTTTTGGAATTCCTGCCTGTTAATGCAGGTTGAATCAGCATAAAATACCCAAGATCTGATCTGCAACTTGGTTCCTGGAGGGATAAACAGTACACTCACTGAATGGTTGATTGGCTTGCCAAAGTTGAGAAAGATGTGGAAGAAGATGTGGCAGGATCTGCATGCCATGTGGAAGTCCAGAGATCAGTGAGGATGTGCTCTTATGAGTACTTATAGCATGTGTGCATGGTAGATCTGACAGTTGAAAAGTTTTGAGACAATTTAAGGTGTGGTTGTAGTTGGATCTGACTCCCTTTGGCCCAGTAAGTAAGACCATAGAATCACAGAATGGTTTGGGTTGGAAGAGACCTTAAAGATCATCTAGTTCCAACCCCACTGCCATGGGCAAGGTCACCCTCCACTAGACCAGGTTGCTCAAAGCCCCATCCAACCTGGCCTTGAAGATCATATGGCAATGATGATTTTATGCTAACATGAGTTAGACATGTGTTGTATCATAGATTTCCTGGTCAATAGTCTGTTCCCTCATGGGGATTTTTGGGCACGTTACTTGGTGGTTTAGCCTCCTGTTTCTCAGATCAGTTACTGTCTCAGGAAGCAGCTTTTCTAAGCAATGTCAGAGCTAGTCATTACTTGCACGTTGTCATTGTGAAAGTAATGTTCCCCTTCAGCCTGCTACTGAGAACTACCAAGGAATCAGCGTTCCCTTGTAACCTTTGCAGCATGGATCTTGGCTTGGCTAAGCTTCTGCTAGCCTCTGCACAGAGCGAAATATGTTGCTGGCCATTGGCTTCCTCCAGTGTGAGGCTGTATGCAATACAGAGAGATTGCAGAGCTACAATGCTGGATTAAATCCCAGATGGAGTCTTACCAATGCTCAGACACAAGGTATGTCTTGCAGCCTGCTGGTCATCCACCAGATCATGGATCTTGTTATGTTAGAGTGGAGGGGTTGGGCCCATGGAGCAGAAATAAGTACAGGCCTTGGAGAGGGAAGAGGTGACTGCTCCAGCAGTCTCATTATCACTGCACTACATCTCACACAGCCTTCAACATTGTCTTGCCCCATGCTGCTCCCATTCGATGCTCGTGTGCAAGACCTGTGCTGATCCTGTGCGGAGTATGTCTGGGGAAAAAGGAATGCTTCTTTTCTGGAGCATGAATGGTTTCATTGTAGCTTTAGTGGTACTGTGATCCTTGGCCTGGACCTCTTGTGTGAGCAGGATGGACTGATAAAACGAGACCAAAAGAGTGTATGGGTCAGATGCAACGGAGAAAGAAGGTTCCACAAGTATCTTTCTGCAGACTAGCTTAATACAGCACCCATCCATGTCAGGACTTGCCCAAGACAAGAACAGATGGGTCCAGGCCACGTGGACAGGGAAAAGCGTCCCCAGAGGGTTAATGAAGAAGCCTGCTGTCCTGGTATACACTGCACCCTTGTCATAGACTACTGCTCAGTAAGGTATTGCTGGGGCTGTGCCAGTGTTGTGTCTGCATCTCCTCCCGAAGAAGGTAATCCAACGGACAGTGGAAGCCAGTAGCATGCAACTGGAGGAAGGGAGGAAAGCTGCTGGGAAGGTATGGTGAGAGGTACGGCCCTGGGACCTGCCTCAGAGGTGGGGCGGGAATGAAATCTGGGACCAGAGAGTGCTGTGAGGTCAGGCTGGGAGTTGTCACGAAGGGTGATGCTCTGCTCCGGAGGCTGAGCAGGCAAAGAGGCTCAGGCCAGAGCAGACTTGGAGAGAGGAGCAGCAGTACTCTGAGCCAGCTGTCTCCAGCTGTAAAGCTAGAAAATAATGAGAAACATAACCAGATGGGAAGGACAATCATTTTATTAGCCAGACAGCAGCTTTTTACTTAGACCTTCAGTTATCTCCTGGAGTTACTGGGGAACTGAGGCTATTCTGACTGTTTATCTATGAGGGATTTCTCTGTCTGTCCAAGTTCCCCCCCCACAAATCCTTCCCACTCCTCCTAGGTAGACAGACTATGCCTGAAAGCCCTAAGATTCTCCCATGAAGTCATTGGGGCCTCTTCAGGACCCATGGTCCCACTGTGGATGTGGTGAAGCTCCCAGATGGCTTCCCCTGTGTGCAGCTAGTTGTCCTTGGCATCCCATGCTGTCCTGACCCACCTTGGGCTTGGGTCTCTGCCTGCCCCGTTTGGCACACACACTGAGCCACCTGTGTGACCTCTTGCTGAGGCCTCCAGCTACCCAGAGATGTCCTGCCACAGGGCATATGCTGACAGGTCATTTGGTTCCGCTGGGTTCCTGTGCAGGGCTCATGCTGTGGGATAGGATCCAGCAGAAGGATAAGCCTCTGCAATGCAGATGGAGAGGATCTGGCTTGGTGCCGATGTTATGCTGTCACACAGCATGCTGGAGGCAAAACCAGGGACTGGAGAGGGATTGAGATGAGTAACTCATAAAGTCACAGTCAAAGAAGAAATCTGAGGTCCAGATCTGGGTGTAAATGACTAGAAATGGGGTGAAAATTGAAATGGACAACAGGGCATAAACCTGTGCTTAAAGAAGAGCAGAAGGCACCAGAAGGAAAGAATGGGTTGATGGAAATACATGCAGGGTAGCTCCTGGTCACACGGGCAGTACCTGCTCCCATAAATCCTGGTGGCACAGCTGCAAATCAGCCAAACTTTTTGGAGATGTTGTGATGTTTCTAGAAAGGATCAAGAGCTTGTTTGATGTGCCCGTGGCTTACCCGATCTGGCACTAGAGCTACAGCTGGCTTTTGCATATAGTCGAGCTGGAGTCTGAGGCTGTGGTTTTACAGCAGGAAGTCCTGAATGCCATATCAGCAAAGACGGTCTTGCTGCAGCTCCAGGCACCTGCAGTGTGTTGTTGCTCTTCCAGGAGCACTGGTCCAAGGGTTCGCCCAGCTATCCTGTGAGCCGCCTCAGGAAGCTGATCTGTCCTGGAGAAACAACTCTGGCAAAAACAGAAAAAGGGTCATCTTTAGTTTATTTTTTTTAAAAGTCAAATCTGTTCTTTGATATGGTCTGGCATGGTGGTGGGGGCCAGTGTGCCAGGAGTAGGTGGCTGTCAGGCCTGAGCAGGGCTCCTTTAAGGCACTGTTGCTACCAAAGCCTTGTGTTACAAAACCATAATATGAATTTTCCTACAGATGCCAGAATGACCATGGCGTGGTGGTGGATAACCGCACTGCTTCTCTTTTTTTTACTGAATTATTATAATAACCTTTCTCTTTCACATAGACTTCCTTACAGGCACAAAAGAGCTGATTATATGTTTTATTAGTTACTGAATGTCAGAGCAGAAAAAGTAGAGGAAGGGAGGAAGCTGACAAACAGAAAGTTTTCTACAGAGATTTCTCATACAATGTATACTTTTCCCTAATGCTGTTATGTTTAAAGCAGAGAACTCTTGAACAATCTTCTGCTTGCATAAGAAACTTGTACTGTCCTGAAAATGTTATGAAATTTATTATATTCAGGTTCTGAGAAAACTCTGTGTTTACAGAAGCTGCTTCATAAGTAAACACTTCTAGAAGTAGCTTTACTTTTTACCAATTGCTTTTGTTATATTTTGGCAATCTTTGGCTAAACAGAGTTACGTTAGTCACTAATACAGTTGTCTGCTATCTACTCACTCCCTTTTCCCAACAGCTTCCTACCCACTCTTTGGCCACTCTCAAGTAAATAATAATAATCTTAAAGACACTAAGTTTCCCCAGGTGTGAAAACACCATGCCATTAATAACTGGTTTTAACTTCCCGTACTGATGATGTGCCCACTTTCCCCAGATAAATAACCAAAGGACTGAATGCTCCTGCGGGCATGACTGTCAAAGCGTTGCACAAGTAGCAGAGTTAGTGGCATGCCAGTCCTGCAGAGTCATAGCTTATGTCCACATTCGCCCATGGCTAACCTAAGTGGAATCCACATGGCAGCCCTTTCTTCATCATAAAATTGACCTTCTCCTTGTCTGTTTTTCAGCAACCTGGAGAATGTCTGTTCTTTGGCTGGTATTCTATTGTCAGATTTGCTTGAACTTGGTCAGAGTGTAAAGCCATTGGGAAAAGAAGGCAATGGCACGACAGACAGACAAACTGCCATACACCGGCAGAGTGAATGCATAAACCTTTCTGTTGAAGGTGAGTTTTACTGCCCGGTGACAGGAGGAAAGGGAGGCAAACTGGAGCAGAGGAAGTGATGCTGGGGAATTCTCTGGTCTGTGCAAAGCCTACTTTGGATAGCTTTCTCCACCAAGGCAGACAGTGGCATTTGCGAGCTGCCTGCCTGTGGCAGTGGTTAAGTAGTCCTTGTCATTAACCTCTTGGGTAGGTCACAGCTACGGGCTGCAGGAGCAGCCGCCACAGCCATACAAGTGGCACAGGGTATTCTGCCTTTCTGTTTCTGGGGATGCCTCCAAGTACTAAGGAACTCTTATCTGCAGGAAAGCAGGAACCCTTAACTTTTTGTTGCTATAAAAAGGAGGGAACATTGGTGTTGGAAGTCTGCTGACTTTTCCCTCTGTCTCTTTCCAGGAATCAAGAAGCTGAAGGTCACTCCATGGAATTTCTCCATCCCCAGAAGCTCTTGCCTTGTAAGCAGCATGAGCACGGTCATCCTGAACATCTGTTCAGTCTTATCTCTTGATGTTTTCCTTTGAGATTAAAGAGCCTATTGATGGCATTTGGCTGGATTTAATTTGGGTAGAGTGGAAGAAGCCAGACTTCATCCTTTTATATAACTCTAACCTAGCCCTGGGGACAACTCTGAATCCATAAGGACTCTGCTGGCTTCACTTTATAACTGGTTCCAATTCTCTGCATTGCTTATTGTGTGTGTGTGAGATTAGTAAAAATGAAACAGTGATTAAAAGTTTTCTGATGATGGTAACTGAAAAGGCAATGTGATATGTAGAAATTATTTCCTATTTAACACATTTTTTGAGTAGTTTTTCTTAGTATCTGCTTCTCAAGACAAGTTCCTTGTCTTATAAATGACCATTTATATGCACAACAGATCTATGCAGGTCTCCACGAGCCAGGAACAGCACACAGAGCACCTGTCAAGACCACAGGCGTGTTCCCTTTGGAAAGGTTGAATAGAAATTGAGGAGAAGTTTCACCATTTGATGTCAGAACAATCCCTAATGCCTAATTAATTTTCTGTTGGCAAATAGGCAGCTGTATCACCCTTATATAACATTAGTGACGTTATTGCCAGCTAGGTTAGACAGCATTAAAGGCAACTTTGAAGCAAAAATACTTGTGGGTCTTTTTATAATTTGAATGGTATGTCCAGACCAACTTTCTCAGACAGCCTTTTGGGGGGAAAAAAAAGTATGCAAGATTAAAAATTAAGAAGCCTCCCAACTAAGGCACCCTGTTATCTGTGTTAGCATTTGCAGATTCTGAAAGCATCCTGGCTGCGTAATAACTTCAGGAAGGTCTAAAGGTAAAGTTCTGGGCTGTGCCTCTCAGGTATGCAATACAAAACCTTAGGCTCAGTGAGCTGTGGGCTGTGTAAGACCCATTCATGTTCTTCTGGGAGCTGGAGGAGACTTAGGTGTATTCAGTAGAACTGGGTGTTTATACAAATGGTGACTGATTTATGGTTCAGAATAAAACCTGGGCATGTCATTGTATTGTCTGCTGTGCAAATGGATTTCCCTACCCTATGGCTACGCTGCAAGGAGCCAGCGCTGAGGGAAACTCATCAATGCAAAACTGGGATTTTTTTTTTGCCTTTTGGCAAGGAAGGGGAAATGAAAATTTCTCTTCCACGGCCTTTTGAATGTTTTCTGAAAATTAGTAAAATTTAAGGCATTCTACTAAAACAATGATTCTTCACTAGAAAGGTTATATTTTGCTTAAAATTAGTCAGGGTAGGTTTGATCTATTTCTGCTTCCAGAGAACCTACTGGAATTACTCCCATTGAATTCAGTGTGTACAAGATTAGACTCGCCTGGCTGTTTGTTTCAGACTGTGGAATACTTCTGTTTCTGATGAGACTTCCTGATCAAGTGATTTTATTTGAAGCAGAAAACATATTTTCCAATCACATTTCCATTTGAATCTATTAATTTGCTCTGGCAAAGCTCCTAAGTAGTCCCTGCTGCTTCCTGACCTTTGACCAAATGTTCTAATAGTTTCCCTATTAACAGCGAGAAGCCACAGGATTTCAGATGGTACTAACTTTGCAACAAGGATTATGTTTAGGTTTTTTATTGGTTGGTTGGTTTAGTTCCCCCCCCGGGACTATTCTCACTGTATATGAGTTTAAGATGTAAGAAAAAAATAGCACAGAAGATTAGTTACTATATTAATCAACAAAGAAAAATCGTGATGTTAATGCACCACCACCAATAGTTGAGAGAGTCTCTGAGGTAGGAAAACATCTCTGCAACGTGAAGGCCCAAGCCCCGATGACTGCTTGTTGCAGCTTTTGTAGAGATCACTGGGTTTGGTCTGTTCATCGTGGTGTTAAGAACTAGAATGTTCTTGGCAGTGGCTGGACAGAAAATTCTCATTTAGATTCTGATGATTTAGATAGGTGCCAGCCCATGGGTTTAAGTGATATGGGCAGGAAGTTTTGTCATGCATCCATGTGGATGTATTGAGTTCAGCAGAGCTTCTCCCATTTAACCAGCTGGGAATTTAGATTCTTCTGAAATTTGAAAACTTTGAATTGGTTTTGGGTTTACTTCTGCTGTTGATTGCTGGGAAAGTCTTAGTGATTTCACTGTGAGCTCAGTGAATAAGAGTAAAATTTGCATATAAGTACTTTTGTAATCAATAAGTATGATTTTTTTTTCCAGTGATGCCTACATAGTTTTGTTCTTCCACATGGCTGTCATCCTCGGGGAAATGTTGGCACCCCAGTTTCTGGTGGGAGGAGAACTCCAGCCTGAAGTGTGAGGAAAGCTAGAGGGACTTGGCAGAAGCGGCACCTGTGGTGCAAGGTTCTGTTGGCAGGTCCTTGCTGAGTCACTGAAGCAGAGCTGCGTGGGTGCAGCAGTGCCAGGTCAGTGCCCAGCACCTTCACGGTGAGCAGCCTTGGGCAGGGTTTGCCATGCCGGGGGCTCCAACGGCATCTCTGGGTGCATGGCATCCAGGGGCAGGGAGCTGGCACGCCCTGCGAGAAGGCGAAAGAACAAGTCTTGCTTAGCATATGGTGGGAGGAAATAAGCAACTGTTCCCTGATTTTGAACAGCCTTATGCCAGATCAGTTTAAAAACAAAACAAAAAAGAACTTCCCATAATGTTTAGATAATACTCTGCTGAAGTGTGTTAATCTTGGTATTTGAGCTCAGACCCAGGAAGAAAGGGATGCAGACTGCGCATGGTTTTATGGTGGTCAGAAAAAGATTTGCACACCGCTGCAATAAAACTTTTGCTTAGGATGAGAATTTAGAGTGGAGAAAACAGACAAACAGGGCAAGCAAATGACAAGCAAGCAGCTAGACAAAACCAAACCACTTCCATGTAAACACTCCTGGAAACTGCGGCCAGTACAGCATGTCAAGTTCGGAGGAGGAGGCACCACACGAGACTTTCAAACACTGATTGCATGTGTGACATCTTACTTCTCTTTCCTTTTCGGCCACAGGAAGTGGAATATCNGTGGAACACAGCAACGATTATAAAACTCTGCTTTGGAGGGGAAGTGAGAATTGGTGGAGTGGGAAGATGGAAGGACTTAGCTAACTCTGGTTAGAGTGACCAGATGTTTGGGTTTTAAGAGGCAGAGGGGGAAGATCCTTCTTATATCTTTTTAAGGAAGAGGAAGATGTGCTGCTGGGTCAGATGAGCACTGGAGGAGCTTGGGCTGAGATCCAGATCTTTGCCTGTCATGAAATAATGATGGAAGCAGGGTAAACATGCCTGGCACTGCTGCTTAATGGGTGAACGCTCCGCATCTTGTTGGCAAGGTGAGAATACACACCACCACAGAGTTTTTTGCCAGGACAGGAGGGCAGCCTACATACTCTAAAATTGTCCCAGTCAAGGGGTATAGCTGATCCTCTGTTTTTGCAGTGGTCTGTCCATTTCTACAGCATCTCTGTTAGCTACTGCCACAGAAATATGGCACAATCGGTCATCTTTTGCAGTTAACTCATTTTCTTGCCATCTCTCTGTCCAGAATGCTCACTCTGTCCCTGTTTCAGCTGATGCTACCAACTTCAGCTGCTCCACAGACACATCGTGTCTTTTATTTCACCTCACTGGTGTTAGTCTTGTTGCTCCCACTTAGTGAAGACCTCTTAAGACCACTTTACCAAGAAGTCAGGAAACAAGATAGTTATGAAAATGTGGAAGCAGCCTATTGTTTCTTCTCCAGCAAACTCCCTCTGGACAACAGTGCTGGGAATAAGCTCTTTTTGTGGAGTGTTTTTTGGGACATGAATTGGTGGCGTACGCCATGATGAATTTGCCAGGCACAGAGAATTAACGCCTTTCCCTGAGGGGGGAGAGAGCAGAGAGGCACACTAGGCTGTCACAGTGGAAAAGCAAACTTCTAGAAATGCTCCACAAAGGTGCTTGAAATCTATGCTATTTCTCTTGGTGAAGGTGGATGCTATGAGAGGAACCAAGCACTGGAAGCAGTGTGTCCAGAAAGGTAGGACTTCTGATCCCTTCTGATAGTTACTGACCCAGAATGTAGCTGTGACAGAGGGGAGAAAATGAAGAACCTCAAAGAAAGGCTGATAAAATTCCTCCTCTTCCAGAGGCAGTCTTGCAGGATCAGTGAAAAGTTTCTGCGCAGAACAGAATCCTTGGCAAGGATGCACTGCTGCCAGGTGAGCAGCAGATGCCCTCAAGACCAGGCAAGGCATCCAACATTCTTCTTCCTGTTCACCCCAGGTATATCTCAGCAGGTTGTGTGAACAAAGCTGGGAACTGTCTTCTTGTCTGTCATCCTGAACTGCATGTGGTGGTTTCCAAGATAGAAAAAGATGGGCACATATCGTTTAGGAGGGGCTGAGGAATTAAGGAGTTAAGGTTCAAACTGTTTCTGTTGTCAGAACAATTCTTTGGCTCAGTCCCTGTGTGCCCTCAGATTACTCCTGAGGAAGAAGGTGGCTGGCGGTAATTTGCACCCATTATTCTGGCAGTGGCAGCCTGTTCCTTGCTGGTGTTCTCCCTGAGCATGCACAGGCTTCACTGGGTGGCTGCACCATGTCTGAAAGCTCCAGTGGTTTCAAGGAGCATCACATCACCGGGTGTGCATTGCACACTTGGTCTGTATGTGTGTGCAACAAATCCAGTCTTCTGCAACAGCAGCAAGCCCCCTGTTCTTGCAGAAATAGGCTGTGCTGTTCCCAGTGCAGCTGACACAGTCGTGTGAGAAAGGAGATCTGCGTACGTGGTTTACTGGAGGGGGTTCAGGGCTGGGCACTGCTGTGCTACGCGGTGATGTGCAGGGCCATCGACCCTGCTCCCCCAAGAGAGGGGTGGCAAGGAAACTGAGGGCTAGGCAGCTGCACCTTTGGGAAAAGGTACAAGGCTGGCATAGGAGTTTGTGGGCTTTAAGGTACAACTGAATTGGTGACTCCTAGGAGACATTCACCAAAAAAGCTTAGATGTTCTGGTGTATTTCTGTCAACAATGCTGGGGATGCTAGGGGCCATGACAGAAATTTAAGTATAGCCAAGAAAAGAGATAGCCTGCGGTTAGAATAGGTAGGTGAAGAATAGGGAGAAGGATATGTGGTCATATATGAAGTTTGGTTATTATCTTTGACACCTTCATTGAATGGTGAAGGAGGAAACCCAAATTTTTGCATATGTGGAGCCACTGTCACATTGTTTGTCATGCAAGAGTTTTATTTTCCACTTGAAGTGGCATACCTGCAGCTGTTTAAACAGTCTACCTTTCTGAAAGACAGTAAAATCATTATGCTGTTTCACTTTCTGAAAACTTAAAACAATGGGAAAACTGAGTATTAAAATTTGTCCAATTAATAAAAGCAAACCCCAAATATCACCTTCTATTTGAATCTAGAATCTGTAATTATTTCGAGTTAACATCTCATTAAATATCAAACTTGTATATATCATATTTCCTTTTCCTTTCTCTTTCCAAATTGGGTAGTAGAAAGTTCTCTTTCTGTGATTTACTATGATGCAGCACGCTGTAGCCCTTGGTTTGGGCATTTTCCTACACATCTCAAAACCAGAATCTTCTTCAGTTCTCTATTTTTATTTTTTCCACACACGGATGGAACTGAAAGTTTCTGCGGACGCTGCATAATGCTCTGGGCAGCCATTAGGTGCTACCCACTGTCTGGAAGATCTAGTTTGAGTCCTGTGGTAGGGAGACATCATCCTATCGCAGTTCCACTCTAACTTTTACTGGTAGAAATTAAAAGTAATTCTATTGAAATTAATGAGTTATGCCAGCCATCTAAATGTGAGGAAAACTTAATCTATTAATTTCCAAGGGACTCTTCCCTTTAACAAACTTAAGCTTGATTTGGTGCCCATTGTAAACAAGGAAGCACTTTTTTTTGTCTATAGCTAGATATCCAAAATTATCTGTGTTTAGCTGCATAACTACAGCAATGACATGGGAAATACCTTATACTGACATCAGTCAGGCCAAGGCAGAAAACTGACAATCAAGCATACAGGAAGCCATAAAAACTGTTATGTTTTGTGCTGCAGTAGCATCCCTTACTTTCTTCCATTAATTTACAGGTTTGGGAGCTTTTTGTTGTTGTTTTGAGTTTTGGTTTGTTTTGTTTTAATACTTTCCCTACTTACCTATGCTTTTCTTCTCATACAGACCCCATATTCCCATGGATCAGATACCAGCACATGGAGCCTCCAGCAATATCTATAATTTTCTGCCACGTCTCAAAGCTGCCAGGCTCTAGTCCAGGACCTGCTTCACTATCCAGATGACCCACCTGTCTCTAACTCCTCACGGCAGGGTAACTACTCCTCTTCACCCTCTAGGCACTCCACGTGGAACCTCCCTAGGACTTATGAAAGTGTAACGAGGCTAGTGCATGTGGGGCTGCCATGGTTAGCATGCTGAAAAGTCCACCTTATTGCAGAGTAAGCTTGATGGTATCCGCAGTTAGAGTGCAGTTACAGTAGTGCTCTGGGTACTCGTGCAGTGCACTGATGAACAGGGCCTTGGAATCCTGAAATCTGTCACTCACCTGGCAGAAGCCAAACCCCAGGATGCTCAAGGCAATCCTTACACTCGCCTTGGGGAAGGGGGGGGTGTAGATATACAGGAGACTTCCCCAGAGGAGGCTGAATTGCTGTTGTCTGGCTCTGATCTTAAGGCAAAGTTGAGAAAGGTTCATCAGCAAATTTGAGGTGCTGGACCGAGGTGGGGTTGTAGTGTGGTGCCTGCACAATCTCCTTCTGGTTCTGTTTAGCCACTTTCAGTCTGCAACTGATAGCAGTGCGTGTTCCTGTGAACATACAGGCCTGTTTTGGGAATCTGCTGGGACTCCCCTCTCCTGTATCAGTCTCCTCCTCAGCCTGGTTTCTGGCCAGGTCTTTTCTTGCTTCATCTTAGGTTCCTGTTTGCATCCCATATGTAATCAGCTGTGATTTCTAGCTGGGTCCCTACCATGTATTTACAGTTCTTCCTAATGATTAGGACGCTCTCCCTACAGTCTGTCCTGTATCTGCTCTATGGCAGTGCAACCCTGAACACCCAGAGAGAAACCTGCTGTCTGTCTGCCTGGCTGTCACCAGGGCTGCTAATCCCAGGGGGAGGTGGGAAGGCATTGGGTTGGTGTTGTGGTTCCAGTGGAAGTGTTTGCATCTGTGATGCACCATCATCTTTGTGGCTTTCATTCTGGAGGTGCCCCTAGTTTTTTGTTATCTGACGTAACTAAAAGTAACAGATGTGCGGATGGAAAAAAGAAAAACAGATTTCTAGAAGCAGAAAATGAATTTTGACATGTGTTGCTTATGTTCCAGACATCTGTACCACTGTGGCCACAAAGCGAGTGCATGTAAAGGACAAAATATGACATATCTATATTCCTGCAGTTACAGTGCATTTACAGTAGTGCTGTGTGTATTTTAATATGGATGTTTAAATGCTGCCACAAATGTAGAGCTTTGGCAGATTAGTGGGTGTGCAGAGAGGTAGCTGAGATGAACTGCTGTCAAACACTACCATATTTAGAACTGCAACATACTTATGAGTCCTCAGAATGACCTTTTAGGTATTGGTCAGTTCAGTGATTGACTGTTTTGCTGAATCAGGCTGTGTTTTGGTTTATGATAAACATTGTGACTGATGTGCCAGATCCTGGAAGTGTTTTAGCTATGTGACCATTGGCAGCCCTCTAGCACTGCGCTCTTCCAGACATTTTTCACTTGCTGTGGCACATACTGTTTGCTTTATTTACATTCAAATGGGCTTTCTGTTAAACATTTTCTATATTTCTTTTTCTTTTCCTCCTCACTTCATCAGAATGCAGCAAGGCTGACTACTGGTGTAGGGAAAGGTGCCAAAGGAGCCAGTGCCTTGTTTGGGTCACAGAGATTACCTCCAAGCTGATGAGCCACGTAGCATCTTGAATTACAGGGATCCAAATGACAGATTAGATCCCCATCTAGGTTCCAGCTCCAAAAATTGTTTGGAATCCAAAGTTATACTGGTAACAAACTGGTTCACCAGTGTCATCTGACAACTGATGCTGGTCTTCTTCAGGTGAGATATAGACCACAAAATAATTACATCTGTAGGGTCTTAGTCATATGATCAATACACCAACAATGTTGACAAACTTCTGATGCGAAAGGAATCCCACCAGTAATGGATGGCACGCAGGACATGTGGATATGAGATATCTAGAGAATGTGATGCCTGTTTCCCAGTAGCCGCCTCCTTCTTTGTTTTGTTTGTCTAGATTATCACACAGCGGCGATACATGTGCTCTCATAACCCATTTAGAATAGATTCATATACAAAATGATGCTTTTGAATTAGGGATAGAAGTACTTATTTACCTTGCCTAGTTTAAGGTGTTTTGTGTTATCGATATCCAGTAATCTAATTTAGATTAAGATTTTATTTTAGCGAGAAAGTATTTTAAAAAGACTTTCCTCTGGCACTGAGCAGTGTTCATGCCGGAGTTCCAATCTGTACGCATCCTGAAACCTGCTTTGAAGAACAGTGCCTGAAAAACAGGGGAGTTCTTTCCTAGGAAGTTGACCCTTACTGATCTTCAAGAGAAAACTTTAATTTTGAATCTAAAAATATTTCTATTTCATTTGTTCTTCTGTCTCATTTATTATTATTGTCTGTAAGTCTTGTAGCTGCGCTGTTGCCAGCAGAGTAATGATATGTAGTGGAGCACGGTGTTTTGGCTAACCTTTGGAGATGGCAGCTGAGGCAGGGCATGCCAGGAGTTATGCCTTAAAAATTACGAGTCAGCACCCTTTTTGTCTGCCTGGGATGTCCCAACAGTGAAGGAGGAGTTGATTAATTATAATGATTCAGAAAGTCATTACAATGATTCAGAAAGAGCTGCAGTTACAAAAAGCATGAGTTATGTTGAAATTAAATTTTAAAGACTAATTCCGGGAAAGAACTTATTTCAGACAAGTCACAATTACAATAATTTTTCTAATAATGGTCTGGCTGTATCTTGTAACTAAATATTGAGAAAAATGGGTAAAGCAGCAAAGCTGTCATGGCAAGGGGCAGGGGTTAAAGGACTCTGTTTAGCACAAGATGTTAACATCTTTTTATTGTAATTTTTAAGTCATAACTCTGAACATTTCTGGTAGTTTAATGATCCCATGAAAGTTAAGAAATGCATTTAGGACCTGACATAATAATAGAAAAGGACATCCATTTAAATAAATAAACTGCATATTTGTGGCCTTCTTACAATAGGGATGAGGCAGGAAAGAGAAAATTCATCAGCAGACTCTTAGCATGACAGCAGAATAAAGGAAACAGATGCACAGAGCTCTTTTAGATCATATATCTAAACTAGGTGAATACAGACTTCATTCTGATGAAAGCAATGTTTTCCCTGGAAATTAAATCCAAAGCTCTGTTGTTGTTGTTTGGTCCTTGTTACTCCTCAAGGAGCATAGGGCTGCAACAACACTATGCCACCGAACCCGGTGGGATAGTGTTGTTGCAATTTCTGTAACAGATTTTGTTTTTTACATGATTGGGTTGTTAGCCCAAAACAAAACCCCCAACCTGGAGGGCCAGGGTGCAACATTTTAGTCTGGCCCGACAAGGCACACAAGCCACCACACCACGACAAGGTAAGTTGCACCAACTAGTGGTGGCCAAAGCTCTGTAATACCCAACAATTTTGTACAGAACCCAAATCTATGGGGCTCCTCAAAGAGCAATATTTAGAGGATATGTGAAAATGAGACAGAATAGGCCGATTTCTGGTTGTAACAGAAAACTTGGTCATGTGTAAAATACCTTCACACTTGCAAAAGGTGCCTGGTTAGGGGCCAAGGAAATTCATGTCGGCCATTATATTTTTGCCAACGGTTTGTGGAACTAAAGCACTAACTGCATAAATTCTTCCTTTGCTGAGGTGGTAATGAATACGGAAGATTTAGCAGAATTGGATTGAAATTTTTTGAGTGTAAGATTTTCAGAAAGAATCCTGGACTAGACATTATGTACCCATAAGCATGTATACTGCTGTGTGAGGGAGAGTCGGAAGTCCCTACTTGTTTAATTCTGGATTGCAATGTACACAGAAATGTATGCATGTAAAAATACACTCCTACTTTGGGGACTAATTATCAAGGTTCAAAGACAGATAACCAAAGGGAAATTCAAGGGCAACTGAACTAGCATGCTTGATCACGCTAACGTGGTCATGCAGAAAAGCAGAAAAAAATGTTCTTTCTGTTTGTGTGTGCTTGTCATTGTGCAGAAGATGTGCCCTTCAAGGAAAGGCTGAACAAAGTGGTGCTGTGTAGCCTACAGGGGCAAAAAAGATGAGGCGGGAAGCATGATAAAGATTTTCAAATATGTAAAAGGCTATTGTAAAAAGGAAGGGAACAATCTTTTCTCCACGTCATTGCGGGTATGGCAAGACATTGAGGACTGAAAGCACACCAAGGGTTTGTTCTGACATTAAGACAAACTTTTTAAGAGTAGAGATTGTGAAACATTAGTATGAATTACCTCGAGCATTTTGGGGTCTCCATCTCTGGAGATAGGGCAAAAATATTTTAGTTAATCCTGCCTTTGGGCAAAGGACTGCAGTAAATGACCTTTCAAAGTCCTTTCTGGTCTTACAATTCTCAGAAAATAACCAGTAGCTTTTAAAACACGACTGCGTGCCTCTATTTTAAGGTGGCTGGAATTTCCAGCCCTTTCTTTTCAAATAGGAACAATCTCTAGAGTCCATTGTTCAACAGGAAAAATTCTTGTGTTTCACCTTAGCTAGAATACTTAATTTCCTGTTTGATGTCATAAATAGTTCTGTATTCCCAAAGAAGAAAGTCCCAGATACCTTATTAGGGAAAAAAAAACAACACCCAAAACCAAACAAAAACAATCCTCAAAAGAATCCCGAAGGACAGTGTAGTGTGACAAAGTAAAAAGCTTTATTGTGTAATTCTGCCTTCACAGCATGTTATTTGCTCTTGCTACCTCCTGCAGTCTAATCAAAATTAGTCTTACAGAAGAGTTTAGGTACCTAATATCTCAGCATCTGCAAGTGAGTTCTCAGTGCTGAGCCCCTGTACCTCAGCTGCCTTCACAAACTGGATGAGTCCTTGGCTGCCTTTCCTGTGGTATGCAGTCCTTTAGATAACTAATGTGAATAATCTAATAGTTTAGGCATCCCCTGGAACAGAGAGAATTAATTTCAGTCTTACACAGCAATGAATTACACATTGTGGAACTGGTTCAACAAGAGTGATCAGGAAAGAGATGTCCTCAAATAGCCCAGACTCATGCTTCTGGGAGGTGGGAGACTTGCATGCAATTTTCTACTCCAGACCAGAAAAGGGGATTCCAGCCAGATTCTGCCACATCTCATGTGAATGTTAACAGATACCGCACCAATTAGTATGGGATTAGATTGGAAGAAGGAGGAAGAACATCTGACTTGCATTTCTGTGTTTGATAGTGTGGCAAGACACCAAAGAGATAGGCACCATCCTATTTTAAGTCATGCCTTTAGCTCCAAGAAGGCAGTTCTAGTATTTTTAGATTTAAAAAGTCTGTTTTGCTTTTTGGCTCTCTCATGGACTCCCCCAATGGACTTATCTATACTGAGGTTGTCTGTAAGTCTGCCCAGCTTTGTTAAGGGTAAGTGGTGAGTATAAGCTGATGACTGATTAGATCCTCAGGAGGAACGCTGCCTAGAAAAGAAAAATTCTTCTTGCTTTCTAGTGATAATAGTTGGCCCCTTTGATCTCAATTGCTAACTTGGATTCAAGCAGAGCAGGATTTCACCTGAAGTCCTATTTTGAACTACTTACAGCTTCTAATGCTTTCTTTTCTTTGCTGAAATGTTCTGTACCTGGTCGCTGTCCAGACATAATGTATTGATTTCATTTGACCAACAGTATTTTCAGTCACATTTGGAAGAACCATTTCCTCCATTTAAGTAAAACACGAATACATGACTCTCTTTGGAATAGGTCCACAGCTAACAGAAGAAAGTAGGAAAACTGTGTTTCTTTCTGAGAAATGCTTTTGCATGTTCTGTTGGTAGTTGGTTTGGACTTGTATGAGTTAGGGGATGTTGAAAACTGCATTTCCTGGGGGATCTGTGCATTTCTATTGTGAGGTATGTTGGAATGCCTTTGGAGGGGGGAGGAGGAAGCTGGTCTCTGAAAGACTGTTTGACTCCAGCCCTTACACAGAACAGAGCTTTTATCTTGTGTCCAGCCCCCAAATTCCAGTTCATGAATTTACTCATCTGTTTTCATTTACAAAGAGAAAGAGAGCCTAAAAAGTTGCACTAACAGCAGGTTAATAGGGTCTTACAGTTGTAAGGACAAGCAATGATGAGAGGAGAAATAACCCCACAAATCTTCTAGGCATCTCCTTGACTCTCCCCTGCAGTGTGTGTTCCTAGGTCACCAGGTGAGTGTAACTCTGTCTTGCAGTCCATAGGCATTGCACCCCAAGTACCTTGCTGTGGGGCCACAGCTCGGGAGTCCCTGGAAGCACCTGTTAGTGTAACTGCTCAAGAAATCACTTAACCCAGGCTCCCTAAAGGGTGCCTAGGAGCACCTGCCCATCTAACCTATTATTATTTAAATTGCATTGAGTAACATTCCTCGTTTCTTTCCTCATAGCATCTTTATGGGGTGCTCTTTCGAGGTTCCTCATGGACATGTGCCTGATGTCAGGGAAAGGATTTTGAGTGCTGTAGGGAGATCTGAATAAAACTTTTACAGTAAGACCCTTTCTCTGGAAAGACATCTCAGTAAAGGAGCTGTGTGCCTGGCATGGCTACTTGCTAATTTGCTGTTTGCTAAAGATACATAAAGCTAAGGAAAAGCATAATACATGGAGTATTTTGCAAACTCTGACGTCTCATGGTACAGGACTGTGTATTTTCAAGCACTCATGATCGTTCTGTTTTTTCCAATGGAAGCAACAGCCATAGATTTTATAAGATTAAAAAAATCTTGGCAGCAAGCTTACTGAGGTGGTTATTCCAAACATTTCTATAGCTAGACCAGAAGTCAAAAATGCATTTAATGTATAGTTATTTAAAATGATAGGCTAACTTACAAGCCTGGAAGAGAAAGAAGACAAAGTCATTTACAATAGCATGTTGTAGCAATTAAGGATATTATTCATAAGCCAGTTCCTCCAGAAAGCCTCTAAGCTGTCTCCACCCACCCTTTCTCCTCCCCCATCTTCATCAGTTGCTTTTTCACTTGATTATGGTGACACAAAGACTACCCTTTGGAGGGCCAAACATCAGGACAGCCGTCCTGTCTTTCCCAGACTTTCTCAACCACTGCTAACACCTACCTGTGACTGGTGTCTTGGCAGTTGCATAAGTAACGATCAAGTGAATGTCTAACTCTCAACTGTTTTATTTTACGTATGAACGTTTATTAAGACTTTACTGCAATGCATGTTCGTGTTGGCACAGGTAATGTTGCACGTACTTCAGTAACAGTGCCAATTCCAGATTTCAGAGCGTTCCGTTTGCAGCTCAAATGTGTTGTTATGAAACAGTTTTTTCCATGTGGTATTAAACTTAAAACTGGTGATCATCGGCTGTGGTGCAGCAGAACTTGGCATTGCAGCGTGGGACTTTCTCGAGCCACTTAATCCTAGGGCTAGTTGAAGGGAGTCAGGCTGTGCTCATCCTCAAATCTGAGGAGCATTACAAAAGCTGTCATGCAACATTTTATGACAATGTAGGTATCATGTTTGAGTCTTGTGGAACATGACTTGAGGGATTGCATGTAAAATTGGAGTTGGAACTGGCTCAGCTCTACCAGGGCAAGGTTTTGTGCCCTTGTCATAGCCAGTCTGCTGCTTGCTTCATGTGCAAGCTCATTTACAAAATGTGCTATTCCTGGGAGAATAATTCATCTCCCCAGAGAGCGAGCCAGCCGGAGAGCCTGGGAAGGAGCAGGGGGAGCTCTTGCAGGCTGTCCATCCTTGCCAAGCCAGTCCGGGGGTGTGCACGGGGACCGGGAGGAGGGGACACGAGTGGGACTGCACGGACACAGGCTGCCACCTGTGGGAAAGACAGTCTGCAGCGCCTGGTGCGTGATTTTTGTGAACAGTGAGGCAAGCTCCAGCTGTTACCTCCCTTCTTCCCAAAAAACAACCGCTACCACCTCCCAGGGTGGTTGTCTGCAGTTTAAACAGGTTTAAAGGAATTTAAATCTGAAGAGATTTGATTGAGAGGTTCAAAAATACTGAATTATTTAGTGACCACTCTCCATTCTTGGATAAATGAGGGGGCACTGTCTGGTATAAATTTAGTTGCTCCCCTGTCCCCCAAAGTACAGGAATAAGGGTTGTCCTCATGTCTTAGAGACAGACCTTGGACCTCAAGACCCTTTGAGATCAGCCCAGATCACAGCCGTCCTGCCCCACAAACTGCAGCGACAACTGCAGTCCGTGCCCCCCCCAGAAGAGGGGGGGTGTCAGGACACAACCAGCTCTACCGGGGAGGGGGGCTGCCTCCCCAGAGGGCTGACAGCGCATCAGAGCAATTTGGGGGTGTCATAAAATGTTCCCTACAGCATCAGCTGTCCCAGAGATATGTCTGGAGAGTGACCTTCATATAGTATAAAGGAAGGACCAGGAAAAGACAAGAGAATGTAAATCTTCAGATGTTGATAATCTGGAAAATATATTAATCTCATTAGTGACTGCAGGATAAATATGCAGGAACTGAAACTGGATACTTCTGCCTCATCCTTTCTCGTTCATATCCCAATGACACACGTACAGGTGGAGAGCCAGTCGTACGGAGAGCACTGCGGGAAGATGTATGGGAGGCAGGGTCAGTGACCTCTATGTGCTGCACGCCCCTGGGTGCAGGAGGCTGAGGTCTGTGCCTCCAAGGACTGCATCTTTGGCTCTCTCCTGCCATGGCTTTCCATCAATAACTCCTCCCCTCCATTTGTTCAGGACCTCTTTTCAGCATCCCAGCAATCACAGACATTTTTTTGCTGATTCCCTGCGAGGTTGCCTGCTATGAAAACAGCACTTTGTCACAGTTGCTGGTTTACTGGGGGAGCGAGAGACCTCTGGTTAAACCTATGGAAAAGGGCCCTCTAGCACTCTGCCTTAAAAGTTTTGCTTTCAGTTTGGAAGGGAACATGAACTAAAACCACCAAAAAGCTATCCAGAAAACACTGACTGTACATTAAGTTTTGTGATTGTTCCCACATCCCTCATAATTCTTAACCGCAGCTCCATAATGGAGGCTAGATACACATGGTGGGCATTTTTCCTCCTGCTAGCAGTGGGATAGCAGGAATGCGACTTCTCTTTCATGTCCAAAATCAAAGTACTGACAGTAAGAGAGGAATGTGAGTTTTGAGGTTGTACCTTCCCTCTAAACAAGAAAAGTGTCCAGCTCAAAGGCTTTTCCCAGTACAGTTTTATTCTTCTTACAAATTTGTTTGTATTGTTTTCCTTCCCTCTTCTCCATACAGGAAATAAGCCTACGTTTCTCTCACACTTTAATATGCTTGTCATGCTATCTGTGCAGAAACACTTCAGAGTCTGTGCTCAGGACTTCATTTCTCAGCCATGTCTTTACAAGAACTGGCAGCCTGCAGGATAACTTTAAAAATAATTTATTTCATATTGAGGAATCCTATATACTAGAGCTGCCTTAAACCTCACATGCATTCTTCTGGTGCCACGCTGTAATAGCGATCCTGTTTCTGTCTCCTTGCAGGTGTTTGGTTTGCTTGCAGAGCAGCAGGAACAATTCTAGAGTTTGCAGCATGGGTGAGCAGATGGGGTGGGCATGCGCAAGGAAAATAGCCTGTGGAATTTCGGAACAGACCCCTCACTCGTGTGGTCACTTTCGATTTGCAGGGGACTGAAGTGAGATCATCCTTCTGGCCTTATATTTCTATGTTCCTGCTCTTCTATTGTTGTTATTTTTCAATTACATTTGTTTTGGTTTTACTATTTAAATAACAAATGCTAGTGTTTTGCAAAGTTTTAGCTGGCTTCCTGAAAAGGGAGCTTCCCTTTTGTAATCTGCTTTTCAAAATGTGCCAACTCATTCCCTGGGCAAGTTCTTGTTTCACTTTCCACTTGCTATTCTGATGCTGGGTTTCCATAAAACAGGAGTTTCAGTTTTCATAGTCATTTCTGTTGCTTTCATTTTTCCTTTTTAATTTTTTTCTCCTTCCTAAAGCTGAGAAAAGAGCTCTTTTATACTGCTCATGACACAGCCTTGTTGTTTGGGAGAAAGAGGCTGGTCATTGCAAATGTGTGAAGTGCAGGGCATGGAAACCAGAACTGTATTTCAGTGAGCAGCTAAGGCAGTGGCAGTCATAGAATCATAGAATTGGTTTGGTTGGAAAAGACCTTTGAGATCACCAAGTCCAACCATTAACCTAGCACCGCCAAGTCCACCGCCAAACCATGTCCCTAAGCACCACATCTACACGTCTTTTAAATACCTCCAGGGACAGTCATCTTGTTTATCAGCATGAGACTCAGCGTGGACTTCACTTCTGAGAAGGAAAGGTGAGAGCAAAAGCTGAAACAGTGCTAATACAACCTGCTTGGTATGACTTTCCTGTGCAGCCCTAGCTTGAAAATGAGGCCAGAAGCAGGAGGCAATGGAAAGCTGGGTGTGTTACTGTGGGTCAGCAGAGCTAAATCACTTTCTGTCCCTGGTCCAGGTACTTTAAGGTTGATCAAATAGCTCTACGCTGCACTGCTGACTGCAGTGCAGACACATAAGCACTCCTTTGGAAAAACAACTGCACAATATAACCAATCCTCTTATTTGATGCACAGTATTCTAGCTAAGAAAAAGAATTATGATGTCTGCTAACCACTAGAGTTAATGGCAGTCTGGGTTCAGCCTTGCAGTATGACTCATTGCTCAGGGACTTTTTTTTTTTTTTTTTTTTAACCATCCTTGCTGTACTGAGGTTGGGGAATTCCAATGTGATGAAAGAAAAATTTCTCATGCTATTTCACTGCCACAAACTTATGAGGTTTGATGTGTCCATTTTAACATCTGCCTGGTTCAGATCAGTTATACTAACTGACCCAGTGAAGCCCTGAGAGGTGGACAAGTTGCTGGTCTAGAAACCGGAGGCTATTTTCTGGTGGCCAGATGCCTCACTCTGAGAGATAAACTCAGCAGCCAGGAAAGCCCAAGGTTCAAGTCAAGCACCTGCCAACATACCTTTAAGCTACATTTATGTCCTCCTGGATGCAACATGGTACAGGGAGCGCCTGTCTACCAGGGCTTGTGAGAGCATGGAGCTCTCCTTCCTTCCGTCTTGGCTGTGCTTCTACATAACTGCAACAATAGATGGCACAGCCTACACCCCTGCTGTGCTGCTTTTCTGAAAGGCATTTTATTCTGCTGTATAAGTGGAGCCTGGCCAAACCATGGCAACCATCACAGCATGTCAGATCTGTACACAGATAGCTCAGACACAAATCATTTATACAATGCTATGCCTTAATCAGTCCATAAGTGCTTAAAACTGGTGCATGGATATCAAACCATCCAGCTACAGCAGCCTGAAGGTTTTCCTTTGAAAAGCAGCACAATGTGGGGATTTTGGAAGTATAGTAGTGGCAAGCTGATTCATTAGACACTTGGAAAATGCAGAATGTTTCGAGGTGAGAAAGTCCAAAGTGAGGTGGAAGGTTTTTCCAAGCATTTAGTATTAGTGTGGTGCTTGAGAGCTGGGGAAGTGCTGTACAACCTGAACTGGGTCTGGGCTTGGCAACAAAAACCATATTCTGTAGCCTTCGGACCTTCCACAGGTTAAGTCTATGAAAGGCTTAAAGTTTTTGAAGATAATCTAAGTCCCGGGTTTCCTGTCAGGCTCCAGCTAAATGCCATACACACATTTCTAGCTGTTTTCAAGGGCCATGTGCTACCCTTCCAGACACCTCACTTCTAGCAGTGTGACCTTTTGGAGCAGCCCGACGCAGCTGTGGGTGCCCGGCATTACGGGCAGCTGGCACGCTGCTGCCAGACCCGCTTTGCCCTTTCCTCTGCCCTGGGGCCAGGTGGCAGCAATGATGACACCACCCTACCTCACACCCAGGTGGCAGCAATGATGACACCACCCTACCTCACACCCAGGTGGCAGCAATGATGACACCACCCTACCTCACACCCAGGTGGCAGCAATGATGACACCCTACCCCACACCCAGCATGCCCTGGTGGGTAGGCAGGAACGAGCCCAGGCAGGTCTCCTCACGTTTTGGCTAGAGATTCACTCTTGGGAACTGATGGCAGAGCTGAAGAAGAAAGTCATCCTGCTTTTACTGTGTGACCTGGAAAATTAAAACCTTTCCACTGAGGTCTCCCCTTCTGTTGAGAGGTTTGGTGAGACTTTGCATAAAGGGTGTGTGAGCGGGGGAAGACCTCGCCACAAAGCAGCCCAGTGCTACCAGCTTTCGGTTTAGGAACTGAGCGCTCTGCGATGGAAGAAAGGTAACTTGTTTTTTTCAGGAGAGTGACCTCCCTTTTTGTGATTTACTGACCTGAGTAAAAGAAAACCTAAAAATTATGTCTATAGATTGCATGATAAGAAGAAAAGAGAGAAGTCATGCACTACGGGGATTTATTAATTTTTTAATGACAATGATGTTTTCATTGTATCAGTTCCTGCATTAGAAAAGCTAATATTGCACGCTTGCTGATAGAGACTTCATAGCTTGTACACGTTGTCTTCCAAAAAACACAGTTCTGCTTCAGCTCCTGCTTCTTTGAAGGGTTTTAACATTAGAAAAAGCTTGAAATCATTGCAGACAACAAGGGAAACAATAATTTCTACTTAGCATTAGGAGCTTTTATATAGAAAACTTGCACGTGTATATATACACATATAAATACATATATACAAAACTCTGTATATGCACACATGCAGAAATCTCATTTACAACAGAGAAGAATTTAATTATACGGCAACACCTATATTAAAAATTAATGAGATATGTTATTTTTTGTTGTTGTTCAAGTATTTTTCCTGGTATGCTTCATAGACTCTTAACACTGGAGTTTTCACTTTAAAAAAATCCCACAATTTTAATGTAAGCAAAACATTACATTAAGTAATGCAGGACCACACATTTAGACTAAACCTTTTCTTCAAGAAATGACTATTTCTTTTTGTAGTGAATCCTATAGCTGGACTCATATTGTAACTTTTAGTAAATAGGCCATAAAACCTCTATTGCCAGTTCTTAACAACTAAAAAAAAGCTAAAACTTTTTTAAAGTACAGATACTGCTACAAAAATCTTAACTTTTCCTTGTTCATATAACTTCTTGAATCAAACTGCCAATGAAAATGCCTTTTAAAAGCTGTTATTTATATTATTAGAAAAATACTAATTCAGTCAGAAATAATTTTCAAATGACTGTGCTATGTCTCTTCGAAACTACTAGAATAGGTTTTGCTTAGCTCAGCACTATCTACTGATAGTAGAAATTTTCTACTTTCCTCAGTGCAGGTTTTGCTTTGCTCAGTGTCATCACCATGAGACTGTCCCTCTTCCTGACAGCTGGAAACAGCTGCCTTCAGTTTTTCCTCAATTTTATCAGCTGCAGCACACATTTTAAACTCTCTCAGGCTTCTTATTAGGTTTACATAGGCTCCTTTCATCCCATGTCTTTGATACCAGACCTGAAACAGCTTAATCTTCTGTTCAGATGTATCATTCAAATAATCCCGAATAGTTTGATCTATGATAGGTTCTGGTACTTTGTGATTACGAACAAATGTCTTGACTTGTTGGAGTGTCATCTCCTCCACAATATCAGCAACATGGCTGCTCAGGTCAATATCTAGAAGCATAAAAGAAAATTAATGGTCTTGGCACTTATATCTTACTGTTTTTTTGTTACCTGTGCTCAGAATTGATATTTTTCCTATCCAAAACAGATTAAGTTTCAGGTATTCATGACACGATATGTTTTATATGTGATTTATTTTTTTTTTACAATGTCTAGCGGGTCTCCTTTTACATGTTCCTGCCATTAATGCTAGGTAATTCAAATATTTAGGGTTGCATCCACATTGCTTTCTACCACTTGAAATAGAATCTCAGTTCCCTCTGTAACCTGTTCTGCCCTCCTCTATCATTAAAGCCTGGTCATGCCTCATGTACCTGTTTTGCTTAAAATAGCATCGGCAAGGCTCCTGGAACAGGTCTCTTATTGTGATACAGGCTTGGAGCTTATGTGCTCTTCCTATTGTGTGCTACTACTGTGGATTTGCCCTTGAACATAAGGTAGGTTTGTCTTCCTGCAATCCCGCTGCCGGGTGTTGGACTACTCCATTATTGTTATTATTCATGATTCTGAAAATTCAGCTTGCTGCCTCCTAGTGTCTGTACCGCATGCAGAGCAGAAATTCACCTGTTATCCATTAGTAATCGCTTCCTATACAACAGAAATTCCTCCTGAGGCAAAACTTTCATGATACCATTAAATGCCTTAACAAGCATAACATGAACTGGCATTTCTCTAATAAGTGTTCACTGTTGTGCTAGAATGATGGCTCTAGGCAGTAGCAAAGTCTACACAAAAATACCCTTTTTTTTTTTTTAGTGTAGGATTTACATGTCTGTATCTCTTTTTTTTTTTCTTCTACTGAATTTTGAGAAATTACTTGTCTCTTACCTCTATGTATGAGAGGTGCATCCTCCTGAAAAGAGAAGCAAGAGAGAAATGAGTAGAAACGTTTTTTAAAACACCAACCTCATATAAGAGGATAAACACATTTCATGCCACTTGACTTCTGCAATTCTCTTTCAGTTTTTTACATGATTCCCCTGTTCTATGAACGAGGGAATCAGGACAGACAGATCTCTTTTGACTAGGGTAACCTTGGGAAATCGCCGTACAATTGCTATTGCCTAAAAGTTTACATGGGGACAGGTACCCAGAGTAAGTGGAGGCCTGACAATTTATGAAGGTTTGATCCTGGTCATGTCACTTAGGAAGCACATCAACACATCCTGAAGAAATAATATAGGGTTTCTCTTACTTCTCCCAAAAATGTCCTCATGGTGAAATTTACTTCATTAATGTCACAGTAGAGAGGCATGCATGTGCTTGGGGAATCCTAGTGTAATTTAAATGGAACAAAGTTCCTTGCATGAAGCTGAGGTATTTTGTGATCTAAGCAATAATACTTACATAAGAAACAACTGGTTTGAGGACTACTTCATTTAGGCTCTCCTTCCTCATAAGATATTTCCATTTTCTCTGGTCTGAAACAAAAAATAAAAAGCCATTTTTAAAATCCAGGACAGAGTGTATCTCTCATCTGGACTCTAAGAACATAGCATCTGAGTAAGCAGCTGAATATCTTATTCAGAATATGGTAGGAATAGGTAATCACTTACACCAGAATACTGCTCCCGCTATTAGTAGTAGTAGTAGTAATATAATTATCAAAGCAGTGGCCCACCATGGCAATCCTGTTTCTGTTGGAACATTGGAAACATTACATATAAGTTAAGTCAAGAAATGCAATACAGCAACACACTCTAAATTTTAAACAAGATTGTGTCAGACTATAAGAGCCCTTCTGTTGTCTCCTAATAGTAGAAACTATGTCTTTGTTAAAGTCTTACCTATCATGACCTGCCCCTAAAAAGGAGTAATAGCTCCTACATCTGCACAGTGATTAACGGAAAAGAGCACCCATGCTCCGCAGGCCAGTACAGGGCCCAGAAGATATGATGCACTTAGCTGTCAGGAATCACTACAGGCCATCATGTGCGACAGCCTCTCAAAATACAGCAGATGCTAGACCGTGCTAGGTTTTAAAATGCTACCTTTCATGCCGCATACGGTGTCTGAAGTTGAAGTACATTGTTTTTCAATTACGCCACTTTCACATCTGCAGAAAACATGAACAAAAATTATTATGGGATTTGTTTCTTTTATAAACTCTGTCAATGGAGCAAATCAAAATCTTCTAACACTTTATCAGCTAAAGATTTCATATATCAAGATGTTGGAGTTCGGAATTTAATAGATCTGAAAATAGTACAGAAAGGTGTGGGGGTGGAAAAAGGTGTGGAAATTATTTTCTAGATGTAACAGTAGTTCACACAAAGACAACAGGAGAGTTCAGATACTTCATGACATTTTCTTGAAAAGTATATACAGACCTGGTGGGTACATACAAGATTTTTCCGCATGCCTTTGAAGAACTGTATGGATGCAAGTTAAACTGACTGAGCTAAGTGCAACAGAAAACAAGTACGTTTTCCCTCAGATTATACATTACCTTAGCCTTTGTCTTGAAACTGGCTGGAAAAAAGTGTGCTAACACATGATATTAGCAATTTCGTATTTAACAATGAAGGCATAAACTTACGTGGTGCATGGATTACAGTGCCCACATGGTACAGAAGAATTGCAGAAATGGTTCTTTGCACAGGTGCATTCTGTGTTCTGTTCTGGGGTACAGTTCTTTGCAACCTCCAAACCTAAAATAAATTTCTTAAAGTTTGTTAGTTTGAAAAAGTAGGCCTTAAAAGCAGGCCTCTGCTCACAACCTCTTGTCCTCAGACTTATATGCTTTTAGCTCTACCACACTGGTGAGGCTTACTTGTAAGAACAACGTAAGTTTTATGAAGATCCCTGCTGCCGGAGTACTGGGAATACGGAGATGGCACAGAGACCTCTGCTGGCCAAGAGCTCAAAGAACCAAAAAAGCCATTTGTGGAAATATCAAACATGAATGATCCTAAGAATGGTTCTCATGGAACTTCAGTGTTAATTTTCCTCCTGTCTAATGTTTTCTACTGACTTCAACTACAATATTGTCCATGGGATAATGTCAGTCAGCCCATTACCCTTTCTTTCCCCTTCAGTTTAACCGATAGTTTCCTTTGTGGCACTGTACAAAATGCTGAATTGTTTTGCTGTACTCAACTTCATTACCCATCCAAAAATGCTTACTATAGTAGCTAATGAGAGGAAATATTTCTATGTATATGGAGGTTTTACAGGAAGGGGAAAGCACTAAAGACTGATATTCCAGCAGGTGATCCGAGTACAACCATATTCGAGTTGAGCTGTCTCTCTGCTCACCAAATTCAAATCTGGATATGAAGAATGCAGAACTATCATTCCCTAAATCCAGGAATACTAGAAGTACAGGACACCTGGTGGAACTGTTAGGAGATCAGTTCAATGATTTTAAAAAAATGTGATGGATATTTATGCAACAGGGAGTGAATTTCTGGAACCTGGTGTCCCCCAGCAGGTTCATGCACAAAGGGCTCACAAAATGACTAGGTAGGGATGGACCTTCTAATGTCCTTTCCCACAACTGTGGATGCTGGTAGACTTTGCAGGGAACAGACCACAGAAAGTAGACAGGTTTGTTTGTGTTTTCTCTAAATAGCATCTCTTGCCTCCACTGCTGAACACAGAATACTGAGGTAGGTGAACTGCTGGCCTGACCTAGCAGGGTATACCTCGTAGTCTCGTAATTTGATCCTATATCCCACATAGCATCTTGCACGTAAAAAAAGACATCACTCCATCAGCTCCAGCAATTTTAAATAATATTATTAATTACATGAAAGACTATGAACGAGACCACTGGGAATTCTCCTGCCCTTGCTTCTTACAACACCCCTCCTCTTTTAAATAGAGTGCGAAGGAGAGAGCAAGCTTTTCTTCCTTGACTCTAATCGGTTTGTATAGGGTTTGCTTTGCAAGGACTGCTACGCAAAGACAGATACAAGGATAAACAATGGACCACCATAGCTTGTTCTTCCTCCTACTTTGTGCTTGATGAAAGGGAAGTGGAGGATAATCTTATGACTTTGCTATAAATCGCTTCATGTACTGTCACTAAAACGTTTTAACCTGCATGATACCCGTTATTCGGGGATTGTGGAGACTTTTCAGTCAAATACTGTACCAAAAGAGTCACTATTGGAGTTGCTATTTCTATAGGCATACCTAATATGCTGTCACATGAAGAGCATCTCAGACACTCCTCCAAATCATTTTCATGATGTATGTATTCCTTTCCGGTTTTACACGGAACACAGTGTTTGTTAATATTTGTTGGGCAGCTGGTATTTTTAACAAAACCTGTAGAGACAGAAAAACAAGAATGAAGATTTGCAATATCTTTGGACAGAAGCCATCAGCTCTAAGACCTATGCCAGATTTTCTTTTTAATCTCAAACACTTTTTAATGTACAAATATGGACAGAATCTATATTCTTTACGTATACATATATGCTCTTCAGGAATCTAGTATACATAAAATCTGATTATCCTCCCTCTTCCTCCAATTTAGGACTATGGAGAACACACCAAACAAAACAGTACATGCAAAATAGGAACAACCATGAATATATAGAGTCTTGTAGGCAAAAGCCTGTGCTTGAACTTTAACTTCTTTCAAAGATGTGTATGTAATTCTTAGCTCTTTTATGACAAACATGAGAGCTGCTATCTGTAGTGAAAACTTATTGGTACACTGAGCTCAATAAATACTTTTGAAGCGTTTGATGTCCTGTAAATAGAGAAAGATACAGCTAGAATGAAGCATCACATTCAGGAAACCACAGCATGCCACTTAGCTATCCCAGCAGAAAGCAATTGTGTAAGCTGTGGTTTCCACTCTTAATGACTTTTTGACACAGTCTTACGGTACTCACCAGGATTGCATTTCTTGCAACACTGAACACCTAAACTGTATTCACCGTTCTGACATCTATCTTCTCTCTTAACAATGATCCTCCTTGTAATAAACTTATTGTGCACTATGTGTTTTAAAGCTTCAGTATCATTTTTGCACTGTGTTTCAATGAGTAAGACAACCACCTAGGAGAGAAGAACAGCAAATTAGACAAAAAACACTGTTGAGGAATGTAGGTGTTTTACTACTAGTTACATCAGTACTGTTACTTCGTTGCTAAACGTACTGATATTCACCACCTAAAGAAAGTTCTTCATTACTTCAGAAGAGTTAATGGACGATGAGGACACAGATTTAATGCCATCAACCCTACCACTACAGGCACTGATCACATTGAAAATTAATGTTTGAAAACAGGTCCATACATCTGAGTTGTAACAATTACCTCATATGCCTAATTATAGTAAAAAGCAAAGGAACTCATTATTTTCTTGAAGTGCTTTCTCTGCCTCAGAACACTGTGCCTAAATTTGCCCTTTCTTAGCCAATAATAATAAACTTTCATGGAGAACTTCCTTAATTCAAATTATATCTTTCTTAATTTCTTGCCACCCTAGTGTTCCTTGCAAGCTGAACAGTGTTAATGCATCTCCGAAGGAAAAAAAAAGTAAAGTTTTAATCTCAGCCAAAAATATCCGATTTCTAAAAATACCTTGTTTTCACTTTGTTTTCCAATTCAATTATTTTTCTCCTTAGTATATGATGCCTACGTGTTCCTGAAAGAAGTCTTACTCTCCCTTCAAATTAACTTACACCCTGATCCATTTCTTTGAATGCACTGTCAGGTTAAATTGCATAGCGCTTGGGGTTTTTTTGTGGGTGTTTTTTTTGTTTGTTTGGGTTTTTTTTCTCCTGTTAGTAGTAACTTTGCTGGCCATCACTGTTCTGCCTCTTTTCATGACAATGAGAAAGCACTATGGACCAGAGAACAAACAATTCTTTCTTTTCTTTTTTTTTTTTTTTCTATTTTAGGAGTAAGGTGGGAAAATGAGGACAGATCTGCTATAGTTTGCCTTCCTCTTGGCAATGGTTTGTGGAGAATTCTGTACATACTTTGCATGCACTAGGTATAAGTCTTCTATATAATGGAGCTATGTAATGCTTGTTGGCTAGACAACTAGATTCCCTCCTAGAAATATTATGCAGGACAGCCTGCCTTTACTTAGCACAGTTTGTGCTGATAGTTTGGAGTGATTTGAACATTTTCACAATTTATTTTACTTGTGTTTTACTAACTCTCTGTGTGGAGTTGTAACAAAAAATTAAGACAGTCCTTGTCTTGATGAGTTTGAAGTCTTAACATCTCTACATTCACTGTTCTTGCTCCTCTTTAATTGAAAAAATATTGTTTCACATTTTACGACAGACTCGGGGATATACACTGTGAGAGATACTGAGGAAGGAGGGAAAATGACATCTGGGAAGAAATGGAGCAATGCTATTGTCCTTGGCAAAATGAAAGAACAGGCCAAGCTGTGAAGGAGAGGGATGGCAGGGTACCTTTTTCGGAAAGATTAGTGGGGAATGAGGTGCAATACGAAGAAACTGCCAAATCCTCATACCAATGGTGCACTGCATGGACTATAAAAGTCCTGCCGATCACAGATCCACTTGCATTTTAAATCACCATGCAAAATACCTTGAGTAATTTATTTTTAATTTTGTCTTGGATATTTGAAAGAGGTTAATTCTGAATGGTTGGTTGTCTTTAAACACTTTTGAGGTGCAACTTAATACAAATTTGACTGTATCTGTTAATGCTAGTGGCAAGGGACTTGGTATATACATATTTAAGGAACTTTCTAATAATGTGAGGACTGGTTATTGTTACACTTGTGGGGTTTTTTCCTGACAGGGTGATAGTTAATGGCTGATTAATTCAGTCTTCATGATTTTGTGTGAAACCGCTTGGATACTAATCATAACTTTAGATGCAGAAAAATCTTTAATTATCTTAAATATGAACTGACTGAAAAATGAGTTTGGATTTCAAACTGGGCTCTCAAGTGAAGGAAGCATTATCTGTGGCTAATTAATTGAAGAAACCAATATGACCACTGTCTGCTGACTTATACAAGTAGCCACTTCTTTTGATCCTCTAGTCTATTCAGAGACAGGAAGGTGAAAAGCATTTTCTTTCCTTAGCAGCCATCTGTTTTTAAATTATGTGGTGTTAGGAACTAGACTGAAATTAAGAAGGCTTTTCTTTGCACCTGGAGGAGAAGGTTCAGCTGCTAAAAAAGCAGTTTAGCACGTGAGAAACTGTGTGTATGGAAGCTCAGCCCATCGCTTCCCCCGTTCAGTGCTCTGACTCCCTTCCTTTGCTGCCCAAGCTGTGAGGGTGCTTTTCTCCGAATCCCGGTGTAATGATGTTAAAAGGTTAAAGCTAATGTAAGGCCACAACAGGAGCTGTCATCTGGATGTGCCAAATTAGCGTGGTTTGTTTTCCTTTTGCCTGGTAGAACTGTCTTACTAAGAACTGGGATAGAATGTCCAACTGACTACCTCTTAGTCATTATTTCTTGGAGGTGTGCCTTCGGTCTGGTTTGGCTTTCCCTGAAGCAGGGTGAAGCCCCACAACCTCCATCACTCCCCCGCCACATGTTTGACTGGGCCGAGAGAGGGGACGGTCACAGGACAACACTGGGGGCACACGTTTTGTCCTGGCTGTCTGCGCTGGAGAATGGTGACACCCCGACCAGCCTGCCCACCATGAGGCCCTGGCCAGCAGAAGGGTTCAGAAGGGGCAGGGAGGCCCTGAGGCAGCACAAGGGATCTCCGGTCACCCCGGGAAAGCCAATGGCACCAGATGGCTTCCAACCCTGAAGGCGGGTGGCGTGGCTGGGGCACGTGGCGGGCCAACGCAAATGCCACTCATGGGGTGAGGAAGTTGGTGTGGAAAGGACCCTTTCATCTCCCCGTGCTGACGGAGGAACTATGATTCAGCAGAGCGAGCAAGGAGCGCAGCACCGGCCGAGGCTCTGACGAGCTGCCCGCTCGGCCGTGCTCACCTGCTGCGGGGGCCCAGCTCCTCCTCCTCCTCCTCACCTGCCCTTGCAGCCGGGCCTGGCGAAGCTCTGCACGGATGCTCTCCACCCTGCTTCTGGCACCCAAATCTCCCCTTCTTAGACCAGAGAAGTCAAGCCATTTTTGGGAGGAAAAAAAGAAGAAAAGACCCTGGGCAGCAGTAAGGAGAAAAAGGCAAGTGAAGATAACCACAGCCCTAACGCGCCCGCAAACCGTACCTGGGCACGGCAGGGAAACTGAACGGCACCGGTGCAGCACAGAGCGCACACAGAGAAAGAAAGCGTACAGATAGTCGTGCAGAAAACGGGATATAATGAAAAAAGGAAACACCTTTCTAAATGACTAATAGCAGTAAAACTTAGCAGAGTTTCTTTTTGTGTTTACTGAATGCCTGCAATCACAGTGCGTGCAGACACAGCCTTCCCTCATGCAAACAAACCTCTCTGCTTCTTGCTTATGCTTGTATGCAAACAAGCTATGCTGATATGGTGAGGGGGACAGAAATTTAACACTTTTTGGTGGAAGCCCTCTGCTGTTGCTCACGTTGAACTTCCTGATACACTTACAAGAAGTGGGGATCGCTTCTCAGAACTTGACATTTAAGCAGAACCAAACACCTACGTTGGTTCTGCTCACAGGGATGTCTCACACCACCTTCCTGTACAAGGAATAACGAGAAGACTGTGGAGATTTTGCAGCTTTCAAAGCAATGCCCTAATTTTTTTTTTCAAACTTTTCTTCTCCTGGATTTTCACCCTCTTAAAAGCAATCCATTTGCCATAGAGAAATTTTGGTATGTCTTATGAGAAAAAAAATTTAATAGTCATTTAGCTTCCTGTGCACACCTTAATTGCTTTCCTTGTCACTGAGCAGTGAGTGCTGCTAGTGGAAAGGAAACACTTCAGGGGCTTTCACAGAGGCAGGGGCGATAGGTGTTTTTTTGGTGATGTGTACATTCAAACAGCAGCTGTATGTTTTCAGCCTAAAATGACTCATAGAGGCTCTATTCTAGCTTTCTCAACCTAAAAAACAGTTGTCCTATCTAAACTGAAGACTTAGATTGAACTGAGCAGACAATGGGAATAAAATCAATCAAGCAGGCATATCTATCCTTAGCAGAATTGATAAAAATTATCAACTGAGCACAAAGTTTTTGGTTTCTCTCCTTTTGCATTGCCCAGGTATTTAAGAGACCTTTCTACCTCCTCCTTCTTCGCTCCTACAGAGTCCTCCAAAATGCGTTCACCAAGAGGCATCTGCTAAGGAGACTTAGAAAACCTGTTTTCATCTGTGTTGCCAGGGCAGCGTGACAGAGGCTTTAGTTTCTTTGAAAACCTGTGTGATTTTTTTGGGAGTCTCAGGGCTCCAGTTCTTCCTGTATCAGAGTATTCCTCATAACAGGTAAGCTTCCTTCAACTGAAAAGTTTCAGCAGACCTACCTTATGGGTATATAATCTCTGCTTTGGAAGTGTGTGGACATGTGATTTGCATACAGCAATTTTTAAAGCTTTATGACTTTTTAACACTGTGGGAAAAAAAATTGTCTTTGATTTCTCCTGTTATCTTTGTAATACACTTTATTTTTAGCAAACCCCTTCTTCCATTTTGAATCCACAGGTGCCTATGGATGAGAAGGCTGGTGTCTTCTCATACGGTGGCCTTTTTTTTTTCCACTCCACACTTGTTATATGGGGCAATATGCATGAGCTCATCGGGGCTTTCTAAGTGTTTAAAAAAAGGGGGAGAGGGGACTTTTCTTGCTTTTTTTGCTTAGTGAGAGCTGAGAAAAACTTTAACTCATTTTCTGAGTTTTGATTTGCTTCTGGTACTTTTGACATATGGTTGCTAGAGTTAACTCCGTTTTAATACAGTTTTCTATGCAATTAATCTCCCTTGCATTAACCCTGTCAGCATGGTATTTTCAGAGAGTAAGTAATTCCACACTGCGTGTTAAGAGGATTCTCTACTCCAATTCTTTTACAATGATAAGGAATTTCTGCTTCCACTATCTCCAGTGTCATTTTTTTCTCATCTCTTCCCTGCCCCCACCCCCAAGGCAGAAGTTGATAGCACCAAAATAACCACTAAAAATAGTATTTCATCTTCTACAGTCTTTTATGAGAAGGACAAAAAGAATCCAGTTCCATTTTCTGAAGCCAAACAATGGGAATTGGTATTTCCCCACAACTAGAAGCATCCTGAGCTTCTTAAATTTCAAGTGTGAGGCATATGTTCAGTGCCTGTGAGAATAAAAAGCCTCGGTTACTGTCCAGTGTCTTAAAATAGTTGCTGTCCAAATTCAATCCATTACTATTCATGTCTTGGCTGACTCACATGCAAATTATGTCAATATATTGATGGGTGAGTTGTTATTTTGGTTTTTGGTTTTTTAATTTTTGGTTTTTAGGAGTACTGTACTAGTGAACACCTAACAAATGCTATACAATTTGGGAGAGTTGGAGCAATATTAACAGCTCCCAGCTCACTTTGTTGTGGCTAAGGATGACTATAAGCTGGACAGCATAGAAATTTAGCAACTCTTCCCCATTTTCCTTTTGTAACACAGTTTCTTGTTGGCACTCTTAACTGTGGAAATGTGAGCAGACAAATGTTTCCAGAATTGGGGCCTTTGTACTTTTCACTGGAGTCTTGGGTCACCCCATGACTTTATAGCTGTTTATATGCATACATTTAAATGTGTGCTTCAGTTGTCTGAGAAATGAGAAAGAAGGGTTAGCACAGTAATGTAGGAGTACTGTTTTCAAAAGTCTGTCTTCTAAATTTCCAGAAAACTGCCTACTTTGTAGTCGTATCAGATAATTACAAAATACTTAGATAACACTTGACTCTCTTAAGATGGCCTATTCCTTTAGAGTGTGTCTCTGAGTGGTATGTGGCTTTGTGGCTTGTTTTACAGGATTAAAGTTAAATGTTTTCTACCTACATAGGCCATTGCTATTTTGCATGAGTATCCCTCCAACTGCTTCTACTTTAGTGCAATGTGCAGTTGCTTACCAAATTGAGGTTTCATTCAACAAGCTACTTTCATGTTCTGGTTTAATCAATATGTCAAATGCTGTCCAGCTGTACTGATTTATTAGTAGTGGAACAACATGCTAATTAAAAAAAAAAAGCCAAATATATTTTTTCTAAAAAATACAAAGTATGTAGGAGTGCCACAGTCTTTCCAAGGGAAACAAATAGAAAATACAAATAGGAATGATATTTATTTTCTGGGAGCAGTGTGATAAGAGAAAGCATTTTTTTTACCTTAATTTATATTCTGAATAGTTCTAAGATACTGAGCTAGACTGACATTTCCGCTAGTTGTTTGCTGCTTTGTATTTAACTATGCTCTGGTGCTTTGTGCAGGGACATGGGTATAACCCTTTGAATCACTTTTACTATATAATACGTAGTAAAATATTTAATGAGATCAGAATTTGAATAGTTTTTACCTTAACATCTGATTTTAACCCGCCAAACCCCAAAGCAAACTGCATTCATTAGCAATGTAACCACACCGTGAACAGATTTTGAACGTGAACTCCAGTGAGTTCCCTCTAAAACAGGCGAGAACTGGGGCTGGCGAAGCAACGTATACTGCACCTGCAATTCCAGGCAGGTCATGGCTCTGCTATGCGGCAGGGCTTACTGCCACCTGCCTGATCCCCACTATCCTGTCCCAGGGCTCTCCAGGGCTGCCAAAATGCAGGCAGAGCAGTCCACCTGCACATGCCGAGGTCTCCTGCGGAGGAGCTTGCTGCCACTACAGCTCTTTGGCCTAATGCCCCAGTACCAGCAGAGATCCCTATGCAGCAGGTGCTGAAACGCTTCCTTACCTTCCTTGTTGGCAGTAGCCCATCAAAATGAGTGTTTGTGAAGGTAACTCTACTGATGACAAATCTAGACACGTGACCCAAGTTCTGAAGCTGCAGAGACTCATACTGTGTGTGGTGGATGATTAAGCCAAGAAAGGAAAGCCCTGCCCTGCTTCCAATAAACAGTGCAATTTGTGCCAGTGGACTTGGCCTATTTCTCTAGCTTTTCCTCTGCCACAGGCATTTGCTTTGATGTTGCTTTACCAGATCACTGCGTTACGGAGGTGCGGTGCAAGTCAGCTTTCACTAGTGCGGTCTTTTCCCAGGCAGATACTCAGCCACAGATCTAACTGTGCTGTCTACGCGTGGACTTTGGCCCTGCCTCGCCCACATCTCTGCCCAGGTCTGGGTGGCTGCGGACCAGCCATGGCTATGGCACACGATGCCCATGACAGCTACCTGCATCCATCCCCCTTTTCTTTCCCTCTGCTTTTTCACAACGCCCACTTCCCTCTGCTTGGCACGCTAAGAAGTGACTGTAAAATCATGAAGTGCCTGAATTTGAAGATGGACTCTTTAAAGAAGAAAACGAGTCGTCTAAATGAATTACTTGAAACCGCGAAAAGAAGTTTGTTGCAGCCGGCGGCGATCAGAAACCAGGCAGCGCTTCTGGCAGCGCTC
>VXBL01003649.1:3156544-3206201 GCA_013400195.1 Aramus guarauna
GGCCCGGGGCTGCGGCGGGGCCGGCGGCTGGCAGCGGGCAGAGCTGCCTCTTCCCCGCCATGCCCGCAGGTGCCCGGCGCGTTGGGAGCCAGCCCCGGGCAGGAGCTTCCGCCCCCCAGTGACCCCACGGGCGTGGGGCGGACAGTTCTGCCCACGGGCAGCCCCGTGCGCTCGGCGCTGAGCTCCTCTCCGTGAAGGGGGGGTAAGGACATGCCGGCCCCCCACCCCGGGGTGTCCCGGGGCACCACGCTCTCCGCGGGGGCTGAGGTGTTTGGGCTGTACGGGGACGGGAGCACTCGCTCGGCGGCTTGTGAATGCCAGGCATGGCCCTGAGGTCACGAAGCAAAATGCCCACAGACTTTGGGCTGGGCGTGAGGCACTCGCTTCTTGTGCTTCAACTGCCTGCCCACCAAGGGCAGAAACTCCAATTTGGCAATGTTAGTAAGGAGAGGCTTGGGGCAGGGAGTCCTGAATCATCTGTAGGAGCAGAGCAGTCTTTCAGAGTAGGCTAAATTCGCTGCTGCAGAAGATACTGCCTTTTGCTGCCCTATTGAAAGGATTCCTCAAGCCTGTGACTTCTATTTCATAGCTATTTCCAGTCACTCCTTGTGTTTTTCTTGCAAGCTTTCAGTGGTTTGAAATGCCCATAGTCTGGCCTCCTCCATAGCGTTAGAAATAACATGATGGTGTCAGTTACCGATACGTGTTTTGATCTTTCAGGTTTTGACATGATGCTGTTGCCTTGGGAAGACGATGGTTGCAATTGAGCTGACATTTTCATTTTAAACACCATTTTTCAGTGGTTTATGACTCAGATTTTGAGAAACTCATCAGATTTTCTCCTGGTATGGCTCTTAGCTGCCATACAGATAAGATGGGTTCATAATATCACAAAAAGTAGCTGCCGTTTTAAATACTTCAGGCTTTTTAACCACTTCCGGATAAAATGAAATGTACTGCTGACACATTTTTAGAGATGCAACCTTTGGAGTATCCGTTAACAATCAACTTTTTGCCTTCTCAGTGGCAGTATGGAGTCTGACGAATGAGAGGCACCTCTCTTGGGTGCAGTGTCTGTGTTACACGCCTGTCTGTAGTTCCCAATGGGCAAACCCAAATCAGTGTGTACCCTAGGCTGTTAATTTTAGCGGAAATTTGCGTGCAGCTGGGGTAGAGTAGCGACTGCAAGCAGCATTGCCCGGATCTCGACAGCTGCTGCAGCAGAAAGCTCCATAGACTTGTTTCCAAATTCATCATCTGGAGGACTGTGGTTTGTCCTGAAGACAAAACCTGATGTGACTGGGCCCTCAGCAGGCATCGCTTAGCATTCAGTAACACCTCGGTGTGCTGCTCGCCCTAATTAGCCAATGTCTTCTGCTAATGTAGCTAACATCTATTGCATGTAGTTTATGCTCTTCCCCGCCCCCCCGGAGGTGTGATGACTGCATGCCTATATCTGTTTTGCGGTGGAGTGTTTTTGTCTTGGTAGGGACCTTTGAGAAACATTCAAGAAGCCACCAGATTCTTGTCAAAACAGTAGTGTCGGTGTATGACTTGGAGTGATACCTCATGTAGTTAACAACTGTAGCTGTTTGGGATTTTTTTTTTAATAAATATAATGGATACAAACCAAGAGACAGCAATGTGTTCAGATGATTTTTTGTTTGTTCATCCTGAGTTGGTATCAGTAGGTACTATAAGGCCAGTGTTTTCATCTTTGCGCTGTTCCTTGGGTTGCAGCAGCTTTTTTTGGCTGGTGAAAGTGGCAGCATTGTGTATTTTCTTTACTCGCCCTTGATCTAAAGCTTATTTCAGGTGTCAGTTGAGGAGTGCTGAGCGGTACAAGACGCTGGACGGTTTTTGTTACCAGCAGATGGCCTTGCGCCTTTCCTAACAGGCAAAGAGAGTCTAGACTGAGGCGGGATCAAACTCCAGGAACAGTTAACACACAGGAGACTGACTTTTTAGTTCCTTTGCTATTCCACCCTTAAAAACGTAAGGGTTTGGAATTAAAGCAGTGGTTTTTATTTATCTGCTGTGCAAGTGTGGGTTTGTTGTTGATGATGTTTGGGTTTTTTGTTTGTTTTTGTTTGTGTTTGGGGTTTGTTTTTTTTTTTTTTTTCTTGTTAGTGTTGATCTATGTCCACACATGTGCACTGGTCATAGGAAATTCTATTCAAGTTAGTTGCAAAAACACCTGAGCAATAATTTTGGACACACATGATTGTAGTGTTCTGGCTTTGAGAGCCGCTGAGTTGGAATCTCTATTCATTCCTTAACTGGCATCACAACTTTTCTTCCCTCTCCAGAAGCCTACTGGCACCTAGAGAAACTGACTCCAGCAGGCTATGATGACTTTATGATTTGCGAAGTTTTTGAGGTTTTAATTAGTCTCTCCAGGTGAAGAAAAATTTGTCAAGGTGAAATAAAACATGGTTGAGGGCCCAGGGGTCTGTGCCTTGCATTGGTCTCATCTCAAAATGTTGAATCCACATTTATACTCCAGAAGGAAAATAACAGCATGGGGGAAAAGCATAAGATCTGACTTGCTTTCTACTATTTCTTTCTTTGTTAAATTGTTATGGGGGGTTTTTCTGGTTTTTGTTGGGTGTTTTTTTTTTTTTTTTGGGGGGGTGGTTGTTTGTTTGTTTGTTTTTAAATTTAAATATACTGGTGGCTTTTTAATACTTGATTGAGATTTGTTTTGGTGTATTGGTAATTATTTAGCAGTTCTTTTGTACTAAGATTGGGCGATTAATGTAGTGTAACTTAAGCAAAGTAGTTCCATCAAACTTAAATTCTCCTTTGACCTACAACACACATTAGAAGATTGTTGTTGCACAGCAGACTTATACTGGGTTATGTTGATATAATAAATATAAGAGCTGTTGAATTTGAGAAGAGTTATGTACTCCTCACTTCAATTGTCTTCCTGTTCGCTTTGCATTTTCCTGTCTTCTATATGTTGACTTATTCCTCCTATCTTTTAGTAGATAGCAAGTTTGCCTTAAAATGTGGGTTAGGGGACACAACTATTGTATTTGGACAACTTGATTTGGCTGAAAAGGTTGGAAAATGGGAGAGAATGCAAAATACATGTTTTGGAGACAACAAAATATTTCATTTAAAGTATGTGATTCATGTTTTGTAAATAACCTGAAGTTTAAATGGAAGGGAGAAAACCTCAAATAATAATTGGGCCCAAGTAGAGTCGTGGTTTTTCACATTGTACCTCCATTTTGGTTTATTTTGCTTTTCTGTTTTGTCTCTCCCCTCCCTCATATATGTTCAGAACAACCTAATTTTGACATTTGCCTCAAGTATTGGACTGAGCAATCCATTACTCATGGAGCTCTATTGCACCTTGTTCGATCTTGGTTCAAACCTGTTTCATTCTGTGAGTCTGGTCACAAGCATTAGGTAACCCCATTGGGAAATGAATGGCATCAGTCCTTAAATCATCAGCTCTTACTGAGTACAGTTTTATGGTGGAACACTTCACCCTTTTTTTCCCAAATTCTCTGTGAAACATTAAAACAGTGATCTTGCTCCATTCATCAGCTGCACCCTTTGCTCCACGGTCTTGTGGGCCAGAAATGATCCGTAACTGCTGTAGTTATTGGCTATTTTGTTGCACTGTGACACGGCCAGATTGTGACAATTCGAGGTTACCTTTCTCCCTTTCTAAGATACCAGTTATAATCACCTGATTCAGTGGTATGGTGAAAGGTTCTTGGTGAGATGATGTGGTAGCAAAACACTGTATTGGCCCAAACACCCCGTTCTGCGGCTGGAGAAGCTGATAAGACAGCAGAGAAGTGGGAAAGGAATGTGTCATCAGAGAGGTTTATGAACCCCGTGGGTTTGGGGCGGGGGGTGTTGGGTTTGGTTGGTTGGTTTGTTTTGGTTTGGTTTTCTTTTTGTAAGGGTGCTGCATGATTTTACATCAAATCAGATCAGGGAGTTCTGGCATGCAGCATGTTCCTATTAGAAGTACTAGTGATCTGATACACAGGCCTGTGGAGCCATAGATGCTGGTGTTTACCTAAAAAAACCCACACTAGCAACAAAACAGAGTGGAAACACAACAAAGCGGAGTGGAAACTGACACTTGTACCAAGTCACTTGTCCTCTCCAGAAGTTCTTTGCTGGAGAAGGTGATAAAGGAGAATTGGGAATAGTCCCTGTCACTCTGAAAGAAAGTTGAAGCAGATGTCTGTCCTTTTTCTTGTAATTCAACTTCTTGACACAACGCTGGATCCATACTTTTTTCCAGCAGATCCAGTTTGATGACGTCAATGCATTCTTCACAGCAGGAAAAAAAATCATTTTTCAAACAAACTGAGCATTTCCTTAGACTGGAAAAGCAAATTGGCTGGATGCCTGGTGGCTCCTACAGCCAATCACTATAACCTTACCATAAATGTAGATGTGTTTCTATCTTAGGGTTGATTATTGACTTTATTTTAGCCATGGGACCATCCTGTCCCAGTCCTCTGTGTGTGCACTGTACCAACGTGTGCTAAGATCTTGAATGCTGCGTTATTTAGCAAAGATTTTGCACATCACACGAGATCACTTAAAATTTGACTTTGTGACTTGATATATTGTAAAAGCATCTCTTTTAAATGGTTTGCAGAGCTCTGCCTCCATCTAGAACTTGCAGCAGATAGCTTAGCTTCAGAGGCTGGCTGGTGCCCTTTCTCTTTTTTTCAGGCTTATTGCTCTTAGTTGTTTTTTTTGATGGTGGTATTACTAATACTAAGATTACGCTTTATACTTACAAAGCCTGGTGTACAGCAAATGCTAACTGTCAAATGTGTAACAGATGAACTGTAAAAGCTCTTGAGATAATGTGCTAGGAAGGCTAAATGTTCTCCAGAGATGAGTGAGGAAGTGTTCAAACCTTTTTCCCTTCAAGCACTGCCTGGACACAGCAGCACTGATTTAGTCTGTCGGCAATACTATTTTCCTTGTGAGTTAAATCCGAGGCTGAATCCTCATACTAAGGATCAGAGAGAAAAGATCTGTAGAGAAATGTCTGTAAAAGTTAGATGTGAGCAAAAAGAGGTCTTTTGTTCTGCTTTTAACCTTTGATCTGAAGTGGCAGTAACAGGCACACCAGGTGGCTTTGTTTCCGATGTTAAGCAAGTGACACCCAAACAGCCACCCTTCAAGGAACAAAGTTTTCTTAATAGTTTTAAAGTTAACTAAGCTAAAAGAAACATTCTAAAAGATCTTAGCACGCTGTAGTTGATCAGAATTTCTGAAACTGTAAGAAATATTATGTCTTTTGGGATTTAATTCCACCAGTTTGCTTTGCTCTGTCGTGATCCTCTTTCTGGGATATCACCTGACAAGTGAGACTAACGTGCTTGGATAAAGCAATGTCTTGTGGCTGACACTCCAAACACTCGGGTTTTTTTGGATATCACTTAACTTTTGAAATTCTTTGAGGTGGGGGAGGGACAGTGATTTGAAAAGTTTTATCCCTCCCACTAACGTCTCAGATGCAGTTCAGCATTCTCTGTGACATCAAACACTCTTCAGAGCGAGAACAGGATGCAGTGATCTCACTCTGGACGTTTGTCCACTGGGCACTGCTGTGCGCTTTTAACCAGGCCTTGTGCTTCAGGTAGGTGATCAAGAGCTAAATTCTGGCAGAGAGGGGCTGTTGTGGTAGGAGCAAGGTTTGGAGGTGATGGGGCTGCCACCGTTCTCAGCCTTCGCCTACTCACCCATTTCCACCGCACATCTGCACAAACAGAGGAGAGACCTGGGTAGCTCATGCAGCAACAGGAGTGAGTCATTTCTCTGTTCAGCTGCACAGCCCACTGAATAGTCAAGCTTTTATGAGCATGAAGCAGATGAAATGAGTGTGTAGCACAGGCTAACTTATATTTCTATCCAAAAGCAGTTGATTGCTTTCTGTCAGTGGTTCTCATCAGCAATTAAATGATGGGCATAGAAAGCTGTGCATCTCCAGGGATGATCATAACAAGAAGGAATACACTAATGTTTGCTGTCTGAAGCAGTTTGTTAAAAGTTCCCAGATAAGATGTTAGTGATATTTTTCAGTTGAATCATTTCTCAAATACTTCTTTGAAGCCAAGTATGTCAGAAGGGGCATCCTTTCCACACTGCACAGTGGCTGCCTCTGCTGTTGTCAGCTAGCTCAGCCTGTGTCTCATGCAGGAACGGAAGAGGGGATGGGGAACTGCAGAGGGATGAATAGCAGAACGTGTGTTTCTTGTTCCCTGGGATGGGCAGGAGAGCCTGGTGCCAGCACAGGCCAAGGCTTTAACAGCCACAGGTTTCCCCTGCATTTCCGCTAGCTCGGGGGTGCTCAGAAACTCCCTGTCTGGAGGTAGCCTGCTGGAGGAGAGCAGTCCCTCAGTGTCAGAAATTAGGAAGGACTGGCATCCCTTTGCTGTACTAGTGTAAGGAAATTGTCTTACCTTCTTGAAGTAGAGGTTTTGGACCAGATTCTCAGATCTTATTGACTCACTTCAGTGAGCCGTGATTTTACTTGAGATCAATGGTAATTATACTGTTGTCTTGAGTGAAGCTAAAATTTCACCGCACATGCACAAGGTGGATGTAAAGACGTTATGTCAGTAACTGAGGACTTCTGTCCCTCCAGAAGACAGGCTGGCTGCCAGCCCCCACTCCAGCAGCCCCCACTTGCTGCATGGCAGAGCCTGGAGCATCTCAGCTTGGTGCAGTGAAGGGCTGCTGCTGCATGGAGCTTGTTCCTTGCTGTCCCAGCTACTGCTCCACTATTCCTGAGTGACCTGGTACAAAACCCACATTTTCTTTTCATAGGGCCTACCTGAAAAACAGGATCTGACAAAAACAAGTCTGCAGAAGAATAACTATAAATTATTATTATCAAGCTAATAGGTAAGGTTTAGCCCTCATGAAAACAGCAGCCTGTATTGTGTAAGCAGAAAAAAAAAAAACGGATATTAGTCCTTTTTCCCAAGTGTGATTGTCCCCTGTTCCCCCCAGCCCATTTTTCTGAGAAGGCCTGGTTATTTGCAGTGCAAGTGGTGCTGAGTTTTTAATGCTATAAAATACTATAACAACACTGTTTTATTTAAATACGATTCAGAAAGGAGGACATGTTTATATGGAAGACCTGCTAATTGCACAATTTTCTCCTTTTATTAAACAATGTGTTCATGCTGTGTCACACAGACTAATCAGAGTGCAGAGGAAAGATTTATATTATGTTGAAGAGGTCTGAGCATTTGACCTCGTAAGTGAATTCCCAGAGTCAGCTAAATACAATGCAGTAAGTAATAGGCTGTAATTAGGAAGCTGAAAGAGTTGTGTGTAGTTCTGGTATCCTGATGTGGAAACTATCCAGGCATTTTAAAGATCCTTGGGCAACAGTGTTTTGCAGCAGTGAAAGGAGTTACTGCGTCTATTCAAGAAGTTACTAGCAAGGAACTGAAAGAAAGAGAAACCTGGTGAGTGCCTACAGGAGTGACAACATGGTAGAAACCATAATTCTGAAACAGATATACGAAACCTTGTCTTTTATTTAGTGCTGTTACTGACTTACGAGAAGAACAGAACGTGAATCATCAGGATATAGCGTTTTCTGCCAGCAGGTACTTGGCATATTCTCAAAGTGAAACCAGGCAGACATTAGCCTTCTGTCTATGGAATGGAGAAGTGTTTGCAGTGAGAGCTGCATCTCTACTGGTCCCTGTGGGCACACTATATGTGTGTGTGCAATACCGAACAGTATTTGTGATCTTATCCTGGCTAAGAAATGGACTGAAAAGCAGTTGAGGTTGGAGAAATCTCCAGCTGGGCTGTAGGCAGATTAGACCTGAGTCCTGGCAGTTTTCATCCCCCACGAGGCCAGTAGTAGTCTTGCCATTGTTTCCAGTGGAACAACAATTGGTCTTGAAATGGGCCAGAATGAGCAAAAGCTTTGCAGAATTCTGTGGGTTTTCCTTATTTCTGAAGGAAATCTATAAGTCAATCTTACAGTCATAAAAGGAAAAGAACAGAATATTGTTCTTTGATCCAATAGGGAATGTGGGGAAACAGTTAAAGATGGGCATGTAAAACACATTTGGTGGAAGAGAAAAAACCTCCCACATTTGTCTGGAAAATGCTGGTACACTTTCAGAAAACCAACCAAATTGTTAAATAAAAATAGCATGTTATCTTGTACTTTTCCATAGTTCTTTTGATGGTAAGAAAGAGGAAGAAACTAACGTCACTAAGACGCATCTGCAAAGCAAAGGCGAAAAACCTGCCTACTTCAGTCTTCTTGTGAGTCTTGAGCATCGTTTGGGGAGAGGTTTATAAACAGAATGTGGTAGACCATGAGTAATAGCTGTGTGCTAAGTTCCTCCTGGCTAAGTGACCAGCCATCACTGGCTGTCAGTCTCCTGGAGCATCACAGTAGATAACAGGAGGGTCTTCCAGGCCCAAGCAGCAGCCAGGATGTGTGCAGGAAGGTGTGACAGAGACATATTGACACTGCTCACAGGGCAGAGGAGAGCACCAGTGAAGTCCTGTCCTTTCTGCAACCCACAGTGAGTTAGGCACAACTTTGCAAGGTGTGTTTGTCTGCACCTAGTTTTCATCAACCAAAATAACATTCAGCAAAAGGGCGATGGATGGGGGTAGGGATCCTTTTGCACAAGTCAGAGATGCAAAGAATTTTCTCAAGGCTTTGTATTATAAACAGGATTCTGCTGGGGAGGACTCTGTTTTATCCTAGATCTATAATGTAGATTGTAGCAAGTTATAAAAACATGCACACGCGCTTTCTCTGTGACCTTTATCTGTACCTTCTGTTATTGTTCAGACCACTGATAAAGGCGTTAAGGTGCATAGCCAATGATGGGAGAGAAGGTCCCACAGAATTGCTCCCACTCAGCAGTGATTTTGCTGTGCTGATGTGCTGTGAGACTTGAGCTAGGCAGAAAGTACTGCTGTGAATGCAGAATTGACCTATGCAGAGTACTGTTCAGATTCTGCATTCACTTTATTTTAAATTATTTTATGTTCTAGAAAGTAAAAGGCTTTAGGGGGCTTTCACAACTAAGTTTGCAATATTCCTCACAAGTTTGACAAGAAGTAATTTTTATAAAGCCTTATTCATCAGCATTTATTATATTATCTTCTTCTATTTTTTATTTGGCTTGTGTATTGGCAGCTGTAACAGTCTGACTTAGAGTGGTGTGTTCATCTGGCAAATGCGTAATTAGCTGCTACTTGTCATTATGTGCTTGAAATTGTTAAACTGCCTTTCTTCCTGTTTTGGGAAAACCCCTTAAGCACTTTTAAGGACTAATGAAAATACATGTTAATTATTCTAGAGGCACTTTGGCCTGTTCTTTGGAACACCTGGATGGATGCAGGCTATCCAAACCTGCTGCACTGTGCGTGCCAGGCTTTACTGCTGGCTCTTTTCACACCCTCCTGCAAAGGCATTGAAATAGAAAGTCCCAAACAGTTTTGCAGTCCTTTGAATTGACATCTGACTTTTTCCTGGTACAGAAAATGCACATGTATTAAATGTGCTTGCTCTTGGCACATTATTTTTGACAATTCCGTATAACAGCATATATTTCCATACAATAGCATGCTAATTTCAAAAGTATGTTTCCTTTTTATCCTATTCTTTCTGTTCACTTTAGTCATGTAGGTTGCAGATTTCCCCTAGTATTTTTTGTACATTCTTCAGTTTATCACCATATAATGCTCACTCCTACATTGCGATACAGTGGTTCTCATGGAGGTTTAAAAAAAGAGTTCAGCTGTGGTCTTGGGAGTTAAGTTTGTTTATAAATTGTGCTGAGTGGCTCATACAAGACAAGGAAGTTGCAGCAGGGCTGTGTCTCCTTGTCCTGCCCAGCAGCGACACCTAACTGCTCCGAGTACGCCCAGCCCAGGTGCCAGGAGAAGGGCTGGAGACCAGGGCTGGGCCATCTGAAGGGGTAGGTACCTTCTTGTTGACATTTGTGGCGAGAGGGACTCCACAGTTTGTCATCACCCAGAGCCCACGAGCAAAGAAGCTGTGTCGGTTTCAAAAAGTGAAACTAGCGCTACAGAAAAGTATTAAATTTGGTAGCGAAAGAAATTACCCTGCAGAGGGTAATTTCATTTTCCTGCTGTTTGCCAAACTGGCTGATAGAGGCACTTAGGCTTGTGAAGCTGTGTGATATAGCTAGGCATGCAATGAGTCTACAGTCTTTATCTTATGCAACCTGCTTCCAGCACATTTCTCTGATGGGAATTGTCTGACTTCTCATAAAGTGCAAGCTCATCTTGAAACTTTCTTTTCGTGAGATAATAACAAGGCAACCACTTCAAAAAATGTGATAGGAACTTGGTCTCCTTGTTGCTGTCCATCTAAGAATATGTCGGTTGGGGAGCTTGGAAGTTATTGTGGAGGAAGGACCTCTGTGCTCTGCCTGCCCCACTCACACGCTGCATAAGTCTGACTTCCGTAGGAGTACAGGGCTTGGTTTTCAGTGATATGGTGGGAAGATTTCATTTACATTTTGACAAACTTAGATGGCAAGTTATGGGAGAGGTTCTGATAATCACCTGGAGGAATCTGTTCTCTCTCAGCTCTTAGATGTGCTAATGTAACGTTATCGTGAAGCCTTGTCTACAATGTCATTTAGGACAGATGTGTCTGCACGAACTGAGGACAAGGTACTGAAGTGTTTGTGCAGAGTGGGGCAGAACTCAGCCTTGGCCAGTGGCCTGAGGGCTTATCCAGGATCTCTGGTGGATTTGCAGCTCTTGGTATAAAGACAGTGTTCCTTGACTATGCTTCTAATATATTTGATGTTTTCTTTCTAACATTAGGCATGTCTATACCAGCTGGAGTGTGAGCTATGGGTGCTGCCTTGCAGTTAAAAAGTAGAGCTTATCTGCACAAAAAATCATGGAGGGCAATCTGTCTCCAAAACGGTGTGTTTAAATTAGGCAAATTTATGGAGAATAAAATCTGTATGCTTCTATTACAGATGAAGATATAGGTACAAACTCCTGTCTCAAGAAATCCTTATGCTGCACATAAGGAAGCAGAAAGGATATAGGAAAAAATTATGACTGTAGGCGTTCCATTTCTTTCCTTAGCATCTGCTATAAGGAAATCTCAGAGACAGGATACTGAGCTAGATGGATATCAGCCTGACCCAGCAGGGCTCGTTCTTATGTTCTATTTATTTATTTAAGAAGGGTGGGGAGGGAGCTATTAGCTCATTTTTACTTTGAATGTGTTTTTTTGATTTTGAATGAGAGGTAGCTTTACTTAACATTACCATGGAGAAAGATACCTTGTCAAGAAGCTGAAGGAAGGTTGTGAATTAACATGCTTCATCACCCCACTCACGAGGCTCAGGAGGCAAATGCTGTATCCTCTGGCTCTTGAACAGCACTGGCAAAACTATTTCCTGAACTTTGTAGGTTGAAAGCTGACATATTTGAGAACGATTAGAGCTGTTTTGTCTTAGTTGTTAGAGAGAGACCAGTGCAAGAGCCTGACAATCATAGAGAAAGCTAGGTTCTGACAGCTCATGGTTGATGTGACACTTTACAGATGCATACTGTGTGACAGCTGCAATGAATCAGGTTATTAGCGGGACTTTCTGCTCCCTAAAGCTTATTTATTCCTGCATTTCTCAAACGGGGGGTGGGGAAGTGTAAAGCCTATCAATGAGATAGAGGAGAGGGCCTGAAGCCAGACAAACCAAAACATTTAGATTTTCTGCTAATGCTACGAAGATGAAAGGAATCCCCAAATAAAAAGGAGCCAGGGACATATTTAGCAGAGCCTTATTCCTAAACAGCCAATTGGATGTAGGCAGGAAGGTCTCCACGCACGTCGGAGAAGTTGTTTTCCCTTATAAAGTAATAGCTTGTAATGCTATGAGTACAGAGGTTGCTTTATTCCCAGTTTTCTACAGCAGTTGGGATAAGATTGCAGCTTCTGCCCTCCTTTACCAAAAAAGTATGGCATCTACAAAATGGTGCATGGCCTCTGAGCTGGCATTCTTCAGGCCAGCTGAAGCCCATTTCCTAGGCGTGGTGGCCATACAACTCCTGCTGCTGTGGAGTCCCAAGCACGTTTTCTGTCCATGCAACAATCTGCACAAGTTACTGAAAACCAAAGAACGTGACTTAAGGAACACGCAGCTAAGAGTTTCCACTGATATCTTAAAAGATGCTTGAGGTGAATAGGAAGTTCCCAACGTGGGTGGGAGCTTTGCTAGTATTGCTATAAGAGCAGGGAAAAGGGTATGAAAGAAAGAGGCAAAATTACTTTTTCTGCTTATTTTCCTTTCTCAGATCATAATCTGGACATGCTCCTGTGATGGAGGCCGCAAAAGGGTTTAGCATGGACAAACAGAGAAGTTCTCAGGGGAAGCCAAACAAAAGCCATAGTTTTTGGCTATGGGCACAATGAAAGAACTAGAACCTCAGGGTATAGACACACTGGGCAAATTGTGTTCTGGCAGTTTATATAGAAATGAGTGGGGTAAGTACTAAAAGATAGGCAGCAGAAAGCAGTGATGGAAGCGGCCTCCAGAGGGGAAGCTAAACTACTTTCAGGGGTGTTGTGTTCTTTATCCTGAAAAAAATTATATATGTATTTGGGCTAGGCTGGTACATGCCTATTGAGGAAGATTCAGAGGTTTTACCCCCAGCATTTAGGCTTGGTTCTCAGAAGACTTGTTCTGTTCGGTTCTCTTGAGATTCTTATTCCTGTCTCATGCCAAGTAGATTCTCCCCTTCCTCCTACCCTCTTGTAATGACCTATGTTGCTGAGAAGAAAGGTGTAAACTCCTAATGTCATTTTTTTCCCATGTGTTTTTATCTGTAGTAATATTTATGTGATCATAACTCAAGCATGGAATCACAAAAAAGAAAAGAAATGCTTATAATGTCCCTTGAACCAGGCTGACCTAACTTCCTTGCATAGTTTACCTGTTTGCCTGCCTTCCTTCCTGCCCCGAGGCCTTCCATAACGTAATGCCCCAGAGATGAGCTGCCTGCTGCGCGCTGGCTCGCCATTGTGTGCTGGAGGCAAGGTTGTGCAGCGTCTCTACGTTTTTGCTGTGTTGTTCCTGTGTATCCATCACTGCAGATCAGTCAGTGTCTGGGCTTACTTCTCCCTTCTAGTCTGCATAGCCCTGTCTCTGACGTATCCTGCGTATGGTAGGTCCCTCCAAACAACTGGTGTTTCCTCTTTATTGTCCTATCAACAACTACCTGCTCTGAATGAGACTGTGTCAGCCGTATCTTTTTCATGAGCACCCTGAAAGCTGGGATTCTTCCTACACCTTTGGTGCCCGTGACAGACAGGGTTATGTGTGATCCCCACCCAAATAACCGTTCCTCATAGCAGCCAAGGGGCTGCTGCTGCCATCATTCCCGCCACCAGTAATTGTGGTACACAGCACGCTAAGTTTGCAGGAACTGTGATGAAGCTTAAGAGCGATACAAAGGTGTCTGTGGTTTCTGTGTGGCCACTGCCTCCTATAATATCCACAGAGGTCTCTTGTAGAAACCTCTTGCCTATATTTGTAGTTACGCTGAGGTGCAGTGCGAATGGTGTACCAGTTCTACGGAAGGGTTGTTTGCCTTGCAATCTCAGGTGTGCCTATCAGCATCATCACCAGAAAGCTTTTTGGGGGGTGTGAACCTCTTCTCATTAAGGTGAAGAGTTTAGATTCTTTTGGATCTTTGTTCCAGTCTTGATATTTCCAAGGAGCAGTAGTAGATAATGCTTCTGAAAACCTTGGATTATGTTTCTTCCAGTCAGAGAGGTTACTGATGTTTGTACCAAAATCAGACATGACACTGTTGTGAAGATACCGTACTGCTGTGTGAAATTCTCCTTCCCCTTGACCTGAATTCCCTGATCTAATACCTTACGTTCTATGTGAGGTATGTAAATTTTTTTGAGTGTTGTTTGAAAACAAAGAGTTTGGTTTTGGCTGTCCTTTGAGTGTCAGTTGGAGATATGAAAAAAAGGATCTGTTTATATCCTCTGTTGTAGGTTGCTTACCTTGGTGGGGTTTTTTTTCCCCTTTTTAATTTTATTTAAATATCTCTTGTCTTTTGCCCCAATGCTGGAAGTGAAATAATAAATAGCTTTTGCATGGCTCATGTTCTAACACTTGTTAGCTTCTGTTTCTGACCCGCAAAGGCAGTTACATTCCTTAAAAGCTCCTTTCCTTAAAAGTTAAATTCCTTTTGGTCTTCAATCCATAATTCTGCCTGTCTGCTATCTCTGCTAGTGGCCTAATCCTTATAATCTCTACATCAGAAAAACTCCCACTGTGGTTGTATGGGAGATTTTCTTGCATTAAAACTACTCAATTAAGCAGCAAACACTGTAAGCAAATGCGATGCCCCTCCGCATTGTAACAAGAGTCGCAAAACAAGGATCTCACTTGGATTTTCACATCTTTCTTGGCTTTTCACATCTTTCTTGGCTTGTGTGTGTAGACCAGTTTTGAATTGGTAATGGTTTAGTATTGGAGTTCTGAGATGCTGATTTCTGGTCTTTAGTACAAACTTAATGACAAAATATTGTTGACTATGAAAGGGCTGCTTTGCTAGAATCAGCCTGTCCAGAGAACAGCTGGCTACAGCTGTAAAGAACCAGTCCCGTGCTGAAAATAACTTGTACAGTGAGAACCCTTGCTTTATTTGCTAAAAATATGTTCAACGGGAAAGCTAGATGTGGGTTATAAAATGTAACAACTTTATTATGAACAATTTGAGATGAGTTTACGACAATCCAAACTTGTGGCCATCAGTGGAGCAGCACTAGGGTGAAGCTGGCCCACAGTTCCCAGGGTTTTGAAACAGAAAAACAGAACGGATTCTAACCCATCGCAATCCAGAGGGGATCATAACAATCTTTTAACAGAACATTTTCACAACCTTCGAAGACTTCACTGTGAACCCTATACAACAGCAGGTACTTTTTTCACTACCCTTAAGCCCATGGGCAGTATTTAGCATTCAAGCAAAACACGGAGCTTTTAAAGAGACCTTGTAGCAAAATTCAGCAGCTGTTTAGCTTGCCAGAAATATGTTCATCGTTTTTGTCAAAATATTTAATGAAAGCAAAGTGTTTCTTTAAAAACATCTTCCCTATTACAAATGACTGCTCTTCCCATTTATCTCTCTGCCTCTTGGACGTTACTATGGAGGCCTGGACCTCTCTTGTGTGAACACATGCTCCTCCTGCCAGAGGGTGTCTGTTGCGGGCACGCTCCATCTTGCTGTATTTTAGCAGCTCTCCTGAAGTTTTAAAGTGTTTATCTTACACAGCTGAAAGTCTCCTCCTGTTTCATGAGCTCTACACTGGAATGCAGTGGAAGAGACCCAGGGCCTGTGGCCACCCAGATTAGAGGTTTTTCTAATAAGGTCCCTATATGGTTTTGTTAGAGACTTCAGCTCTGTCTCTGTCTGTCTCTGCTCCTTGTTTGGGAGGCTGGTGGGAGGAGAAGAACTGAAGAGGCTATATAACCTCAGAGCTTTCTGATACAGAGTGCACCATCCCAGAGCAGCTATCCCCAGCCAAGCACTGTCAGGGTAAGTGGCACTGAACCAGCAGCATGATTTACAGATTGCTGGCGGACTTCAATTAAATAATGTCCAATGAAAGCTATTCAAGAGGAAGTACTTCTGTGCTGTAGTTTCCTTAACCAAACTTACTTATTAGAATTGATTTGATAAAATGCTTGTAATATCTGTATTGAGTTGTCTCTATTTTCTAGCACTTCTGAAAGGGAAATAAAAGTTCTATCTGATGATTTTGCTGATTCCACCAGCACTCCAGCAATAGCATGCAATAGCGCTCCAGCATTCTGTGTAATGCCATGGCTGGAATGATAGCTTTTTTAATGTTTAAATGAAACCATGTGGCCCTGCAGTGGTAGTTTTGTACAGAAGAGGGTTCCTGAAGGGGTGAATTTGCTGACTGCATAGTATGGTTTCTCAGCAGGTGCTGTTCACTTGATGTAAGGTGATGTGAGTGTTTTGGGGAATGTGACTGTAAGAAGAGCTGGAAGTATGCAAAATAGCCATGTCTAATAGGATACAATGAGGAGTGTGTATTTGTCCTTGTCTCTATGTATATAAAACTACTGTTCTATAAAATGCCAAACATTTTGTTAAGGAACAGGCTCCACACAGTACTTCTTGTGGGGCAGGAGTACTCTTAGTAGCTTGTCGAGGAGGTCGGTGAGTGATTGGTTATCTTTAGATATAAAGAAGGTAGAAGAGAGGCTAAATACTGTCTTAATTTCTTGGGAGAAAAATTTCCTTTCTTCCACAGTCCTGAGTGACATTTGCTGTCATAAGATGTTAGTACTGCAGGCCATGGCAGTCCTGAGCTGTAAGTCACTGGTTGGCAGCAGAGAGCCCTGTCTGAAATCATTGAGCTTTGATTTTTCAACTTTTTGTGCTTTATTACTAAATATGGTTTTCATTTAGAGTCCACTAAGCTCAGAAATGTAGCCTTTCCTACCCTCTTCTTTCCCCTCCCCCAAGTAATTTTTGGCATTGCATTAGCAGCATGGGTTTGAGCAAACCCCCTGACCTTGAACTCTGTTCCAAAAACAGGCGGTTGAAAAGCCTATTTCCTAATTAGGAAATGGTTTGTCCAAACCAGTCTGTTCATTCATGTTAGATAACAATTGTACTCCATTCAGTAAATGTTTGAATATAAAGAGCCTATTTTCCCAGGAGTTTAATAAATACAAAAACTGCAACCTACTTTCCTTTCCCAATAATAATGATAAAATATCTGAGTACCTCAAGTTAGGATTTCCCTACCCTTGTTTTCTCCTGGGAGCTATGCTCAAGCAGCCTGCAGGAGCGGGGCTGCAGCCGTGTCTCGTGGCTGCCTGGCTAGGGAGAGACGGAGGATCTCAAGTGAAGGATTTAGGAGATTTGTCCGTGTTTGTTCCATCCAATGTGGAGGCTAAACAGATTGTGGGCTCCTTTGCTCATCGGCCGTGGCTCTTGCTGACTCCATTCCCGCTTCGTCCTGCACTTCCATTTCTCCTGTGGCAGAAGGTTTTGGAGACTGCGTGCGGAGCCAGCTGGTCTGTGGATGACAGCTGTCTCCTTTAGCTGTTAACATGCTGCAATTTGTTGAACTCTGTGTGGAAGCCCAGGCTCAGAGCTAGCCAAGTGATTCCCTACCACACTATAAATTGCAAGCAAAGAGTTCTTGAGTTCTGGTATTCAGTGCTTGTTTCTGTAATTGACTTTAATACAAAGCCTTCAAAGCATTTTTATTACCCATATCATCTTCCTGTTGCCAGAGGAGGAAAACAGTTTCTTTTTACCGAGACAAGGAGCCAACATAAATTACTCTGCCACTCTACAAATGCAGTTTATTAGCTCCTTTGAAACTATGATAGACCATATGCTATGGCCTGTTTTTAAAATGCATACTGTCCCTGACTTCATTTTAAAGGCAAGTTATTTTTTCTGAGTGACTAGGGGAGGGCTGGACAAGGCTTCCCCCCCGCCCCCCTTTTTAATTGGGAACATTTCTTCTCTTTTAAAAAGTTAAATGTAAACTTAATTGGCCATCTTGGCCCAGTGGGTAAATACCTGCATCAGGAAAGCACCACTGGTACATGACTAGCATTTAATGTGGAAGCCCAAGACTGGATGGGGAAGACTGAAGTGCTCTTACCTTTGATAGCTTTCCACTTGTGTCAGGACTTTGCCACGGTGATAGAAAAGTGGGGGAAGTTGTGCTGAATCCGATGGAAAGGGATCTTTGTTTTTGCAGCTGTCAGTCCAGCGTTCTCTTTTATCTCCCACCCACCCCCAGCTGTGGAGTTCTGTGACCAAATTTAGATAAACATTTGCTACTCCCTGAGCTGTCTGCCCATGACGCAGGACTAGAAGTCTCCTCTGGAATCTCCCAGATAATCTCTAGTGCATACGGCCTCCGGCAGACGTGGTTGAAACCTCTCATGTTTTCAAAAGGAAGCCCATTCCTGCGTATGACCCCACAGGTCTTGTGACTGCCAAGCTGGGACCATACCTCTCTGCTGGTGCTGGTTGCTTTCATACGTTTGTCCCTGTCTTCAAGGGTGGATCTGCTACCTGACTATGGTTTGTTGTTTGATTTTATTTAATTATTTTCTGCTGTTTTTGTAGGGCTGTTTTCTGTCTGGAGGGCCTGAGGACATTGACATAGAAGATGTGTGAGGAAGAGGACAGCACTGCTCTTGTTTGTGACAATGGGTCGGGACTCTGTAAAGCCGGCTTTGCTGGGGATGATGCTCCAAGAGCAGTTTTCCCTTCCATTGTGGGTCGTCCCAGGCACCAGGTGATGAACAGCTTTGGTTATTCCATACTGGGCTTGTAGAAGGCTTTGCTGCGTCATCCCCAGCCCTCCACCCCTGAGCCACCTTCTCCTGTGTTTGGGACTAGCCCAGCCCTGGGTGATCTGTGTAACACAGCATTTCCAGGCAAAATGAGTCCAGCAGTACACTCACCTGAGTCAAAGCAGGTCTCTTGCCTTGGGAGAGAAGTTCTTCTCAAATTTTTCACTCCCTTATATGCCCTCTTCTCCCTGTCCCTTAATTTTGGATTACTCAGAGAACTTGGTGAGTAAAGCTAGTTTAAAAAACCTCACAAAAGCCCAGTGCAGAAGTATCTGGAAATTTTGACTGTCCTAGAAGCTGATGATGGGTCATGTGTGGAAAACTAAAGGAGGAAGGGGAAGTTTTCAGTCAGCTTCCTCTTAACCTTCCTGACCTTATTCATTTTGTTGTATCACAAATGGGCACCTGTCTTGGGTTGAGTTTGTTTAGCTTCAAGGTTTACATTTGAGTATATGATGCACTCCAGTCCATTTTAATAGTTTGCAATACATATATTATCTGAGCTGCTACATATATAGAGAGTTTCTGAACCAGATCATCATTAGCATGAATTAGAGCAGCTTGGGTAGGTCATGACAAACTAATCTTCCTAATGAATAGATCCACCTAATTGCTTCTATGCCATCTAAGGACCTGGTGAAATGGGAAGAGGTAAACTGGTTGTAAGATGCAGCACTTTATATACCCAGCAAATAAATTTCAAGTCCTTCAGTCAGAAGAAATTTGTGCCTAATTGAGGCCTCCGGGCATTAGCATAATTGGAAAAAAAAAAATTCAAATGCCAGCTTCTGTAGATAGTGGGAACGGTATTAATTGTTCAAAAGCAAGACATACAGCCACAGTGGAAACAAATACAGCAGATTTCTAGAGCATTTCTTTCCTGATCACATTTCTTGGATAGCATTAGTGCCCTGAAGGAAGGATCATCCCATCATAAATTGAAAATCCAGCTTGCTTGTTTCTAAGACAGGGTAGTCAGAGATGCCAAGGTTTAGAGTGTGTAATGACAAAGTTCTGATGAGAGTATTATGCATTCAAGGTATCCTACTACATGCTATATTTTATCCCACTATTTCTATTTTTAACACAGAGATTACTGTATGTCTAGAGTAGTTTCCAGCTCCTGGTCCATGGACCATTTCTACAGGATCCATGAAAATACCTACAAAGAAGCCTGCACCAGTAGATTTAAATTGTCTGTGTCTAATGGCAATACTATAGTGTACAAAAAGAAGATTAAAAAATTTTTACATTTAGGCTTTGGGAAGTGTAAAGTGTGTATTCCTCCATCTTGCCCCTTAGATGGCACAACACCACTTTCTGCTTTTACTCCATTGTAGTTTAGCATACAGTTCATCCCTAAAAAATAACAAATATTAAAACAACCCTGTTTTTCCACTTTATCTTGATGAATTTAACATTATAGTTGTGCCGTTTACTTAAACTGTAGTGGAAACATGGACTCCAGAGGTTTAAGTGAACTAAATATTTAATTTTGGAAATTAAAAAGCAATGAGTATTTCTCCATTCATTAGTATTTGTAAAGTATTTCATAACTAGTATCTCTGGTAACTCAATTTCTTTCACAGCTAATGTTCTGTCTACTTTGTGGTGCCTCTCCTTGAGAGTCTAACTCCATTTGTGTTATTTTACAGGGTGTCATGGTTGGTATGGGTCAAAAAGACAGCTACGTAGGTGACGAGGCTCAAAGCAAGAGAGGAATCCTGACCTTGAAATACCCCATAGAACATGGCATCATTACAAACTGGGATGACATGGAGAAGGTATTTCAGCTTTCAAAAGTTGATGTGTATTGCCGGTAAACAGAAATACTTGAACCAAACATTTACAGAATACTCCGTAAATTTTAGATGAAAGCATCATGCTATCAATTATGGTTTGGTGGAAAGGTTGTTAGCAACAAGAATTAACTTGCACCTAAAGCTGAAGTATCACTAGGAGTACATCAAAATAGTTATGGGGAGTTCTTTTACTCCAGTATGATCTATACATTTTTTGCATTAGCAAAGGAGGGGGAAGAAAGGAGGAGGAAAAAAAAAAAGGGGGGGGGGGGGAAGGAATATCCTCAATTTGCTAGTAAAGAAATGGAACTTAAGAAGGTATCTGTTTCTGCAAAAATGCAAAGCATGCATGTAATTTTGATATGAAGGGCACTGTTAACACACGTACTTTTTAATGCTTGAAAGATTAACAATATTGCAGTGGAATGCATCCGTTTCAGAGCCAGTACTTGTATGAAAGGCTTCCAGAACCATGTTTACAGTGGTAGTCTGTACGGTTGATAAAATTTCTAAGATGGTATTTGCATTTAATATTGTGCTGTGGAAATAGGGCTATTTGAAACACTTGGGACATCACAACACACTGCAATGTGTGGAGCCGCACAGGACTTACTGACTCTAATAGCATTGTATGTTTTACTTGGAAAGACAGCAAAACTTTTCAGTTGCCTAACCTATCAACCAGTCTTTAATCACCACCAGCTTGAAAACAGGCTTAGAAAAAGCTTTTTGACCTTTAGAAAATCTCTGCTGGTTTTATTTCTTATTGGTGTACTAACTTCCTCATTGCTGTCCACTTGGCCTCAGATTTTTACATCTGGTAGCCATGAGGAGGCAATAAACACAAGCTGACTTTCAGCCTCACAAACCATTTACCTTTATTTCTTTTTTATGAATTCTTGCACTAGTCTCTAGAAACAAAAAGAGAAAACTGCTTCCAAAAGACCCATTATCTATTGAGCTCTACTGCATAGGTCGGCATACGTTCTAGAGTTGTTCTGGAACAGTTTAACTTTCAATCATTATTGAAACTGTATTGCTGGAACCAAGTCTGTCCTGCTCTGTCTCTTCTACTGTAAGAATAACATGTTTATTCTCATTAACTTATGTGTCCTTAAAAGAAGTGATATATTACTAGTAGTAAAGCCTGAGGATAGCAGTTTTCTTTCTCCAGTTACTTTAGTAATCTCTATGAAGGCAATAAGAACAACTGCATGAGAAATGTTACTAGCCTATCTCTAGGGCTGCAAGCAGAGTGCTGAAGCACAGTTACCTGTCTGGAAGTGATTCTGAGCTGCTGGTTGATAGTGTTTCTTTCCTTTGGCTTCTCCTATTGTTCTCAGATCTGGCATCACTCTTTCTATAATGAGCTCCGTGTTGCACCTGAAGAACACCCAACTCTATTGACTGAAGCACCACTGAATCCCAAAGCAAATAGAGAGAAAATGACCCAGGTAAGCTCACATTGAAGCTATGGAATAATTCCAAGTTTGTGAATTCAACAGGATATGAACTTCATCATTTCAGTTAATCGTGCTGTCCAGTAGTCTATCTCTCCTAGTTATGGCAGGTAGAAAGTGCATAGTGACTGCCTGTCATATTTGCATATTATTATATTTACTTTAGAAAATCATTGTACCTGCTTTGAATGTGAGTACTTCAGTCTGTCCAAGCTTTTTGTCATCTTAATCTGTTTTTATGCCCAGACCTATTACAATTACCTATAATTGTCTTTAATATGTGCATGTGTCTATACTCATGTTAAAGATATAGGCCAGAGAGAGGGAGATGTCTTATAAGACAAATACTTTTTGATTCAGATTTTGTATCTTCCTTCCTTGTTATTACCAACCATCAAGAAATACGAAAATCTTGTCTTCTCCCTCTCTTTCAGTATATTGCTTCAACTAAGCTAAAACCCCTACTGTTAAGACAATTATTTTAATTGCATTTCAGATTATGTTCGAGACTTTCAATGTCCCAGCCATGTATGTAGCAATTCAAGCCGTTCTGTCCCTCTATGCTTCTGGACGTACCACAGGTAGGCCTCTGAGGAACATGGCAGAGACATATGAAATAGTTGTGTTGATGTGCACCTGGGAGTGAATCGTGTGTTATCTTCTCAAAGGGATTGTGCTTGACTCTGGGGATGGCGTCACCCACAATGTGCCAATTTATGAAGGCTACGCCTTGCCGCACGCCATCATGCGTCTGGACCTGGCTGGCCGCGACCTGACAGACTACCTCATGAAAATCCTGACAGAACGTGGCTACTCCTTTGTGACCACTGGTAAGGGCATGCTGCTGACTGAAGAGGAGAGTTCTTTAATGTGTAGCTTTTCTAGCGTCCTTAGAAGGACTAGCAGTGCTTTTGCAGTTGATTAGACACAAGAAGGAATCTAACAGGAAAGTCCCCTGCAAGACTAGCAGAGCATTTGTGAAAAAAAAATGGAGGGGGGGAAGGAATGAAACAGGACAACCTGTCAACATGTCTGGGTCCTTTCTAAAAATGGAATCCTCTTGACAGCGGAGCGTGAAATTGTCCGTGACATCAAGGAGAAGCTGTGTTACGTGGCCCTGGACTTTGAAAATGAGATGGCCACTGCTGCCTCTTCCTCCTCTCTGGAAAAAAGCTATGAGCTTCCTGATGGTCAGGTGATCACCATTGGAAATGAACGCTTCCGCTGCCCAGAGACCCTCTTCCAGCCATCTTTTATTGGTAGGTTGAATGATTGTTCTGTCTGGGTAAACTGCACATAAATATCAAGTCCCTATTATCTTTTGATTGTGTCCCGTTCCTAGCTCACTTAGATGTTTACATGAGTATGTCCTAGCGCCCATTATAAAACAATCTTTTAGAACAACACTATTAATATAGTGGGAGGAACTTCATGTCAAACAATAAGGCAAAACACTTTCCCAAAATAAACGCTGAATGTTTTTTCCTGGCTTCTGGCATTGGGCCCGCACAATTTTGTGTGTTATGCAGTCAGCTATTACGAGATGTCACTTTTCCAAATAGTGTGAGGATTGTTGTTTGAATGTGCTTGCAGGGAGGAGGGGTGGTTGTGGTGGTAAGCACTACTTTCATTTTTCAGTGAGACTGCTCCATATCCCGAATCCATGGCATTTGCAGAACAAAGCCACCACAAAGCCATGTTAACCAACAGCCATGAAAGCAGACTTGCAAGGAGGTCACACAAATCCAGTGTCAGTTCTGCCAATCGGCAGAATTTCAGCTCTAAAATAGATAAAGTAGTTGCATAGTTAGAGGTATTAGGACATATTTTGACTGTTCTGTGTCTGACCTGGCTTAATTTAAAAGAAAAAAACCCCAACAAAACCCCAAATGATTCCAAGACCATATAAGGAATTCTTAGGACATTTGAGATTTGCCTGCAAAAGCCTAGTGGAAACTTCACTATTCCACACCCCCAGCTTTCTTTTTAAGGAGGAGTTTTGTGCACAAGGGGGAGAGGAGGGCTGTACACCAAGGAACTCCTAAGCAAATAATTTAGGCAGCTGCAGAATGACTTTCCGGATTTCCACAATTCTGAAGACTGATGTCTTCCAAAGAGAGACTAAAGTTCATGTTGTTAGTTTTGTGTTAACAATTTTAAGTCTCTGTATGGAGTTGCTTCCTCAGTGTTCTGTAACTTCCCCAGGCATGGAGTCTGCTGGCATTCATGAAACCACTTATAACAGCATCATGAAGTGCGACATAGACATCAGGAAGGATCTTTATGCCAACAACGTGCTGTCTGGAGGCACTACAATGTACCCGGGTATTGCAGACAGGATGCAGAAGGAAATAACTGCTCTGGCTCCCAGCACTATGAAGATCAAGGTATGGTGCAATTATGCGCAGACTATTTGAGTTGGCATGTACAAAGTCCTCAAAAATCTAGTGAAACAGAGCAGTGCTTTACAAAGTAAGTGCTTTGTACATATTTTCAATCATGTCTGTACCTTCTAGCAAATAATCACCACCTGATAACTTTGTTGGTGGAAGAAGAGAGCCTTCTCTTCTCTCATTTCCTTGTTCATGGTGAATTCTGTAAACTGCCCTAACATGGCCAAAGAAGGATAGTGTGGACACGGCAACATACGTTTTCCTCTGGGGCTATATGTGAGCTTCTTCAGCCCTTTTTGGCTGATGGAGGTGGGAGACGGGAAATGCTGATTTTGTCCTTGACCTACAAGTTCAGAAAAGAAAGAGTCTCTGACAAGCCTATCTTCCTTCTGCTGCTTCAAAGCTTCCGTTCCTTGCTTTCAAACATTTTATCATCATCTGTGCCAGTAAGAGTGCTCCATAGGTCACTTGTTTTTCAAAGCCCTCCTGCGCTATTATTATAAGTTTCCAGAGCAATTATCTCCCCTCTTCTCATATGTAGCCATGAATACATTGCACTCATAATGCACAACTCTTCCTAGGCAGACTGACTCTGACAGAGAAATTGAGGATTTAGACTCAGACTTTAATAACAACTTTTAAAGTTTACTGCTTGCAGCAATGGCTAACTGTAATGCCAGGGATGGCACTAGCACATAGATACAGTAGTGGTGTTGATATCAAGTATCACTGTTTTAATATTTTTGTATAACAAATGTATTTTGTTCACAGTGGGCAGTTATGCTTAATGCTTTTATTTCCTAAACAGATCATTGCTCCTCCTGAACGTAAGTACTCCGTCTGGATTGGAGGCTCTATTCTTGCCTCCCTGTCTACTTTCCAGCAGATGTGGATCAGCAAACAGGAATATGATGAAGCTGGCCCATCCATTGTTCACCGCAAATGCTTTTAAATTGCTTTATCTTTATACGTTTCCTTAGTGTATTACTGTGAATGTATTGAGGAAAATACATTCTTATCATTTCATTCCATAAATCCTTCATCATAATGACTCTAATTAATTAGATACTGTGTATTTTTTTTAATAAGTTTTAAATGTGCTATGAAATTGCTGCTCCTAGTAAGAAAAAAAAAAAAAAAAGCATTTGTGGAGGTACCATTACAGCTGGTTTGAAGCTCCATCTTGTGACAGAAATTTGTTACTACACTATACTGGGCTTCATAGAAAAAGTGGTACCTTTTGCTCAATTATACCAATGCTTGAAAATGCTCAGCTGTCAGGCTGCACGTTGTCAAAGTTGACCCTCAGTAAACATTTTAGTCTGGAAAAATCAAGACGAGTTCTGTTTGCAATGTTCTGGGCAGAACCAAAGGAGCATAGCATCTGTTTGATACCAGGATGAGCATGGGTGCTCTGCTTTGCATCTGCTTTATCCAGAAATATTGTCTATCCACATCACTTCTAACTCATAGCAGTCATGCTGAAAAAGCTAATTTTTTTTTCAGTGTGCAGCCCAGAGGTATATGATGCATACTACAACATTTCTGTGTGGTTTTTTTTTAAAGAAACAAAACCTGTTCCTTTGGGAGCATATCTAAACATTAATTTGGATTGAACACATGACTTTCCTATCATATGCTCTCAGGATCAGTGCAGCCTATTATTTTTATTGCTATTTTTATGTTGTGATTTCTGGAAAGGTCTAAAGGGTAATTAAGCTGGCTTAATACAATTTCTCTTCAGAACAGTTTTTTTTTGGGGGGAGGGGTAATGTAATCAAAGTAGATAAAATAATTTAGACAATTTTCTTTTTCTGTGATTTTTCTGATTCCATTTATAGTCATAAATACATCAAAACTGATATTCAACTAGAAGTATATGCATAGAAGCTGAAGCCAGTAATTCTGTCTTAAAAGTATCTATATGGTCAAAGAATTCACTGAGACAGACCTGGAAAAGATCAGCTCTAATTAACTTCCTGCAATCTGTATTCATTGGAGTTCAGGATAAAGGATGCTATTTATTTTTGTTACCTGTTTTCCTGTCTATACTCAATAGTTTACCTCACTTGCCTGTTACTTGTTATCTTTCAAACTGTAAACTCTGCAGCAGCACCTGTTATTTACTATGTCTGCATAACCCCCGGGTTCCACATCTTGTCCAGCATCTGACTGTTAGCACGTTCCAAACTTTTTTTGTACTAACCTTATTATTTAAAGAATAGGTCAACTAGGTTCTTGGAACAGATACTGAATAAACTCTTTTAAGAGCAAATAACTTTGTATGGTTCTTACTTCTAACTCTATCTAGATCTTTTTATTTAACTCCAAATAGAACCAGGGAATCCCATTCAGGGCAAGAACTTTATTTCAAATAAAAGTTTCTACTAGAGGGTTGCTGGAGAAGACACGTTTCTCTAAGTGACTCTGCTGCATCTCTGCTATTCCAAGAGGTGATGAGAGTCAGCTCTCAGGTAACAGACTTGTGTCTTCCTGTTTTTTGCTTAGTAACTTAACTAAAATTTGAACTATACAAGGATGGAATGGGGAAAAGGGTGGGGGAAAAAAAAAAAATCACATAAACTGATGTATTTGCCTCTACTACATACAATATAAATTCACTGAAGCAGTTGATGCACATAGCTGCAAGTCACAAAAACCACTGTTAAAAAGCAATTAATGCCAACAAGTGACAAAAGAAACATTACTTATTTCAACACAGTTGCTGTTGTTTGAAGTTCATTTTATTGTTGTGTTTTATAGGTGAGATTTGTTTACAGATTCAGGGGTAATGCCACTGAACTCCATCTTGACAGAGCAACAAAATAACTCCAAAACAGGCTAGAGCAATAAATATCAAACCATTCAATCTAAAATGTATAAATATAAAAGTCATTTCTGAAAATGTAGGAAAAACAGGAATCCATTTTTCTGTTTTGGCCATTTGTATAGTAACGTCTCTATCATCCATCCGTATCACCTCAGGTCCAGCACAATTATCTTTATGTCTTTCCCGACCACATGGGTACATGGCTGCAAAAGGAGTCAACCCATTACTTACAGAAATCAGTTTCAGTAAAATAGCATATGAGGGCTATTGTTTCCTTTTAATACTGGTTAATACTCTGCTTATTTATCCAACTTAGATTGTACCTGTCACTGTGCTTATTCACAGGCAAACCCGATCATCACAGGTAGCAGTGAAGCAGCGGCTTCAGATATGTCTGCCCACATGATGGGTTGTTTTTTTTAAGCATTTAGAACTAGATTGTGCCTTAAGACACAGTCATGACTAAGTAAAGCTTGTACTGGGTCTATGGAGAAGAGTTTTTACCAGAAACCAGACCAATGCAGATTAGGGTTGTTTTAGTCAGGTTTCATGAAGCTTCCTGTATTATCACCCCTGATATTTTTCCTCCAGAAAATGAGGCTGTGATCTCACTGTCTTTGTTGGACGATCAATGTGTTTTGTGGATTGTACTTGAAAGGGTATTTGTGTTTGGTATGCGATACTAACAGTGTGTCTAATGATTATAAATGAACTCAAGTAACCAGTAGCTTCACTGATGAACTAAGCCTGTAAAACACCACTGAAAAGACTCCATCTGGAACAAAAGTCTTAAAATTTTTCAGAGTTAGAGTACCTTCTCATTATCCCCACAGTCAAATATAAAACAACAGAACAAAACAAAGAACTCCAACCTCTCCTCCTTTTGAGGAGTAATACTGACATTCTGAGTCTTAGAACAAAGAAGTAATTTCTAATGTCTTTCAGTATTCTCTGCATTCGATCATTTTATTTTGAGCTATATGACAATCTCTGTATTCGAAGTGAGCCCCATTTGAAAAAAAAAATCTTAATTATTCAAAGGCAAAGATTGTTGTCTTCCAGATAACAGTGACTTTTCTGATAATTCTGAATGACTATACTGTTCAGCCATACTTGCAGTGTACTATGCTATTAAAGCATCAAAAGATAGGGTAGTCACTGAGAAAAGCTTAGGAGAAGCCAGAGGAAAATTATGGGCGATGAAGGAAATGGGCTTAATTTACTCATAGTTGCACTTTTTAGCAGCTGGGGTGTTCTGTTGAGACACTACAGCTGGGGATGTGAACAGAATTATTTGTTTAAAAACTGAAGAGCTCAAGAATAACTCCCATTTGAAACTGTGGCTTTTGCTTTTTCTGAAAGCACGTAAAAGTGGTGAAGATGGTAACTGCCTCTGGTTATCCACCACTTGAATGGCAGTGTGTGACACTCATCTCATGGCTGCTATTGACTACTTAAGTAGACTTCTAATGCCTACCTTGGTCAGTGAAGCAAAGGTAATGAATTATTAAAGTGGTGGTGGTGGTGAATTATGAAGAAATCCAATGTGAAGCATATATAATTTCTGCTTACTGCAGAACCATGGGTAAGAATTTGAATAGTCAAAACCATGTTGGATTATATACTTACATTAAATAACCTCGGGTCCTTTGTGTGTGGATGGAATCCCTTCTTTTTACAAGCAGAAACTTCTAGCATGCCAGCATTAGTAAGTCTGAAGATGCCAGTGCTGGAAAGCAAAAGATGGAATTCCTGTTACATACTGCTCCACTACAAGTCCAAGGTTTCACATGCAAATTGCTTAACTTAACAGAAGGACAATAGAATGGTATGCAGTAACCTTTGATACACAGGAGTCAAGGCTGAATTGGATTCTTAAAAGTTTTTGAAATCAAGGGGAGTTGTATTCCTGTAAAGGAAGAAATGATGAGGGGAAGTGGAGAAGAAAAGGGAGGGGGGTTTAAAAAAAAAAAATCACAGTATCGGTGCTATTAGGCAGGTTAGCCTATTAAGGGTTGAGGCTAGTTCAGAGAAACGAAACAGAAACATGTGTACTGGATTGCATTTCACTTACTGAACTCTAGAGGGGCAACTTAAAAGAGAACAGCCTCTAAGCTAACTGTGTAAATGAATAGTGAGAGTACACATCCTCCCCCCTCCTTTGTAATCAAGTAATGCAAAGCACTAGAAAACCCACTGCTGCATATGTGTGATCTACCACTTTGAGTATTGAAAAAAACATTAGAAAAGCCACTCTTCCATAAAGAACATTAATACCTAATAACTACAGGACAGCATCTGATTAATAAGTAAGTGTTACAGATAGGAGTAACAGGTTAGAGTTAGTTACAGGGTATCAGCATAAACTATAAAAGAAGTTTGGAAGACCAGAGATTTGAAAAGGTATGTGAACATACTCTGGGTTACAAAGCCTAGTGCTCATGCACTTGCCCCCCAATCTGTATTTACAGCTCTGCTACCTGAATGGCCCCTATAGGAAGTTAGGCAACCAGAAGTGATTCATAGAAGTCATTTACAGGGGCAGAAGGCCAGTAAGAAATGCTGAAGAAATGCACAGCCTGAACAATAGAGATAGCCCTGGGGCCTTGAAACTCCAAGCACACCAAAGCAGAGTCACAAAACTGAGGTTGGAAGGAACCTCTGAAGATTGTCTAGTCCAACCCCCCTGCTCCAACAGAATCACCTTGAGCAGGCTGCCCAGGACCATGTCCAGTCAGGTTTTGAATATCTCCAAGGATGTAGACTTCATACCCTCTCTGGGCAACCTGTTCCATTATAAACCTTCACATTAATTGTTATGCAATTCCAGGTTTTTCCAGATACTTATTGGTTATATTTTATGAAATACAAAAATAGGCACTTATCATCAAAAAAAGTGATCTTTATCCCTCTACTCCCCAAACTGCAATTTTCATATCATCCTAGAGAAATACATCTAATCCCTCCACTTTCTTCATCAGACAGAATGAAGATAGGTCTGCGGTAAGGCACTGGCAACAAGGTCTCCAGAAGAAGAGCTCCTGTCATTACTAGTTGGTTGAGCAGAGTATAAAACCAAATAAAATTTAAAACCTGGGGATGGGAGAGAGGAGGAGAGAGAAGCCAGAAACAATACTGTGCATATAGACTGACTAGAACGTAGGTCTAAACAACTTAAAACAAACTCACAATACAGTACTCCTGCTCTTTGGCCCAGTTCACATGTACTGTTTGCATTTGATCAAATTTTGTGATAAGGAGCAGGGGAAAATGTCTAAATATTACTTAGAAAAATCAGAACTCACTCATTATGCTTTGGTGAACAAACAATTGCAATGGCCTCTGGCAACATTAGCTGATAAGAACAATGAGTATGAAGATCAACACTGGATAAGAATGCAGTTTGTGTTGGATGTGTCTACAAAAAGAAAGGGAAAACTCAACATCATGACATATTTCTTACAAATCAAGGTTGACATACATTCAAGAAGGAACAATAATTTGTAACAAGTGAAAGCATCGGTACTTCCCCAAGTTGGTTTCTTAAGTTCGTATTAACCCAGATTCTGCATTGTTAGAGTGGTTTTTCAGGATGAGGTTTACGGAGGCACATTCACAATCAGATGTACAAGCAATTTTCTGATCATGGGGGGAGAAAGGTGGAATGAAGAAGCACAAGACAAAGGGAAATGACTTGATTGTCCAAAATCCCTGAGAGTGAAAGTAATACGAAGTTTAAACACACACCGCCCCCCCCCCCCCCCCCCCCCCCCCCCCGCCGATTTTGAATATAGTAGAAAAATAAATGGCATTAAAAAGTAATAAAATATCCCTAAATCAACATAAACAAAAGTTGCACTGGCAAAAGCAGGCCCATTGTGTCAACAGGATGTCTCAACTTCATTAAGAGATACCCATCTGTGGAGAATATTAGCGCTTATTTACATCACTAGAACTAGAATTAAGCGAGCAAATTAATTTGGATTATTCCAGTTTTTTAGTTTGTTATTTCCAAGACTTCTTTCACATAGCATGGAGAACTGATATAGAAAACCCAGAATCTATGAGTCATACGTACATGGATCCAACCCAAAGTGAGGAGATCGTACTGATCCTGAATACCAAATAATTCTTCCACATTTTCCATGTCACAGTAGTCTGGTCCTGCAGATTGCTTTGGCACTATTACATGGGTAATAGTAAATTCATTATGTGTCTGTAAAACAAACATTGACTTAGAGTGGAACAAATGAACTAAATGCTGAATCAGAATCTGAAAGATGTCAGCCTGTCAGCTAGAATAGAGCAGCATAGCTCCACTGATTTCAGTGCAGCTATACTGACTTACTGCACCTGAAAATACACCTTAGCTTTTGATTATGAAAACCTATATGGAAGTGTTAGTAACAACATGAGATTATTGGATTGAAATCTTCACAGATAGCAGTGTGAAAAGGTTGTCTTTTAAAAAAATTAAAAACATGATAAAAAGGAGGTTTGAGAATACTATAATTACTTTCTGTGAAAATTGGAACATCACTAGTCTTGCTATTCTTTCTCTTCATACAATTCAAATACTCAGACATCATCTTTAAAATTCTTTGTATGCCAGCATCAGCTGTGACATCTTTCCCTACTCTGAAAGGACATTAAGTGGTATCTAGGTCAAAGGAAAAAAACAGCCTGAAAATCAGATATTTTACAGCTTGATGGGCTATTTTCTTCTTTTTTTTTGTAGTGCCATTACGAATTTGATGACTCCAGTAGATTCTAACAGTCTTTATATTTCATTGTCCTGTAACTAAACCTCACTTACCTTAGATGAATGCCAGCGAAAGTACTCGAAAAAGCCTGTATTGTACAGTGTGCTGAAAAACTTTCTACATTTTATAATGACCGCAGTGTACTTTGATCAGATGTTTCCCCAATAAGGCAAAGCCCACACCGCTGAAGTGACCACTCATGTTATAATATGAAGTTAATTACGTTAAAGACTAATCGGTTAAATCTGCTTTTGCTCTGAAGTCGATACATTACAGGAAAATACAGCACTATCAAATATGTCTTCCCCGTACAAATGGGAGGGTTAAACTGTACCAGTTTTCCACAGAGAATTCCACATGTCTCTATTCCTCTTACTGTATTTGCCTCTGCTAGCAGAAGAAATTTGTGACAGAGATCCCTGGGCAAAATGACGCCTCTGAGTGCTTCGACCAATTGAGCTAACAAAGAAAACAAACAAACAAAAAAGGAGAAAAAGATAAAGAGGCATTTGCACAGTGAAATTCCCTAAAAATAAGGAAATACAAGGAAATATACACAGGAAATTATTACAAGTGAAAGAATTATACTTACCACATCACATATTTCTAATGAGACTAAATGTACAGCACAGGCCTTTCACCCTAAACTGAGGTCATCAGCCCATAAGATATGCTCACTAGCCTGCCCCTGAGGCGACAGTGAGCTGACAGCATTTCCCAGGAAAGGGCTTTCCAGGAGGAACCACTGTTGGTTCTGCTTCTGTTCCCTTGAGGTCCATGGCAAGATTCAGACACTGAGGCTCAATCTCTAGATCCATCTACTGACACTCAACTGGAAAATGTGAAACTGTACAGCTAATCTCCTCTCTTAAAATGATGAAAATACATGGAACTGTTGTGTGTACCTTAATGTATTCATGATTATTTCATTATGGACACCTTCACAGTGAATAAATACATACACATATGCAATATATGCATTGCTATAAGTAGCAAAGAAGCAGATAAAATAAAAAAGGGGGGAAAAAAATATCTGTGGACTTACTCTGCACAGCACTTAAAGTAGCTGCTGGCTTTAAGACCCGGTTTACTGGAGGCGAATGTCCAGTGCAGCCAGATGTGCCACTCCTCTCTTTTTTCTCAAGCAATGCAGCAGATAAGGAACTGTTCTCTGGTACAGAAATACAAGACAGCATATTTCCATCTATCTGTTCAGACATAACCATGCTCTCTTTGATTTTCTGATCTCGAGCTAGTTCTTGCTTCTTAAGTTGATCCTCAAAGAATTGAAACTGTTCTGATTCAAGCTGCTGTTGCCGCATAAGTGCAATTCGTTTCTTCTCTGCCTCTATTAGCTTTTGATGCTCTAGTTTCTTCAGAAATTCAGTTTTACATTTGTTCTGAAACATATGCAAAATAGTGACATTCTCAGAACACTAAAAAAAGCTACAAAGATGAAGGGAAATAAACATTCTAATTGTTTTATAAAACCATCAAATCCTGTCATTAAAAATTAAGTCTTTTGGAACCTGTTTGCTCAACTGGCAAATACAATTATATCCATAAAAATAGTATGGTGATATGGAAAGAAAAACAGTGTGGGGTGTTTTAGGTTTTGGTGTTTATTTTAGGGTTGAGGGTTTTTTTCCATAGTTCCTAGGTCAATTTTAAAGGAAGGAAAGAAAAAGATGTTTTCCTCAGACTTCTTTCTTAGACAAGTTTTTCAACTACAGATCCTTTTTTCAGTGACTTCAATACACAAGATGGAGTAATTTCCAGTTACTTAAAGACTCAAACAGGATCAGTTCAAACTCAGGCACATTCAAAGCCAAGCAATTTTTTCCACATACTCATCTAAGTGTCTAAATGGTATCCTCTTTATGAAACAAAACTGGACCATACTCAAGACTATTCAGATATTCATAGACCATTATTATGTAAATGTCACCGCACGCTTATTTCCAACCACACACTTGCATTACTTATTTTCAAGTGACCAATCAATTAGATTCTGAGAAGTGAAAAGTCATTCTAAGCAGCCTGTGAAATTATTACCTTCTTTAGAATTAGCATTTTACTGCTTAAATTTGAAGATTTTGTTCTGATGACAGAAAAAAAATATTCATACAAAAAATTTAATAACCATATAAGGCTTACTTTGTTTTGCATGTATTCTTGATATTCTAAGTTGTATTTTTTTAAAAGATCTCTCTTCAATTCATCTGTCCGTGGAAATGCAACCTCTTTCAATTTCTTTGTGGTGGGGGAGAAAGATAGAAAAGATTATTTTTTACTTTTTGAAAGAACCATCTGGAAAGCAAACTCATCTGTAATACAGATTTCAAAAAATACAAAATAATTTAAAAAATACTGCTCTTCGAGGAAAGAAAGGAAGAAATACACGCTAAATCATCAGCTTCTGAAACTTTTATAGTACACTGATTTCAATAAAGCTATATTAATTTATGTCAGTAAAAGGTGTAACACTAGTACTTATCTCAAGGAAAGATTAGTCCTTTTTCTAGCAATCTGTTCTCTCTCTTCTAATAGGTGTGTGTGACGACTAATATTTTTGTTGTAGGTGTAATTTATTAAAAAACCCTAAGTCCAACTTCCAATGTTTCAGGTAGGATCATCACATTTTCCTCTGGGACTCCCTGGACAGAAATATGACTGAATATGCCCATTTCCAGGTGAGGGGGGGAAGTCTATTTACAGGGATAGCTACACTTGTAGTTTCCCGTGACAGCCCCAGCAGACAAAACAATTTTGTTTTGTAGAACAAAACCAATGCCCAATGTTTGCTGCTGGTGCAGAGGTTACTACAAACTAATTCAGAGGCTGTAGGCAAGAAAGGGAAAGAGGCCATGTGCTTAATCCTACTGAGTGTCGTGGGAGGGAGCACGTTAGATGTCCTTTCTCAACAGGGATGTCTTCCTAGATTGTAGGCCACAGTCAAAAATTTGGTGTGAAGCATTTTGGCTTTGAATATAACATTATTCAGCTTTAACAGTAGAGAAAGCATGCAAACATGGCAGCATGAAGCAAGAGATTCTTATGTATATTCTAACAATACTTGATGGACTATTCCAGATGTTTTAAGCTCAGTATAAGGTTGTATTTGAAATTTCTCTTTTAGCAAGAGAAAAAAAAACTATTTTGTATACAAGTGGAGGAAAAAAAAATCTGGTGAAAACTATGTAAATACATATTTGGTAATACAGAAAGCAAAAATATATTTTGATTATTTAGCAGGGTAAGCAAATACTGCACAGACACCAGTAATGCCACACATCTCTCTTCCCTGTGTTTGCAACAATCAGTTTGGACCATTAGCTACTCATATAATTGGGACCAGATTCAAACTCTAAGTATTGTTAAATTAATGTATTTTTAGTATGTAAACTTTCAGAAACAGATGTATCTGGGTTTCCAACAGTCTACCAACTCATTCAGAGACCATTTTTTTCACCTTTTAGAATGATAATTTTATTTCCAGTAATGATCAAGTGATTAAACCAAAACAAAACATGAATGACTAGTGGAGAAAAGTATCAGAAATTCAAACTGTGGTGGCTCCCATGGGCTATGTGTGTACTGGGGAAAAAGGAGTGCTAGGAAAGAATGGAGAGCTTCTGGGGGAAACATTTCTTAAAGGCCAGGAAACCATAACCCTACCTTAATAATATCTTGTTTTTCTGGTACTGCACATTGGTGATAGTCTCGGTGACTGGGTAGCTTTTCCACAAACAACCTAGAAAATTAAGCATGTAATGTGTTCAACTCTGTAACCAGAGGAATATCCACAATAGCTTTTATGTTGGCAGGAAAATCAGTTTCACATAACTGTTAAAAACTGATTTCCAGATGACTTGGAGCAGGTTTCTACACGTTTGTTTAAACTAGCACTTAAATTCTTGTATAGACTTGTATGAGACACATAGGGTAATGATAGGACATTATTTTCTACATCTGAATATATTTTGTTTTTCATTAGTAGCAGGTTGGGTTAAAAACGGACTAACTAGCAGCCAGCACCTAAAAATAGCTTTCAAAAGTACCCTCCACCCTAGCCAGTGTTAATAAATCCTATTTCTACTGTCTTTATCTGTCCTTAGCTGAAATGCTGAATCTTAATGGGAAGTCCAGAATGCAACACTGACTACAATTAAAGCAGTTATTTTTACCAGACCAAGCTGCACAGCTAACTGCAGTATTATTAACCTACCCAGACATCTAAATTATGGCAACACTCAGCTGCAAAGAGTTTGGAATGCACAGCTGCTATCATTGTTTTAGCAATTTGTGCAATGTTCACCTCCAGACCCTCTTTTTATAGGTACATACACTAAATTTTAAGTGGAATAAGAAAGATTTGGGTTAGCTTTCAGACTATGAAGAAAACAGGGTGGGGTGGGGACGGGGGGACGGGACACGGGACGGACACACGGACGACACGACGACACACAGGGATGGGACACACACAAGGTCTGCTATTATAAAAGTTTTAAAATATGCATATTAAAAAAAATACCCTTTCAGAAGTAAGAAGCCAAAACAATCAATCTTACAGCAACACTAGCTAGTTTAAATCTGCCACTGATATATTTTTCAGCTGGCTACTTTGAGACTTGTAATGAAAACTGTCTGGATGTGGTTTCTTTTGGGTGGGGAGAATAATTGCACAATGTACATATATTGTGGATTTTGGTTTTATTCCTGTAAGAAGCAATAAATTATACTTAATACTTTTGGGAAAGAAAAGTAAAAAGAAGTAAAATGACATTTCCCCCATGTTTTTTAAGTGCTGTGCAATACTATGATCTTTAAGATTGGCAGAAGTTCATAGAGATTACTATTAAAAGCTCAGAAATCTTATCTAAACATTGCTTTTTAGGCCCTGCACTGTATTTAAACAACATACCGATAGATACAGAATAATCTGTGGGAAACATTGCTGATAGTATAGCTTGCTACAGTAAACTTAAACTGCTGTATGTTAGGGTAGTTCACACCTGACAGTTAATAGATGGATAGGATTACTATACTAACAGCTGAGATGAAATGATAACAAAGTCTGTGGTTAGAGTAAGATCTCCAAAGAATAAAACTATTCTGCAAGAACACACTAAACATTTTTCTTCTAATCTAAAGGGGTACCTCCTTTTCACTGCAACTCTTAATTTCAGTTTACTCAGAAATATAAGCTGTAATGACTACAAATAGTTTCTTACGTTATGAACTTATTATAAAAAACGAAAGCATTCTCCAGGTTTCCCTCCTCCATATATACTGATGCCATTCGCTCCATCTCTACTCCAGATCTAAAGTAACGGCGCGGAGTGATATCTTCATTGATTGTGATATTGCTGCCAAGTTTGCTTAGGGCACGTACTCTCTCTTCTGGGCTCACAGAGACGTCTGTATGGTCAGGAATAGCTACGAGCTTCTTCTGAAAAAGAACAGAGAAATTAGCAAAGAGAAACAGATATTATACTTCACTTTCAGAAAGTGATCTCATTGAAGAAACTCAAGGGAAATCTTCAGGTTTTTTTCTCAAAATAGGCATTGATTTCACCACTGCTAGCCACAGTTGAATCACTCCAACATGTTTCTCAATTACAAATAAATTGTGATTGCAGTTACAAAGAAGTAGTGATCTTATCCCCTCCCCCCCAATCTTCAAATTACAAAAACATCCCAGAAAAGAAATAAGATAAAATCAAGTAAGCCCCTGTAGAAATTATCAAAGGCAGCACAATGCGTGTCCTCTTTGGAATGTCCCACACATAAAATTCTATAAGGTTCTGCCTTATTAGTTATTGAAATAATTTGGTGGAGGGCCTGAATACTCAGACTCCTGTTACATGATGTATAGGGTATGACTGCAGGGTATAGTTCAGCTAACAAAGAGCAAGAAGTTTCCCTGGTCATTCAATAGTTCTCTTGAAATGTTCATTTCCAGTTTCAAATGAGGCAGTTAAAGCCTAGGAAGTTAGAACTAACTCTACTGAAGAAGAAGCATAGCTGTTTATTATAATCATTATCTTCCTGTTCAGTGGCTAAATAAATGGCTACTGCAAGTTGTTTCCTCTTACTTTCATGAAAATTTTTGCTCTTTCACTTCAACTTCTTAAAAACCTGATCACTGAAACAAGCTAAAACCTCATAAATCACATATATAGAAATAAAATAAATTACAACAAAACTATCAGATAGAACATGGGAGGAACTGGCAACATGCAGGAAAAGACCCTTGTGCCTGACAGCCAATACCACTGTACAGCTCTCTTGAATTGTTTCCTATTTGAAAGAGTGCTAAGCCATTAAAGCATTTCTTTGTAATACATACCAACGAGCTAACAGTGAATGGTTGTTCCATGCTGTTCTCTGTCTGCAAACCAAGGAGATCGCTCTTTTCCTCCAAAGTCTCCATCTGACTGCAAAGGGCAGTATCAATCCAGCACTCTATTTGCAGCAAGCTGTCTCAGGGTTTCTTAGCCCAAGGGAAACATGAACGTAGATATGTTGATTGTGGTCGTGTGCTGGAAAAAACATGACGAGTCATTCAGATTAGAAATACATTCAAATGTCACATAAGTTTGCATGCCTACACCCACTCATTACTTTGGTATCACAGTACTTACATATTTAATAATAATCTAAAATTTACCAGGCATCTAGAATTTAAAATGAGAATGTACGGTGGCTTAGAGGACAGTTGTGGACTAGCTGACTTGTTCTAATGTTATTACAGTGGATTAGAACACAATATAACTAATTTTTACAATGTTTACAGCAAGTTCAACCCCCCCAGCTTTCAAGCATTAAGTGAAAAACTCAAAGGTCAAAGACTAATCAGAGTCTATGTTTCCTTGAGCATATGTTTTGACAAACATATTTATAAGCTGTGTGAATCTGGCACCTTTTTTCCTGCTGAGCCTACAATTAAAAATAAAACTTAGCACACAAACTCATCTCGTAATATAAAGCAGAGAAAATATTTCAAGCACCACATGTTCAATCTGCACAGCTTGCTGACTTCAACAATACTTAAAATACAATGAACTCTGATGAATCAACCGATAGTAATTGCTTCTTGCACAGCTCAGAACAAGTAAAGACAAATATTTAGACATGTTGTGGTCATCAGCAAAAAAAAAANCCCCACACACACCCAAATAAAACCACAAAAAAACCCTGACCCAACAAACCCCTGAAAGGAAAATGCATTATTTAAATTACACTGGAAATATGAAAATGAAGCTCCTAATGTGGTTTTTCACTTCTGTGCACTCAATCTAAACAGATTTGATCCTGACTGTCAAAGGCACTTCATATATTGCAATAAGCATGTTTTATGCTTTTGTGAAAGCATTGAGTGGGTTCAGCAAAGATATTTTTCCAGCACTCCTCTCTCTAGAAGCAAGGGGACTTGGGTTAGAGAAAAACAACACTAATGTGTTTTGAACTGGCTGCATTTCTCAAGTATTGATTTCTGTATTTGTGTCTTCCTCATTTTTCCCCCCAAAACTAACAGTATCTATTAGATTAGTCTTTAATTTTAAAAACTAGTACAAGTATTACGGGAGAAATTAAATTCATTTAAGTAACATACTTTCTCTAAAATACTCGGATTCATCCTGGTTTACTTGTAAAAAGCCCTTACTGGTATACTCACTCCACTTTATTAATTCAATCTTACTTTGCTTTTATGTATGATCTCCCAATCTCAATGGATATGTTCTTGCTTGACTTTATACCCATGTTTTCCATTTTGAATATTATTATTCTCATCAGGTACATCACAGGTCTGTGAATTCAGTTTCAAGACTTGCTTTTTTTCAGAGTAAGGTATTCAAAATGGCTGCACAATTTGTGACCAAAAAAAGGAACATAGCTCATACACCAAAGACAACATAAGTTGTGGTGGCAGCGCTAATGGAGACAGTTCTCTAAACAATTTAATTTTACATACATGGAGCTCTGGTGTAAATGATCAGCTTGGCAGGAGAGCATATTAATTGCCTGTTCACTGACTGCAGAAAAGCCCCATGGGACCACAGCAATTAAATATTTGTGCTTTAGCCTACACCAAGAAACACACTACCTTATGGCTGGTTCCACCTGAAACCCTTCTTCAGCTGGACCACTCTAGATGTGGCAGACTGTGAAAGGAGAGGGCTAAATGCTTGGCCAGCACAGAGCTTGTGTTAGTCTTCTGCTCCTGCAGTTCAGATTCTAAACAGAAATAACATCTCCTATAAGACACTGCATTCATACGTTCTGTGTGGCTCAGATATAACAATTTAAACAAATATCTGAGAGCTAAAAAGCATATATTTTAAAAACATGTATTCACTCACTCATCCATCACTTGTGAATTTATTTATTTATTTTTATTTCCTCTAGAAGCAACTGGGAGATCTACGATAGTTGAATGGAAGACTCGTTTTGGTCTAAAGTATGCATCCAAGTACGACAAACTGCAAAATATTCTAGTCATTCAATTTGTAAAAAAAATTGTTCAGAAGTAAAGTGTGCAGAAATGTATTTCTATTTGATTCCATATTTCAATTAGCAGCCTTGAGCAAGAAAATTGCTTTTCAAGCACTTTCTCCCTTACAGACTTTCTCCAAAATCTAGTGAGGAAACAGACACCTAAGATAATGCTCTTGAGATGCTTCCCTATGGAGGACATGGGATATGGATCATATGCTTCTTTCAGCTATTACCGCACCTTGAAGACTTTCAGCCTAGCTGGTAGGCACATGCTGGATAAATGTTAGTGTGGCAAGTAGGAAACACAAAAGCCACCAATTGGTGTTTAGGTTTGTTTTTTTTGGGGAGGCAGTATTCCCAAAGAGATCTTTGCTAAAGAAGCCTATGGTATGCCCCAGCCAAAATCTCTTTGGAACTGGCCCAGGAAGACATCATGGAGCCCTTTACTTGCAAACATTTCTCATCGTGGTTGCCTCTAAGAATATTAAAGTTTTAAATATAAATTATTTCAGAGATTTTTTTTTATTTTTTTTTTTTAACCTAAAGAGGAATTAAAAATAATAAGAAACAAAACAACAAAATATGTAATACCAGGTATTTTAAAGAGGAGGCATCTGGTAACAGCAGAAACTCGCACTTCTTCAAAGTTCTGTCAGAGCTTTGAAAGGATGAAAAAGCTCTGCAGAAACCGCAAGCCAAGCCACAGTGCAAGAGCTTAGCAGAAGCATCGCTGTAAATAAAAGAGGAAACTGACTATTTGAATTTGGATTCAGGAGCATATTAAAAACCAGACACTGTAAATAAAGAAGAACTACTAGGATGAATTTGTGTCGCTCTTACAAAAATGTCAAATAAGACTCAAGTATATTAGCTATTACATGTGGCAGTATAGTTAAAAAAAAAAAAAATCTAAAAAGAATGTGGCCTGTCTTTTGACTGCACTCCAATATATTATCCTTAACATGTGGGCATACTGGCCAGAATTATAAATGGTTAAAATGCAGAAAGTTAAGGTTTACTAAAGACCCTACCACAGGCATGTCTGCCAGTTCCCTGAAATGCCTCTGTGCATAATGTTCCTCATGGCACAGCGTTATAATCACCTTCAGCTGGTGGAAGGCCACGATACTGCCAAGGGGCTCCCCTCACCCCACCATACTTTGTACTTCCACTTTGTTGACACCACTGACTTCCAGGTAAGTTGTAGCTGATCCAAATTAAAATCAAACAGATTTTTAAAATTATATTACTTCCTTCTCAAACTCAGAATGCGAGGAAGGAGGCAGAAACATGAAGCCAGCAAAACAGCAAGACTTGCTCCTTTCCAAGGCAGTGCTGCCCTAGATTGATATGAACTGACTTTGAAAAGGCACCCTAACAGCTTATACAGTGTCTACAAGAATTGCCCAGTCCTGATGAGTGACTCTTTGTCTTCCGGAAATACTCTTACATTTCACTATACAAGAGCAAAGAGAAATTCAAACCTCTCTGTAGAACTGAAACTAATTATATTCAAATACACAACACAGTTATGCTAATACAGTGAACTACACTCCAACCCCAACCACAGAGGATAAGTAGCAACACTAGCTTGGGGCTGCCTTAGTCTACTGGAGTGTAAAGTGCTCTAAATTCTGAAAGTAAAGATGCATTTTTCTGCTTTACAATTTCAGGCACTCCAACTATCTTAGATGGACGTAGGTAATGTTTGATTAAGAAGAAATATCTGGACATTTAGCATGCAAACCAAGATTTTTCTAATGATTAATTTTCTGAGAGTCATTATCAGAATATAAGAATGTAACATACATTCAACAGTTAAGAAACTTTTCTTGATTTTATTGGTAATGGCACTTCAAATTCCATTTCCTCCTCAAAATCCACTTGTTTTCCTATATGATCCAGCTTATTATGCATTAATCCTTTGTAAAGTCCAGCTTTATTAAATCAAAGGTCTTCAGCCACAGGAAATAGAGCAAAGTGAGAAAACAAGCATTTTAAATGACATTGAAAGTCATACTTTCTGTTCAGGCTAACAAGTGTGCTACCAAGTACTTTCACAAGGGAAGTGAGATCAGAAAGAGCAATCTTACCTTAAAAGTATTTGCAAATAGTAGTACATGAAGATAGAATATGCATATCAAGACACAGCAAGTACTTCAAGGGTAGGTTAATATGATAGAGATGGTACGAGAAGATCTGGAGAATGCATACACAAACTCTCATGGTTTTCTGAGAGGTATAATATCATAATTCATCACAAATTCTCCAATGCCCTCACAGTTAGCTGCATGCTGGCATGTTTCAAACAATTCCCAGGATGGATGGATATGGACAAACAAGAGCTCCTCTGCCTGTGCTCAAAGCCCAAGAGGCATGACCCAGCTAAGTTTGCTAGCTATGTAACCGCTCAGTGATAGTGCGAGGTGGTACACATGGCTGCACAGCAAGGCTTATTAGCTCAAGTACAGTATGAACTATTTAAGTTACACAGTTTGTGTTTGCCATGTCTTGTGTGGAGCCAGCTCACAGCCTGGGCAGAAAGAGCTCATATTAGTCTTCATGCCTTCCTATGATGGGCTCTGAAGTGTCTTTCACTGATATAACCTGACTGTGTGAGACGACTGGACCAGCAAAGACAACGAAGCCAAGCAGGACCATGCTCTGCCCCAGGATGTGCACAGTGACTGACAGTACCCCTGCGAGAGATGTGCTGCTTAAACTTTCTAGAGAAGATACAGCCCCAAAGAGGGGCTCAGAGCACCAGTGCCTCCCAGAAACTAGTTGACTATAGAGCATAAGGACTGAATTTCAACTCCTTATCATCATCTCAGGTTGCTTTTCCTTCTTCAGTTCTTCAGAAGAGGTTTTTTAATGTTGAATGAACTTTTCAGGTTTATAAACAAGTAACTGCCTAACTTCAATGAGTATTAGTTTAATTATTAGTTTCCACCTTGTAGCATTCCTTACTTTGAAACATTGTAGCGCAAGTTAATTCAAACTTGTAACATTAGTTGCATTGTGGCATCCGTTACCTTGAAACATTGTAGCACCAGTTAAGCCAAACTTGTAACATTGGTTGCATTGTAGCATCCGTTACTTTGAAACATTGTGGCACTAGTTAATTAAAAGTTGTAACATTAGTTGCATTGTAACTTTAATTTGGAACATTGCAGCATTAGTTACTTTGAAACATGAGTTTCCCATTTGTAGCATATTTTTAAATTCCAAGGGAATTAGTCATAACACACTGACTTTGGTGCTGTCAGCAACATTTGCCAATACTTCGACTACTGGTCTTACTAGAAAGCTACATTAAAGAGATCATTGGTAAAATTTTCCAAAGCACTTTTTTTCATTTACAGTTTAATCTGTGTTAAAAATAACAGGGACTGGGAGCAGAAATACTGTGTATTTCTTATTTCAGAAATACTCATCCTTTTGTTTGATATTTTGATGGAATGTAAAGCCCAGATGTGGTTCTCATAAAAATAATTAATTTCAGTTCATTGGGATCAGGATCTTTATACTATTTCTAGAAATTTTTGCTAATATAGAAGCTAAAAATTGTCATAGTTCTGCTTTTTACAAGCTACTCACCAGAGCACTGTTCTACATTCATCCCATGTTCAGGAAAAGTTTACTTTAATATTAATCATGAGAAGTTAATACAGTAATACTCTGTTTTTGTACACTAGGAAGTGTGATGACTATAGAATCCTAGAATATAGATGCATCTCAAACCAGAAAGGGGTCAGTCCTCACTAAAATAGCCAAATTAGCAAGCACAAAAAACACCTTTTAATTACACAAAATGAAACAAAACTCTCTGAACAAACTTGATATAGGGCACATCCAGTGATTGACAGATGAAGATAAAAGGGCTGCTTCATGCCAGTTAGTAACTCATGATGCAGACATCTGTATTTATTTACTTTGAAGTGGATGTACAAATGCATGTGTTGAAAAATAGGTTAGAAATAAAGACACCTAATTCATTCAGTTCTTTTTTAAATGCCAGGCCATGTATTGGCATAGCATATGATCATTTATACATACACTTGGATTTGATATAAAATATGCTAAACTCCAGTCTAAATAGCAGACTGCCTTCTGTTGGTTCTCTCTGAAAAGAAACAGCATGCTCATCTGTCAACATGTGTTTTTGAAACAACCATTCACTGTTACAGCAAGTGATTCAGCTAGTATAGTAAGTACTCTCTTCTGGAAAGAAAAACAAACAAACACACACCACCAAACCAAAAAAGCACTGAATGACATGGCAAGATCATTCTCTTGTGCAGAGAAGAAGAAAAAAAAAAAAAAAAAAAAAAAAAAAAAAAAAAAAAAAAAAAAAAAGAAAAAAATCAGTCAACCAAACCCAACAGAATGGCCTTTCAAGAAAAAGCATTGCCAGGAGCCACTTGCTGAGAACCTCATGTCTTTCAGTGGAGAAGTTGCTCTTCATAGTAGGAGCGACTAAGCTGGGCTCTAGAAAAGCCTGTCTTAGTAATAGTTCATAATTTAACACTGCCCCTTACCTCCATGGCTCCATTTAAACAGTTTTGCCAAGACCTCCTCCCAGGCTTCACTAGCTCCCAGAGGCAGCTGCTAAGCTATACATCATCTCTCCTAGAAGTGGGTCAAGGCTATATCCTCTTTTTCATCTATGGTGAAGGACCAGTCCCACCCACCTCCCAGCACACTGCCTAGAGGTCTCTGTACAGACTGTGTCAGCAGTGTGCAGACAGTAGCATCTTCACCTGCTTGGGTACTGAGAGGCAGAAATCATGTGCGGAGGAGATCCTCCATGCACAGATCTGCCAAAACCAAGTCTTGCCTATATGGTTATGCCACTCAGTGCTGTATCTTACATCACAAAACTGAGCTTTATTTTCATCTAAAGAAAATATGGGTGATACAAGGGTCTGTTTTCCCACAATTAAAAAAAAATAGAACAATTATTTGAAGTCTTCTAAAAATTTTTTCTGCGAATATTTGCATGATTGCAGTTAGTTAATGTAGCTACTTGAATATCATTGCCTGGCTGTTTTCTAGGGACAGTTTTCCTTTTGGAACAGATATAAACATTACTGCATTAAGAAGCGACATCAATAAAGTTAGATTGCTCCTGGGTCTGCTAAGACTCTGATAAACCACTACAATATGCAGATAACGTCCAACAAGACACATGCAAAAACCTGCCTCTTACTCCCCACAGAGAATATGAATGTAGAACATACAGGCATTTCCCGTTGCTTCAGAGCACAGAGAACTCTGACCTTCACCTATTTTTTTCATTCATTTTTATGCAGACTATTCTGAAGTCAAGATCTAGTATGTCCATGCTACTACAACATAACCTTACGCATTTGAGCTGTATACATAGGTGATAGCTCGCGAACAGATTCATTCATATGCTCGGTCTACAAAGATATTAGTCACTTTTAAGACAAAAGTGCTGAAAAACAGACCAGAAATATTGAACATCGAAACAAGCATCTGTGAATGGCTGACAGTTCTTTCTCTTGTGGTTTCTTGTGTCAAAACAAAATACAGTCCACCCTCCCTCTCCCTTTTTTGGTAACACCACTTTCAGCAGAGAAGCATTTTTAACATAATGGATAAAGTATCACCAATGTTAGAATGTCTTGGATTACAAGCAATAGCCTTCTTAGACAGTCATTGAAATATACTTATGCAACACAGAACAGCATCTTTCCAATGACCCAGTAAAAGGATGCTCTAGATGGGGTGTAGAAAAACAGCGCCATTTCCTTCCTTTAGGAAATCCTTAGCAATCTCCCATCAAAATTCACGTACCAGGGCACAGCAAGCCAGAAGAGGGTGGAAATAAAAGAAATAGCTGTTGTTATATAATTTGTTCTTTGACAATTCTGCTGAAATACTGAAAAAAAAAAGAGATACCTGCAATACATAATATCGCTGATAAAACTAACTTCCACCATGAAGACAAGAAGCTGTGTTGCTAAGGGAAACAAATGAGAGGCTAAAATCAGCACAGAGGTTTGCAACACTTCACAGACTTCCAAGAAACAAAGCAAGCATGATTCCTTACAAATCCTCAGGTTTCACAGATTTTTTTGGCCTGTAGCCCTATTTCTCTCAGAACCAAATCCCACTAGGATACAAGGGTTAAGAACCTTCCCTTTCTTCCTAGGAAAGGCAATGATTTTTCTGGCAATATTTGCTCCTTAATTTTATAGCACTTTCAGACCCCATAGCCTCTAATAAAGGTGAGTAACTGGTTGCAACAATCAGTTTCTATTTCAATCTGATGGCAAATTCCTATTCCATCTTACTTATTATGGTTCATAATGTAGGTGACAAAAAAAGAATTATACTTAATTGACATTTCTGACACACAAATTCACAGCTCATCGGAAGTCTACTGAGTTGCCTATGAAGAACAAAGCTTGTCTTGTGGCCTCAAATCTAGAAAAAAATAATTTAGGGCATTAGTTCAATGGATTCTGATTATTTTGTACACTAATGGTTAAGTAAGCAAAGTGCAGGCAAAAAACTGACGGTGATATTACCTACAGGGTGGAGTGTGTTCAACCAGTACAAATAACTACCAGTTAATCTGGCATGTTTCTGCAGTATGATGCTTATATTAAAATAATACAGTTAGTTGATTTCATAATGAAATCTTTGACCTCCTGCCCTATCCTATGAGCAGATGGGGGAGAAAAAAAACAAAAGAAAACAGGAATGTTTGGCTCTACAAGAAGAATTCTGTGTGCTTTAGATTTTCCACTTCGATAGTTACAATATTTAATTTCTCTTTTGTAAATTTGCTAAGATTGACCACAGTAAGCACATGTTTTAATAGCAGTACTGATTGTAACACAGTAAGCTCACATGATTGCTTGAAAGTCAGCTGAATTATCCAGAATATCAAAGATGAGCACAATGATTTGTGGCTAACATTTCAGATACTTGCAGACCAACAGGCTATTCGTCCCAGTGAAGCTATGCACAGACTACCTTTGAGCCTATTTCCAAATTATTTGCTTTTCCCTTCAGGATGAGTCCAATGATCTTTGCAGCCTATCCAAGCTCCTTTCCATATCAATGGAGAGAGCCAGACATCTCTGAAAGCCTTTTGACAGTGGTTCAGAGATGCTAAAAGAGGAAGATAGTTTCTATGTTGATAACCTAGTGAGCCCACAGTCTCCCTAACGTGCGCTGCACTGTGAGTCATCTTGAGCTGCCAGCAGGAAGTGGTAGGCAAAGGGTTGTGTCTGAGCAGGTGCCTGACTCACAGTATTTCCATCAGGTATCATCATCCTTTTAAGATTGAAAATACTGGATTTTTATAAGAGGGATGCCTATGCAATGGCAGTACTAAGTTGCTACACATGGATCACTCAGGAACTGTACAGACAAGATAATTTGCTTTCATGCACTGACACTTCTAAACTATGACCAGAAAATACATTTTCTGGCATGGCAATATATTTATTCAAATGACATAGACAAAGACATTCCTTACAAGGCAGCAAACTACGTTTCAGAACACAAATTTGAATTGTAACCTTTGATACAGAAATAAAATCTTGGGAGTCAGATAAGAACAGGAAAAAACCACTATGCATACAAGTCTGGCAAACAGACACCAAATATTTATTTTTATGCAGCATTTGCTCAGTGTTTTCATGTATAAGTCACCTTGTCACTCCCTCAGCAGTTGAAGATTTCATGACACCCCTCACCTTGAGCTATACTCTTCCTCAGCTTGGTGATTAACTTCCAGGAAATGCCTTAAGGCCTGACCTTGAGCACACCTTGTGCACATAAAGAAAACCACATGAGAAATGCCTTCACATTATTGCCATAGCAATACCAGTAATACACATGATTGCAGGATTGATCAAGACACTGAAACCTATTTTAAACATAATACTACAAAATAACCCCCCCTGCAATTACAGCTATTTAAATTACTATAAACAAAAAACGTAATCATGAAATTCACACCTACAGAATTAGACAGCATTTGAGAGCAATGCTTCCTACACTCTCCTGTGATCTACAAAACTCTGGATTTGTCAACACTGGCCTTTGGTTTAGTTACTCACACCTTTAGCATCTACACATGCAATATACCAGGCAGAAATGCATTTAGTACATCAGAGAATTCAGCTGTTACAGAGTAACACAATATATTGCATCAGCAACATCCACAACAACACACTTGAACTCCATTCTCCTAGGAATATTTCATGAAGTCCTGGATCTGCACCCCATTTTCTATGGCCCGATGGTCTAAGGCAATTTATCACATATATGCTAACTACAGCTTTGGACTGTCAAACACTTCAGACTGCTACGAGGAAAAAACCCACTTCTATGAAGACAGAACTTTCACAAAGCAAACTGAGGAACAAACTCCCTGGGAACTACAGTCCATCCAAGACCTCATAACCTCACCACTTTCCTTTCTCATTTAAAGGTGGTTTTTTTTCTACCCATGACTTCTCAGACAAGCACTCAGAACCCCGTGCATATTAAATAAGAAGAATTCCAAGAGGGATTCCCCCAAGCAGAGACTTTTTGCCACCCTTCTGAAACAGGACAGAGCATCCATGTGTGAGAGAAGTGAAATGCATTCCTCCATGCACTTCAGAAGGACACCTTAGATCCTACAGAGGTCTGAATGAGGCACCTGACCAGAAATAGCTTATGAGAGTTACAGATGCCCAATGAACACAATTTCTTCTTTTCCTTTTTTCTTTTTTTTTTACATTCTCTCACTTTCTTTTCCGATGGTAATCTTTCACATGTGTATGGAAATTATTTACAAATAGAGTACTGTTATAAGTCAGATTTCTCTCTGAAACACGGTAACGTTCTGAACTCTGCTCCCCACCACACTATAAGCACCTATTTTTGTAGGCGCAGTGCAATCAGCAGCTTTACCCAGCCCAGGCTCGCTGCTCCGCCGCCTCCCCGCGCACCCGCGAGTTGCCAGTGACACCGTGGTGCCCACGCTGCATCCACGCACCAACAGCTGCTCCCTCTCCCCTCCTCGCCCCAGTGCGCACCCCGCCTCAGGCGGCTCAGACAGAAAGTTCCGCCCTGCCTGGAGGAGGGCGATTTCCGACAGGCCTCCTGGGAACGCGGCACCTGACACCCGAGGCGGGGATGGGCCGGACCGATCGCTCACCGGTGACATTCGCCAGGGCAGCGGAGCTAATGGAGCTCGTACCGGCCCCAGCTCCCACCGCGCCCCGGCCGCTCACGGCACGGCGCCACCTCTTTCCCCCTCTGCCCGCAGGAACCATTGGCGCGGAGCAGCGGGATGGGGGCGGGATGGGGGATGGCCCCACCAGCTCCCGGCCCCGCTGCTCCCCTGACCGGGGAAGGCGACGGCAGCTTACCGGGTCTCGCATCCGTCTGAGCGGCCCCGGCGGCCGGTGCTGGAGACAAAGCGAGGGGCGCCCGCCCCGCCGCGGAGG
>VXBL01003649.1:3206649-3450539 GCA_013400195.1 Aramus guarauna
GGAGGCGGGCGAGGGGAGAGGGACTGGGGGGGGGGTTGCAGCACCCCCGTGCTCGCCTCCCGTGTTCCCCACGTTGCTGGTGTCGGTCCAGCCATTGCTGAGGTAAGTCCAGACCTGCCTGGGTGCTGGTGGGCACACACGCCTCACCTGGGCTAATCCACACCTGGGATGTGGCTGAGGGAAACACAATTAGTACTGTTGCTGAGGAAGGTGTCAGTGGATGAGGAGGAAGGTTTAAATGAAAGTGTGGTGGTCAAAAGGGGGCTGTGCTACTCGGGAAAGAGGGATGGCTGGAGAGGAGGGGACTTTCTCCCCTAAGGCAGAGGAGGTAAGGGGTGGGATGTCAGCCTGGGTTTCTGAGGAGGTAGTACAGGGCACTACTGTGTTTTGGGCTGGCCCAGAACTCTGCTGCAAATATCTAGTCAACACAATGGTCGCTCCATGAAAAGCTTGGATGACCTTCTTGGTGGCCTTCTGCTGAACTTGCTCAGCAGATATTGAACGTATTGATGTTTTTTTCTGAGGCCCAAATCTGGACATGGAACTCTAGATGTGGTTTAAGATACTTGTATTTAGCTCATCCTGCACCCCCAGGCATGGTAACTGCATTTCCCTTCTTCCCTTTCATCATGTGTGTGGCTCTTCTGGCTGCTTGGCATCCCAGCCTTGAAGTACCACTCTTGGTGCTTCTTCAGATGGATGCTGTCATCCTTTGTGTGTAGGCTGCTGCTATGTCTGCATCTCCTCAACCCTCAGCTGCCAGGTTATGAGCATGGAGACAGTTATGTTCTTTGTAGTCACTAGGGGTGAACAAACCATTAGTTAGTCTGAGGGTAAATGAGTACCTGCAGCTGTCTCACAGTCAAGTCATTTCTCTCTGACATAGGTTTTTTGATGTTGGGTTCCTTGGCGTTTGGGCCATTAAAGCCAACTACTGTCTGCTTAGGTGCCAGGATAGTCTTACAACTGAAGGTCTTTTGGGTCTGGCTTGCTACTGTTAGTAATATGAGGAGAGGAAAAGAGGCAAAACATTCTATCAAGAGGATAGATGATTTAATGTAAAAAAAGATGAGTAATGCTTCAACAGAGAAATTTGTATATCCCATTTTTGAGTTTTCATGGGATAATACCTCTGTCTCAGGTGAAATATGTGGTATTGATCTACAAGAGAAGAGAAAATGAAATCTTAGTTGTAGCAAAACCAGTCCTATAAAAGCTAAAATCTTCCCAAATAAGTAATCCCCGAAATGTTCTTTATAATATGTTTGTATTTTCAGCGATCGTCCTCATGTACCTGAACTTCTTCAGAGAGACTGCAGTTGCCAAGATAATGTAGCACCATGGAAAACAATGTAAAAAAAAAAATTGCAAACCAATCAACAGTAGTTTGTAAACTCCCATGCCAATGCCTATACCCATACTCTGCTGCTAAATAGAAATCTTTGGGGGTTTTATTGGATGAATCAATTCCCTGTGTGAAGCTTTAAGGGTGTATTCATGTTTTCATCTTTCATTCCTATATACCTCAAACTTCTCAGAAAGACAGCAGTCACAGTAACACCATGGAAAACCTCAAACTGTGAGGAAAGCAAGAAACAAACAAGTGCATGTAAGTACCTATAGTGGTATCCATTATGTGTGTCTGTGTGTTTACCTCTTCCTCAGGTATCACCCTTATTGCCGAATAGAAATTTTGGAGGCTTTACTAAGTGAATCAACACTCTGCATGTGGTTTTTAAGGGTGTTTTGTTATTAGTTCAATGATTTTCCGATACATTTTCTCAGTTGCATCAAGGCCCCAGATGAAATCAAGATGTCCCCAAGCCGGAAAATTCTCATGGTAAATGAGATTAGAAAATTCTCATGGTAAATGAGATTAGTAATCCGAGGGAGCAGCTTTGCCATGTCTTTTGGATCTGCAAATTTGTCATTTCCACTGCTCCAAACAGCAATTGGTGTGCTTATCTTCTCTATCTTGTACACAGGAGGAGTAGACTGTAAGAAAGGGAGGAGACCTGAGTGAATGCTGTTGTATCAGAAGTTGTGCTTAGAGAAAGGATTCTGTGCAAGCATCTGTCTCTCCTTTCTGTGATCCTTACAATGCAACAGTAGGGATGAAGGCTGCCCTCTTAGTGTCTATTTCCCCTACCCTGTTCCCTGTCTACTGTGAAAAGGAGTGATCCATCCTATCCTGTGTCTTTCCATAACGCATGGCTATGAGTTGTCCTGCAGTTTGACACCTGCTTGTGCCCTTCAGAGGTGGGGACACGGAAAGAGCAGAGTCTGTGTTTATCAGGCAAGGGCTGCAGAGTTGTTCTGTGTCCTTTTGTAGGGTTGTGCTCATGCTTTTGAGGGGCATGGAGTGAAAGACTTTTAGTTGTGTTGTTTCAGACTTGACTTGCACTCTCTCTAGGTCACAGTGTTGCTACTGATGGAGTAATAGCCCCTGAGCATGCTTGCCTTGCCTGTCATCCCAAAGGAAATCAAAGAAACATGGAAGAGTAGAATGGGGACCTTCTGAGACCTGAGGCAAGCGACTTAATGCAGGATGGTTAGTTGTCTATGGGGTGGTAAGGGACCATGCACAATACGCTTTGAATAGACCCTTATTATCTATTTTTCTCGTTGTCTGCTTTATTGGGCAGTTTCCTGTTCAGCCAAAGTATTGGGAACAGAACATTGTCCATTCCAAAATTTAAACTTCAGTATTTAAAGACCGTATGTGTAGATGGAAGGTGTCTGAGAAATCTTTCGAGTCTTTCTTCACCTGTGAAATACTATGCCACCCATAAAATAACCTACCCTGACTCAGAAAAGATCACCACAAGTCAACTGATCTGATCAAATCTCAAGAAATTGTCAGCGAAGTTATCAGCATTGCAGGAGCAGTGCAGTATTTCTGAGTGTTGACTAGGCAGTAACCAAATTTTATCTCTTTTTTTCATACAGGATACATTAGTTCACCATAGCAGTAGTCTAGTCCTAGGACTTGAGTGTGACTCTTGGCCTTTTGGGAATGGCAGGTAAATTGATGTGTTGTTGGACACATCCTTGCATCAGTAGGGGAGGCAAAACAAACTTCTGTTAGCTGTCTGCAAGGAACCGCCTATGCCTTGTCTGTTCTTAGTTTTGCTGGGACCCGAGGATGAGTTCTCAGGGAAAACATATTGCCTTACCTGGTTGTATTTCTTCATGTTTTCCTTAGAGTCGTTGTCATAAGCTTGAAATTGGTCTGCATGTGTTAGCTATTAATATTGTAAGAAGGATAGATAAAATGAAAGTGTTTAGAGACAGAGCAGAATGCAGGAGGTATTTTCCTGCCTGTGATTGAAGCCAAGGCTCAGGCAGTGCATACTGCTGATTGATTGTAGGACGAGTGGCTTCATCACCTTTCCCCTTGCTAACATTCTCTCCTGATCCTCAGCCACCACCCTTGGTATGTTTAGCTATTAAAATTTTGCTTGACTATCTTAGTTAGCTAAAGTTGGAGTTCCTATTTGTGATGCGGAGGTGTCAGGGATATTACTAGTCTGGTATAACATATGATACCTCCTCACACACCCTGACTTTTGTGTGTCAGTTTGGTCTGCTCACAGTAGTAGTGACATTTCCAGGGCTATGTACTTCTTACAAGAGTTTGGCTGGTGGGAGCAGGGTGTGATTAGCTTAACACTAAACTGTTGTCATCTTGAATGTACTTTGTCTAAAAGCAAAAAAAAAAAAAGTAATAAAACAGTAATCTGTCTTACTGAAAATGTGTATTTTTTTATCCAAACCTTTAAGTAACTGAGGATATGCTAGAAATCTGCTAGCCTGTCTCTATTTCCTGGCTCTGGGTGCTGGTTGTCTGGATCCTGGAAGTTTTAGGCAGGGGTGTGTGCAGGAACATGCATATATTTACGAGTTGGCAGAAGTGGCCACAATTCTGTGCACATACAGTGATGTGTTTCCGAGCCAACATTCTCTTGCTCTGGTCTGATTTGGAGTATAGGCAGACCAAGCTTAGGTCTGAGTATGGCATAAGATGCCAACAGAAGAGGCAGTTCCTCACTTGCTGCTTGTGCCAGCAGAAGCGTTTATGTGATTAAATGGCTTTGGGAGGTGATCCAGGCTGCAACTAACTCCCTGGGAGAAGAGCTTTAACCTGGATCACTTCTTTGTCTGGATCATCCCCTGGCTGCTCAAGTTTCCACTCTCCTACTGCCTGCCCAGTGCCTAGACTGTGCTCACGCTGCCTTCTGCAGCTCTCAAGGCAAATGTCTTCATCAATAAAGATGAAGGCTGGAAGCCTGTAGAGCCCAACATGCAGAGAGGGCTGATGTGCCCTGGGGAAATGTCAGTGCCTGATACCAAAGGGGACAATTCAGGTAACAGCCTGGTGAGCCATGGGAAAGTGCTGCCCCTGAGGCAGGTGCTCACAGCAGCAGGTGAGAAGAAGTGATGGGCAGTTTCCCAGATCCACAGCCTCTGGACTCCCCTGTAGGCTGTTGGTTGCACAAACAGCAGCAGTAAGAGTCAGTACGCAGTTATACCTGATGCCAATGAATAATGTTCTGTACTGATGTTCCAGCAGGGGAATGTCCTACGTATGTATCTATTCGACTCTGGAGAGAAAGCAGAAATGTTATAAAGGCAGGGAACCAGTGTTGTGACAGAATAAAGCTGTGAAGGATCTGAGCAACACACTGCTGATGTGTGTGTGTTAGAACCCCATTTTAATAGGATAGTCTTCAAATTTCAGACATCAAATTGAGGAGATACTCACAAATATGTGATTTCACAGTAGGAATGAGTATGTAGAATTTTATCCCTTTGGGGAGACTTTTTCACATTAGTGCTTAGTCATATGGAAAACATAATTTGGGGAGTGTGTATGGCCTTTTTTTTTTCCCCAGTTTCTGCAGTTGTACAATGCTTTTAAATAGTTCTGTGTTTAATCAGTAGAGGAGGATTGTTAATAGACTGTCTGCTCAAGTGTAATGAGGCTACATGTGTGGGAGCTTTTTATGGGAACACTTGTTAAATAGTCTGAGTATGAGAGATCAAAGCCCCCTGGAGACCAGACATGTGGAAGATCTGCAAGAAAAAAATGATAGCAGCCAGCATAAAGGAGTAAGGTCTTGCTATTGAGAGAAGTGTGAAGAAACAGCTTTGAGTTTTGGCTGGAAATGTTTTGATGAGTAGTGACCAAAAAGATTTAGGAAGGAAAATATGAATTGTGCAAAAGAAGAAGATATTTCTCCATCCTTTTGTCCATTTTGAAAAGCTTTGTTATCTGTCCAGCTCTTCTTTGGCTTAGCCCAGAAGAGGGGACACTGAGGGATATCATCGCAAGATGGGACCATTCTGAATTCAGCCTTTCTTCCTTGTGTGATTTGAATGTGTCAGATGGCTCATCTCATGATTAGCTGAGGTTGTAGTTGGTATTACTCGAAAACCCTTACAAATTTCTCTGTGTCCCTGCAACTGTATGTAGACATAAGGCAGAAAAAAAATATTTTCCTTCAAAATTACATTAGCTTTACTTGTATTAAGTTGTTCTTGGACATGCTTACTGTGTTCAGATTTTGTATCCTGCCCCCAGCTATGTAGCAGAAGATACTGCAACAAACTTTTCCTAGAGATCCACAGATCCGTGTTAGAGGCCCTTTCAGCAGTTCATTCTGGTGAAGAACTCCTGTGCAGCCAAGTAGTAGCTGAGGGGAAGAAAAGTGCAAAACTTTTTTCATAAATGAGCTGCATGTCTAATAAAATTAAGATGTGAAATACCTTATTTGTAGTTTTCTACTAGTGCTTAAAGCTAGATTTAATAGACTGTTAGGTGCCTCTTATTCTGATATTTGTGGGCTTCCTTCAAAAATATTTGATTTAAAGAAGTAATGGTGAAAGTATGCCTGTTATCTTAAAGAAGTTGCAAAAGAGATACTGCATCAAGCCTTGCATCTTAGCTCTGTGGAAAGTCTGAAGTCTACCAGCACTGTTAGCAGTCTGATACACTGAATTAATTCTTAACTCATCACCCCCTTAAAATCAGCTCAAGTTGAGTGAGCCCAGTAGAGAGAAAGCAGACAATTATGTTGTCTTTTAGAACGAGGAATGACATACCCTGATCAGTGACTGGGGAAGACATGCAAATGTTACCAGAGGACTGGTAGCGTGTGTGATTGTGGCTACTGGTCCCAAAGCAAAGCAAACTTTAACCCTTTGAGCCACCTCAGGATAAGTAGAAAATGCTATGAAGCTTTCAAACACAGAAGACAATGTCAAGTTAGTGAAGAGATCTCCACAGACCAAATAAAAAATTAAAAAGCAGTAGGCAGCAAAGAACTGAGACTAGATTAGCAGCCCATTGGCTGTTGTCTGTTTCTGTGCTGCAGACCTAAAGAAAGTGTTTGATTCTTGAAACTTTTATTTGGGAGTTCATTCTAAGGATACAGGTTCATTAAAGCATGCCCAGATTTGACTCCTTCACAACAGACAATTTTGTGTTAAGGCCATTTTTCTGGGGACAAGATGCATTAATCAGATCTTCTTATTTCAAATTCCCTCTGAAATTCCTCAAACTCTAATAAAATAATGAGCTTTTCAGCTTGCAGTCTCTAAAAGTCTGTATATGTTTATATTGGTATGTAGTAATACAATAATTATCTGAAGATTAAGAACAGAAATTTTACTTGTAACTAAACACAACCTGGTGTGAGAGTGAACACGCACATAAAAGAAGAGTATGAGGAAGGGATGAAGTGAGGAAAACCAAAAAGGGGGCATCCCATCCTGTTTTCTGTACATGTCTAAATTTCTTCACTGATGGATTTGGTGAGAACTTTAATTGGTTGCCTAAAACATAGGTATCTAAAGACAAAGAAGGTGATGTCTTGGCCTGAATGATTTGTTCTGCAAAAAGACCCTTAGAATGCACATGTGAGAAGAAAGGAAAATAATTGCTTAAGAATGTGGCCACATGCCACTTCCCTCCCATTTTCTCCTCTATGTCTAAGTTTATTTTTGTAAAAAGGCAATGGCACATCACGGCATAAACACCAGTATCTACTCATGGACCTTATATGTAAATCTTGAACGCTAACAGTAACTGTTTTGTACCCAGGAAGTCCTAACATTACCTGCGGTTGAAGCCTCTGAGTGACCAACATAATATACATCCTTCTGTCCAGTTTTATTCATGATGAAGTACATATCATATTTGCCTATCTCATCGAAGCTACAGGGGAGAGACACAAAAAGCTAGGAGATAAGTTTGACTATCACAGTGTGAGTTACCGAATGTCAGTTTTGTTCATTGCACCAAGCAGAACCCATTGAAAGATGAGGTAGCGTGTTTTGTCTGCATTCTAGCTTGAGTTGGGGAAGGGGGTCAAGGGACACAGCTGTAGTGCCAGGCTGCCCAATGCCTTGGGCTCTCTGCAGAGACTGTGCCAGTTTTGTCTGTCAGCTGAGGCTCTTGCAGAAGTTAATAAGTGCTCTCACAACCATGGATTACAAAAAAAAAATTTCTCTCTCATTTAACATCAGTTGTGATAGATCAGATTTCTAGACTGAGCTGAGCAGTCTCATCTCCTGTCTGTGCTTGGGACATGGTATCTAGTGGAAGGATTCAAGGTTACAGATGCCTCCCAGCTTTGGAAGACTTTTCAGCAATGAAAACAGCACTGTGCATGGACAAAGGTTACCTTTGCACTTCCAGCTTTGCTTCTATATGTGCTGATTCCAGAAGGGCCTGTCCAGATCACGCAGCCAAGCCCTTCTTATGACCCCTCTAACATGCCCAGAAATGGCTGCATCTGGGGAAAAGAGTTGGTCTAGTCTCCTTAGATGTTGTGTGTCCCTGTTGGGTTTCATATAATCCAGAAGGAGATTTTTTTCATATAACCAGAAGGGGAAAGGTTCTGCATCCCAATATAAACTGCCTAATCATATTAGTGCCCTGAATGTTGTTTTCTTCAGTAATTCTTCCTCCATGGAGTACCTGAACTGCCAGAACTCTTTCTGGCTGGGATTAAGGGTCTTGTGTTTTAAAGACCAAGTGTTCCCTCGGCTGTTTCCCATCCAGACATCATAGCCAGCATCTGCAAGGAGGAAGCCCAAGCTGTTGTTGGGCAGATTAGAAATCCAGTGAATAGACTCTCCTAAAGTACTATGGTGTAGTACTTTATGTATGGTGCAGGCTTTTTCCCTGGAAAAGAAGAGAGTTTTCTTATGTGGCAGTACTAAGTAATGTGTAGTTAAAAATGCAGGTACAGAGTCTGGTTTTGCAGGAGTTTTTTGACCTATATACAGAATTCAGGCCATATTCCTGACTAGGTGCTCTTGCTGAGAAGAAAAGCTGTGGAACATGCCATTGCATGTGCAAAGGGGGAAGATGGGAGACCCATGTAAGAGTTGGCTCTCAGACTTCCCTTATGTCCTGTAACTGTGTCACACCTGTATTTTGGCTGTGTCTGCCAGCGGGAATTCTGAAAACACCAAGAATGTATCCATCCTCTGTGGTAACTTGATATTCCTCGCTGGGGTATCCGTGATATCTGATAATTTCACTCTGTGGGAAGCCAAAGGAGAGATTGTTAAGATGCAAGCTGTCCTGTTTTGGAGGGTAACCAAGCTGAGCGGTGTGAATGCAGGCTGTTCTGCGATGGTAGTGTAAGGCTCCTGGCCACAGGGACCTTGGCCCAGAATAAATATTACAGGTCTTGCAAAAAGATGCCTCAAAATTCTTCTTCAGACCTGCCTAGGTGTTAGTTGTCTGTATTTGACCCCATATCATGGGACACAGCAGAGCTGTACTGAGTGACTAACCTTTTGGGAGATAGTTTGTCATGTGTTGCAAGGCTGGTGCAGATCCTACCTTTCTAGAGAGTAAACATGCAGCAGTATCTGTCTAAGGTAGTAGGAAAATATGTGGGCTTTGTGCCATTAGCGAACCCTTTCTTGCCAAAGTGTGGTTAGGCAAGCCATGCAGGCAAGGCAAACAAGGGTGGAACTCGTGTCACAAAAGAACTCCTGAGACCACCTACACCTACTTTTGCATGTCCTGTGAGGAAATCTTTGGTGATTCAGAGCAAGGGGTCTTGGATTACTTTGGGTAGTGAGAATCTGCTGTTGGAAGAAGGGGTTCATCCCCCCTTGCCACTGTACCGAGCAAACAGGTTGTTACAGAAGGGGAGGACTTTGCTTCCCTTGAGACTAGAAACCAGCCTTTGCCTCCACTGCAAAGGAGCTCTTCTGTCTGGCAGCTCGCACTGTTTGGATAGGAGCATCAAGGTTTCCTCTCGGCCACTGCTCCCTATCACAGTGCTGGAGAGAACCCTCTGAAGGGGCCTTTCTTCTAGCCTCCTGACAGCGACTGTTAGAGATGGGGCAGTGGTAGTGGTACCGGGAGAGACCATTTAGAAAGAAAAGGGAGAGGAAGTGATCCAACTTACAACATTCATGAAACATTCGGGGTTGCGAGTCTTCCTGCACTGGCTTTTGTCTGAATTCAGAGTGAAGGGAGTTGTGAGTCCTGCTGAAAAGGCAATTGCTTGGGAGCAGAGCAGCACGAGGAGGCACCGCATCTTGGGTCTGTGTGAAAGAGCACATGCAGGGGCGTTTGCGTTAGGAAGAGAGTGGTGTGGAATTCTACAGAAGGACCCAAGTGGGGAGTCTCCTGAAGGTTGCCCAAGGTGTGTTCCCCAAGGGGCTTCCAGAATAAGTACCTGTGTGAGGAGGGACTGTCTACAGCTCACACTGTGTAACAGGGGCCAGGAGTGAGTAAAAGGCTCCAAGAAGCTGTGGAACCAACCTGGGGGAATGTGCTTGTATGGTATTGGTGCTATGAGTTCCTTCCTTTCTCTCTCACATATGGTCCTTCATATTGTAAATCTGTGTCTTGGCCACCTAGAGGAGAGACTGCATTTTCATGGTTGTAGGGATTGACTGCTTGTCACAGGAAAGCTTTTCTGAATAGACATTGTAAAGTGTAGTTTATCTAGTTACTGCCCCGCTTTCTGGCTGTAGCCACTTTTATAATCAGCATAGAGGAAAAAGGTCAGAAAAACAGAGTGTATTATCTGACATATCATGGGGAAGATTTTTAAGATTTGAAGAGTCTGGAAAGGATAGCCAAAACATTTGTTTCCTCTGAACTTCTTCATGAGGGAGGGAGTTATCAATTATTTTCATTTTCGATTAAATCTATCATAACCCTTGAGTCACTAGAACATTTGGATTAAATCAGAACTGGGATAAACCCTTAATTTTAATATTGGCATCCAAACTCACTCTAGTCCATCCACTTTTTAGGAGAATACTTCCCTTCTTCTGTCAGTAGAACAGAAATCATCCCACCCGGGTGCTCTGGAAGCACAGCTTTATAGTAGAAACTCCACTGCTTTCTGCTGTTTTACTCAGTTCAAACAGAAGTAAAACATGTTCCTCTATTTCTGTATGTGGAATATAATTTGGAAAGAATGCTGAAAAGTTCAGTTTAAGTCACAGTTCCTTATTCTACTAAAGGTGAGGCAATGGTGTAGCTAAATTGTTGCCGTTTTTTGGGTATACTTTTTTATATATACTATATTGTCACCTGGCTTAGCTGGCATGTTTTAAGGAACTTACAGATGAATACTTTGTGAATCAGATTGAATATCAATTAACTCCAAGGCTTGGCATGCACTGTCTCATTTATTACAGTAGCAAAGTCTTGTCTGTAGGAGTCTTGAAAGGTAATGTAGTCTTTGTATATAATGAAACAATGCCAAAGTATGGCATTTACCATGGCAAACTGGAATTAACTGAAATATTTAATTAAAAAAAAAAAAGTGGAGGAAGAGACCTGAAAGATGTATTCAAAAGGCCATTTCTGGAGACTTGTGATATTTAAAGAAAATAAGCTTTGAACATTCTAGAAATTCATCAGTGTACTCGACAGAGTCATAATGTTTTTTTCACATACACTACGCTGGGACAGAAAGGGATCAGGGCAGTTAATGTGGCTAGCAGATTTCAGAATCTCCTGGTTAACTTACAAGGAAAGCTTAAATTCATTTGGAACTATGAGAGCACAATGTCCAATTTCTACACACATTTTCAATACTGAGACGTTCATGCATCCATGGTGACATCCTTAGAGAAAAACCTCAACAGGTAAAATAAACCATCAGTTACTCCTTTTTCCCATTTGTGCAGATCAAAGACTTCTTCCTCTCCTCAACCTTAGCAAACATGCACTTTGATGCATAGCATCAGGCTTGCAGATCAGAAAGGATGCAGGGTGTCCACTCTGAAGCAACTGCACAAAAGCAAGACTGGACATCTGTGTAGAGACAGGTAACAGAGAAAGAGACCATGAATACATATGTACAGGCAACTTACCTCTGCTTGGACTGCCTTGCTTGTGTCTTCTGCTGCAGTTCCTAGTCTGTCTCCACTAGCAGACTGATTCACTGGCAGAAAGCTTTGCCAATAAAAGGAAATAAAAATTGACTTACGAGCAGCAGTAGATTGCTGTGTGATGCCTGCATGCATTAAAAAACCCCATGTTTAAGTGCTGATTTGGCAATATTTATGGAGTGGAGTTATTTTACGTTAAACAGCATCGTTGCATGACATTCTGAAAGACCAAATTGCACCATGGAGCAGGAGAGGTAAAGAGGCATCTAACCTGTGGTTAAGATATTTAGCAGAGACCTGGGGGATTCCTGCACCCTGATGCAGTGACAGATCTTCCTCTGTACTGCTGCCTGTCTTGAGGAGTGCTATGACCACATTATTTTGGGATGAAGAAGAGGAAGAGTCCAACTTTTCTTGACACTTCCCACCTATGAACGTGGTCTCTGCTGTTGTGATTTGTACGGAAGTGGGCATGGTCAGTGGTTTCACACCTGTCACTTGTTTTCTGAACTGCTGTTTGCAGATTGCTCGGGAACAATTCTTATTTGTTAAGTAATCTTAGAATAAAATACAAGTGATTTGAAAGGTATGTATTTAGCATCATACACACATTCTTAAATCTACTGTTCAGTGAGCACAACAACATGCAAAGATCAGTTTTCTCTGAATTAGCCTGCTCCTGTAGGGATTCTCAGGTATTGAATCAAGTTTGAAAACATTGTGTAGACTTTGACTCAGAGAGTACGCTAACAAAATTTCTTGCTTATTCCACACCATTTCCATATATTCTATGAAAACACAGTATGTTTGGAGACCTCTGCCTAACTGCTGAATTAATTGTAGTCAGCCTGGGGGCACAGTCCTCACTGAAACTGGCCTGTTGCCCTAGTGCAGCAAAATGTCTGCAATGTGGGTACTAATCATCTGCTGTCTTGTGTGGGCAAATGGAATGAAGTAAGTCTTTAGTAGTAAACAGAATCTGAAAGTCACCACAGAAACAATTCTGCTTTATAAAAAGTAGAGTGCAGTCTGTGGAAAAGCTAAATAAATGATTACTTATTGAAAAATATTACAGCTTGGCAAGTTTGATACCCCTGATTAATGAGGGACACAGAAGACTTTTCTCTGCTGTATTCCCAGCTAACATCATAATACCCCAAGGTATCATGTGCCTCTAAACACATCCCTGATGATTTGCAGGCTTGGAGAGGGAGGACAAGGGGGAATACATGTGTTCCTTTCTTCTTTGCAAACCCTGTAAAATATAAAAGTAGTGTTCATTTAAGGAAAAGGTCTGTATAGACTCTTCCTTTTGTCTTGGAACCCTATTCCTCTTCCCAAGTACTTTTGTAGTTCTCATCAATTTTCTCCCTGCATTTGCCAGATGATTACCTGTTGTTTGAGCAGGCATGTATAGGAAAAAAGCTAGCTGTTTATCAAATGCTTCAGTCTGCTGAGGCACCGCCCAGTCACTATGCTACTTTGCCAATTTAAATTAAGAGTTACCATATAGGATAACATGGGTTATGAAAATGAATACATGTGTCAGCAGGTTTGTGCAGATGTACAGTCCCACAGGACTGTTGTGTTCCATGTTGTGCAGTACTGCCTGTGAACTGATTATGGGGAACAGGATCTTGGGTGAGACAGGATCAACCTGTATGAACCATGAGCTGCTGGAGCTTAGCCGCAGGGTGGGCTGTAACAGCAGTAATCCAGTAGTGACCATATGAGCATCAGGAGGCAAGGGGAGGGCTGGAAGTCCTGCATTTTTCATGTGACACCAGTGGTTCACTGAGGTTGGCTGAAAGTGTTATAAAATACAGGCTCTGTTCTGTGCCATTGAGGGGCTTCTTTCTGCTCAGTGGGGCTGTTGAGTTAATCCTGTCCTGAAGCAGAGGTGCAAGGGATTGTTGCAGTGCTACAAGGAGGTTGTCCAAGTAGCTAATAGTCTTCTGAGGAAAGTGTAAGGGGTGGATGTTCCTGTTGTCCTGACACCGGCTGTGCCAGGACTGCATTTCTTGGGAATACAGGTTTCTGAGGACTGCTCTGCACACACAACTCCAGCAGCCCACAATTTTCTTTCCTCAGAGCAGTGTAACTCATGCCATTTGGAGCAATGTCATCTATAGTAGTTGAAAATTAAAGAGACAAATGATCTTTCATGTCTTTCATTGAATGTGCTGTCTGGAAGTTTAACTGATATTTAATTTTAAAGATGAGTTGCCCTTATTCTTTCTCTGGTGAAGGCCCTTCTGACAAACTCTTAGTTTACTTCTGGCTCACATGAAACTTTTGAAATGTTGTTAAATTCTTTCAGGAAGTAAGAAACACATTGCCTACAGAAACTGAGTAGGTGACACTTTTCCCATGCGTTGTGTCTTGGCACCATTTGGAGAAAAAGAATTATTCAACAAAAAAAAGATTAGCATTTTCAGAATTCAAATCCTCCTTTACAAGCATGGTAAAGGACACTAAAGCAATATGTGAAGCAAAAATGAACCTATGACTACACAAATTTGCATGAGTCTCATACTTCATCATGGCTAGGCTGCTTATCTGTTCTCCAACTGAAGCTCTGACCAAAGTAGTCACTTAAGTGATTTTCAAGAGGGCCTGAGACATGATGCTGGATTAAATGGTAATTTACACTATCTTGGGAAAGGCAGTGCCTGAAGCTATTGCTGTGCTTTGTGGAGGAGGGGGGGTTTCTGGTGGTTTTTTTGTGTTTGGTTGTTTTTTGTTTTTGTTTTTGTTTTTTAATATTTTTCCATTTTACTGTGCATTTATATATTGGTGTTGCGAGGATTAAGTAAACTACTAAGTTGTTATATATAACAGCTGAGTGATTTGAGGTTCTTTCAACAAATTGTAGTTCATAAATTCCAACAACCTGGCCAGTGGTTGTAGGAGGGTGTCCATTCCTTAGGATTTGGATGTGAAGAAAAAGTGGTGAGGAATACTTTATCACCTTTGAGGTGTTACTCCTCCATGACTTTAGGCCAACAGAATATTCACTACATGCTGAAAGATCAATCTATTGGGAGTATCATAGTGAGGTTTGTCACAGGTAGGTGTAGGGTACATTTCTGTTACAAGCCAACCTGATTTTCTTCAGGTAAACAGCCATTTAAAGGGTTAGAACTGGTGCCAGCAAACTAACACTACAGTCAGTGATGCTATACTACTTTAATCATAGAAGGACAGAGACAGTATAACTAATTTTATATGGTCCTCCACCTCACTGCAGAATGAATATGAAAATTATGTGGAAATAAAAGTTCTCAAATGTAAGGTAGAGAGCTTGGATTTAAGATGGACAGCTACTTGCATATATTTTAAAAGTTGTTTAAAGATATGCTTGAAATACAGAAAATGTGAATTTAAACTACAAAGGGAAATAATATTTTGGGGTGTCTGCAGACTCTTGAAATATGCATGCCCTACTCAGAAAGGCAGTAGTGCAGAAATACTATCAGCATCTTATCCTTAGAGCCATGAACACACAAAGGGGGTGGAGACATCAACAATAATTCTCTTTCCAAGGAAGCTCTAATGCAATTAACATATAAAATTAGCAGGTTAAACATGAATCATATTCATTGTTGGGACTGGTCTAGAAAGAGAAGACTGAGCAAAAAGTAATGAAAAGGGCTAGCCTATTTAATAAGATACTGAAGCTAATTATACTGGGAACTCTCATTAAAGGTGTGGGATCTAATGGCTTCCCTTTTCCCAGTAGGCATCTTGAGCTGTTATTGTAGAGGGTTTCAAATGTGTTTTAGTCAGAAGTAGCTTGGGTGGCAAGCTAGCTACCATTCATAGTTATTTGGTTTAAGTTTTAGGATTCGTGGGTTTTTTGGGTTTTTTTTCCCCTCTTTTTCCTCCTCCCTTTTTTCACTTGTGAAACTTTCTTCCTCTCTCTCTCCCTCCTCCCCTCCTCAGCCTGTTTTGCTACTTTCCTTTTTAGGCAACTGGAGGCTGTCATTGCAAAAATGACAGGAAGATGCTTCTCTGTTGTAACTTGTTCTGTCAGTCTCCTGTAAGCTGCTGTTCTCACGTTTACCTCCCTGAGTTGGGTTTCTGAAGGAAATTGTTTCATGCTACCAAGTAGAAAGCACTTAAAGGAAATGCAGCTTAAGAAAGAGTGATACTTTTAAGTTAAATATTAACCATATTCAAACAAGTTCAAGAGCATTTCAAGTGAGGTTAGCTTGTTGGGCTGGTGAACAAGAACGAACTCAAGCAGTGAAGAATAGGCATGGGGATACTCTATTCAGAGGTACGTGACCATTTTCTGCACAGTAACTGATGCTATTGAAGATACGGATATTCACTGAGTTTGGTTTGTTCCATTGACAGCCTTCCATACACAGGTCTTTTCCTTTGGAAAGGCTGTACTTCAGCTATTACAAATTGAGGGAAGTACTGTTTGTAGGAGTAAAGATAATGCAATATCCAGTGTAATTATTGTGACTTCACAGAGAAAGTATGTGTTCAAGACTTTTTGTTGTTCTGAGTTGAGATCAGAATGCTTCTGAGCATGGTGCAAACAACAAACAACTTTGCAAACTGCAAACAAATCATTGGCTTATGTTGAATATAGATAATAAAGATAATGCCTAAGGAACCTCCCCGCCCCCGTTTGTTTTAGGAATGGGATTTTGTTTTAGCTCTTTTCTTTATGGGTTTGTTCCCAGACCATGGTCCATTTAGCATATGCCTGGATTTTAGCGTAAATGCTACCTAAACATATTCATTATTGTATAAACTTCCCATTTGTACACTTGGAAACAAATGAGGATTTTCTTCCTTTTTGACTGTGAATACAATGGATTGCAAAGCTGTTTCTTTTTCTGGAGACAGCATTACATAGCTGTTCCTTTAAAATATTACATTTCTATGCTGAAAGCCACCCTTTTATTTTTAAAAGACCATTCAATGAAATAAAGTATCTTCTCCTCTTTCAGTATTACAGGGAATTTGAATCTGTGCATTCATAAAGTGATGGGCTGGGTAGACTGCACCTTATTCTGAAAGGATTTGTTGCCTCTCTCCAGATCTACTACTCTGAGATAGTATTGTACAAGAAACCAGTGTCATCTAGCTTAATTAAAGTTGTGTTTAGAGAATGCTTATTAGTTACTATTTTCATATACATTAGTTCTCTTCCTTCAAAAATTTTGAGTGAGGTAGTTTTTTGGGTAAAGTATGGTTCATTTATACAGGGTAGAAATCTAGAGAATTGCAAATAAAGTGTAAGTTGCCTTTTCTGAGAAGTATGGATTGGATACTAGTTCATTCCTCATGACTTAGACTTTCCTGATTAGTTAGTAGCATGCCTTTGGATGAATCGTAGTGCACAGGAAGAGACTATGGATTGATTCAGAATATCTGGACTTTATGAAGTGACTCCTTTCTTTCTAAACAACTGAAAGGTGTGTTGTAACTTAGGCAATCCCCTGCAATTCTCAAAGGAGGAAGCAATTATAATCTGAAATTGCTTTCCCAGTTGCAAGACTGGCTTTACTGTAGCCTCCTTTCTATCGGCTGAATGTTTTGTCCTTAGTGCTCTGCCTTCAACCTTTATTTCATGTGTGGTAGAACTTGCTGAATTGTTCATGGCTTATCACTACCTCAGTAAAGCTAAGCAGAGGGAGATGCAAGAAGCTCTGAAGAGAAGTAGACAAATTCAGATGTAGCAGTTTGTCTGGATCTGAGTAAACTACTAGGTCCTGTTTTCAATCATATGGCCCACAATTTATTAAAAAAATAAAATAAAAAAATAATCAGTTCTGTAGAGGTATTGTCCTTCCTGACAGTGAAAGTTTTCTTTACCTTTCTTGCACCCTTTATCTGGTGATCTTGTACTGAGTGATCTCAGTCATGACAACCCTTGCCTGTCCTATGACTACTTCTCACCTCTCCTGAAGCCTCAGATACTGAACAATTAAATCCTCTTCTGAAGGGCTTGTAGAAGAAGTAGTATTGTAGAAAGAGAGATTCTAATCTAACTACAGAGGTTTTGCTTTAAAACTGCATGTTTAGTTTTCCTTTGAACACCTGACTTGGGCGAGTGTCACTCAGTCATTGGCATACCTAATCTTCAGACTCTAATTTCCAGGGCCTAGTGTCTGCCCTTTGCCTTCTTCAGTTGGGCAGAGCCATGCGCTCTGGTTCATGGTTAGCCCTGATGCTGTGGCAGGGACCACTAGTGAGGGTAGAGGGAGTTTGGTGTTGTGATTCTTTGTTTTCCCTCCCTCCATTGTATGTTTTGTGCAGTGTTATGATGTGAGGTTCATCGTGTGCATCTTGTCTGAATGTTAGGTGGTGCTGCAGAAGTGTGAATGAGAGCAGAGGTGAAGGGCTTTGCTGCCAGACAGTTCAAAGAGGTACTCAGTTCCTCTTTACCTAAGCTGGAATTCTTTGTCCTGCTGCCCCTCCCTTCAGACCTAGAGCTCATATTTGTATTGGGTGTAATGTTTGATGTGCCTTGCCAGGTCTGCCCTGGAGGTGGGCTAGGTCTGTTCCAAGTTCTCTGGGGCAGTCAGGACAATGGGGTTTATAAAGAATGTGGTGTAGATGAGAGTAACCACTCTGTGTCATGGACTGCCAGCACCCCCAGAAGTTGTGAGGTCACTTCCCACTTATGCTTTCTTCAGAGTTTTTTCTTGTGGGAGCGCTGGCCTTTGTTTCTCACACGTGCCTTAAAGAGGTGCCATAGTCGTCTGTCTGTGCTCTGGTTGCCAGCGCATCACTAAAGAGGGAAGCTGCAAGGGTTCTCCTGGCTATTCTACACTGCCGCGAGTCTTCTGCACTCACCATCCTACTCCTCTCCACAGTCGAGCCTGAGTCCAAGATGTGAACTTTGGATTCTTCTAATATTGCTTCTGTCTTGTATGTGAAGCTCAGTTATGCTGAGTACCTATCTCATAGGCTTATTTCCCTCTTGTGTATGATGAGTGGATGAAGATAATGTAATAACCATAACATGAATCAGAAGCTGGTTGTTAAGCCACATCATTGGTTCTGTAGAAAACTGAGTGATGTTTTCCAGACTTTTAGCTTCCGTGCTTTTCTGTAGACATAAAGGAAATATGTTTTCTTGGATTTTGGATGGATTCTACTGCTTGTACCTAACAATGTCCTAATTCTATATTTGGCCTCGCTGCTGATATTCCAGACAGGTGCTGTCTAACTTTATGTGAGAAACTCTATTCATTGTCTTCTGAGCAAAGTTTGGAGACCCATTTAAAACATTCTTAAGCACAGTTAGTCCTAATTTAGATATAGCTGCCAGAGTGGCAACCCAGAAAAGTGAAAGGTGGAAGACAGGTTTGTGGCAGAGGCTTCACAAACACAGAAATCCTTGTACACTTCTTAAGCTCCAGCCTTAAGCTCCAGCCTAGAGCCAGGCTTTGTGTCTGTTTGTGTCTGATGCTACTGGAAGCCTGGTTTTCAGCTTTACTCTGTGCGTGGCTAGAAATCCCTTTCTAATTTTCATGCTAAACTTCTTGACCAGATATATTACCTTTTTTACCTTGTTCCTTGAAATTAATTGGCTCTTCTTCTCTAATACTTGCCCTTTAATTTATTTTGGAACACTTACAGCCCTGTCTCTTTTCTTCCTAGCCAAGCTAAGCAGATCAGTCTTTCTTCAGGCTCTTCATATTCCTCAGTTGTGTAGAGGTTTTATGCTCCTGCCATAGTCTGATCTCATTTTTGGACCCAGTTGACAAGAACTGTATCCAACTATCCCAGTTAAGTGCCTTCTATAACAGCTCTTTTTCTGTGAGAAAGACTGCCTAATACAATGTTTACCACTGGTTGCTGTTTCTGATGCCTTTCTTACACAGGTGACTGATTGCCACCTATTTGTAAATTTTCTTATCTTTATTCTTTCCTAACACTTTTTTTTTTTTCTCTGAAGTCCTGTTGTTATTGATATAGAAATAATGAGCTTATAGTTGTTTGAATTGCTTTGTTCCCTTACTTAAATATTCTGCTGCTATGTTTGCTCCTCTAGTCATGGAGTGGTGTTTGTCAATTTGGGAGGTATATTACAAGTCTGATCTTTGGGACTTTTCACTTTTCTTTGACTAAAAGACACATTTTCTAGAATGCAAACCAACAGAGCGGGCCTCAATAAAATCCCATAAAACCAGGAAAAAAGTTGAGTTTGGGTTTGGTTTTGTTGTTGTTGTTGTTCGATTTTGTTTTTTTTTTAAGATGAATGGAACATATGAATGTGTGAAAGAATCAATTCTACAAAGAACCTCCATTGCAGTGGAATAATAACAATAATACTTTAAGGATGTCAATTAGTCATGTATTAGCTGTTGGAATGGATGAAAATTGCTTCCTTATGTTCTCTGTGCCCTGGATTTTTTCTGAGAACAGCCTGTTTCAGAAGGTAAAAGAACACAGGTGACTCTTGTGTGCCAGTCTCTGTGAATGACTTCAGTCCCAAATAATGTGGTCTCTTAGGGAGTGGTAAGTGCTCTGTCATTATTCTTGGCTCTAGAATTGGGTTCAACAGTAGTGTAAGGTTTAGAAGAAGATCCCATAGGTCAATGAGAGTATCAGTCAGAAATGCCTTGGGCTTAATGGCCTAGCAAGTAAAACTTTGAGGCAGTACAGAAAGAAAAGCACAAAAGCATATCATTTGATCTCACCAGCTGCTGAACTAGCAAGAATCAAACTAGAAAGCAGTAAAGTTGCATGGTAAACTGCTGGGATCTGAGCAAGTGTTTAACCAAACAGCAAATCTCCTGCATCTTTAAATAAGCAAAGCAATAATTAAGAGCAAGAATAGTAGGCAGATTCCACTTGATCTTCTCTTTCTTGGACGTGCAGATACCGTACTAGACACCAACATGACAGAGAGTGAGGTTCTAGAGCAAACTGATCATGGCACTGTTGTGCAGGTCACTTACACCAAGAGGGATTTAAAAGTGGGTTTTTCCTCAAAATCATTAAAATGGTTCTGGTTCTGGAGAAATGTATAATAGAAAATGGCATACATAGGCTTTTATAAGAATACAGACAGATATGCAAATTTACAATACCGCATGTATTCTTTGCAGATTTTTGTCTGATATAATAAAAATAAACAATAAGTGGTGCAAGGTCTGGTAAGCATGTAAATACTTTCTTTAGAAAGGAAAATCACTTCTCATGCATCTGTCAAGAAGACTAAGCAGCAGTGATGCTGGAGGTAAACTTGTGTTGTAGATCAACATTTGTCTGAAGCAAAAGTATAAATAAGATGAACCTTTTAATGTGGGGAGGAAAAAAAGCTAACCGCAGGGTGAGTGAGGAAAGGGTTCAGAGTTCTGGGCTAGATCTTGTTCATGTATTGTATTTAGGATGTGATAAAAGGAGGACTGGAAGGAATAACTGCAGATAATATTTAAAGAAAATGCCTGTCTTGGAAAATGGTGAATAACAACTTCAGTATCAAAGACAGAAGTAAAGAAAGAAATTTATTCTCTTTTTGAAAGAAGAACTTAAAATGCTACCAGGCTACCACACTTCCCACTTATTTTCTGCCTCTATTAGGCCGTTAGGAACTCACAGTACTCCTGTCATTCTCAGCCTCTTCTTAGTCTGAGTTCTTGCTGCTGGAGAGGGAAGGAATTGCAGGTTTGGTAAAGGGTGTGTAGAAGTACTGAGCAGAGACATGAATGGCAAGCAGTTCTCAAAAGCTAAGCAGGATCTGAGCTGTGGGCATACGTGCATGTATTTTTCAGGTATGAAGTTTAACTTCAAGCCCTAGCAGAGAAACATTGTAGGGATTTGGTTTTTCACCTTTCACTTGAAGTGTGGTTCTGTTCTGGGCACCAAGGAGTCAGAAGTGGTTCCTCTTGTTCAGCAGTGCTCATTCAAAGGCAAAGCCTGTTGTAAACTTAGAGAGGTGTGAGCTTCTCAGTGCTTGCTAGTTAATACAGTGACCAACTCCTATGAGGTTGGAAGCCATTTTTTTAATGGCTGCAAATGAACCAGATTTATTTCTTGGATTATAGACACATCTTCCAAAAGGAACAGAAAGTTTATTCCACTGTGCAAGGGCTGTGACTTGTCAGAATGAGGGCTGAGAGCTGCTGTGTGACAGCTGCAGGAGTATCACTTACCACCATCTTCTGGAAGTCACCTAGAACTACAACTTCTGTCAGAAGCACTTGGCAGTGTCTTAAGATGTGCAAGTAGTAAGTCAGAACAGGATGTATGGATGTCTTAGTGAAACGTGTGCTGATGAATATTATCTTCTCTCTTCAGCCCATTTGTCAGGCAGCTTATAATAACGATTTCAATGAAGTTCAGCTCCTTTTGGAGCGCAACAGCAACTATCTCAACATCCAGGACAGCTTTGGTGGAGACACTCCATTAATTTGTGCATGCAAACAGGGAAACAACAGGATTGTTAGCTATCTTCTAAAAAGAAATGCCAATGTCAACCTCAGAAACAAGGTAAGTGGACACCGACTCCTTTGCAGTGACTGTTCTTTCAGATTGTTGCAGTGCATGTGTGGGAACACTGGCTGTACTGCCAAATCTGAGGTTTGTTTCCAACTGAGGTGTAATAGCCCCAAATTATAATTTAATAAACCTTTATGTTTCTATTTGTTTCCTCATTTATTTCCCCAACTTTCCATTGTGTACAAGATAATAAACATTGCTAACCTGAATTTCTCTCTGCATTCATGTTCCCAGTTTAGGTAACACTGCATGCCATCCCCAGTCCCTAGTGAGTTTGCCTACTTACCCATGCAGCACTCTGCATTCATCCTGTCCCCCAGTTTGTATCTGTCCCTTCTGTAACTTTTCTTTTCCCTCTGTCTTTTTCTTCACCCTGGTTAAAAGGAAGGTCTGAAGGAGAGTCTGTCCATCTCTCACAGAAGTATCCCTGAGGTGAGACTGACTCTATAAAAACCTTTTTTATTCCCTCTGCAGACCTGCTTTTGTCACATTATTTGACACATAAACATGTGCGGGGGGATGTTCTTCATCTGTTCCCTATTTTAAAAAACCTACCTGCCTTGCACAATAGCTGTGACCAGCTGTTTTCCCTAAGGTGATGAGGAAGTGTGTTTTTGTGGTAGATTTCCTTGTAGGTTACAAATAAAATGTAGCCGAAAGATACGTCTTCTGGCTTCATTACTAGTTTATTCTTATGATGTTAAGGGTGATAAAGAGCCATGAAAAACCCCACAACATTGTCAATGCTATTGTAGCACCTCATACTCCAAGGCAATGCTTAGCAAGTTCCTACACATTTGTGGGCTGTGTTATATCTCTGGTCTCCAGTGTATCTATTTATTTCATAGGAGGGCAGCAAACGTTCATGAGGTCAGTGGCATATTCTGTCCTATCTATTCTTGATGCAGAAGGCTCTCCATCTTACCTCAAAGTCCCTTTGAAAAGGTTCAGTATTTTGCAGTAAGATCATTGTAACTGCATTGGTAACCATTTGCTAGCTGTGCCTGGCTTTCTTAAATGCTTCATCTTCACAGATGGAATCAGGCACTTGGGTGTAGAGCTTGACTTTTCTGCTTGGGACCGAGAATGGAGAGCAGAGGATGACACAGAATGGCTTCTTTGCTTATTTTGGGCCTTAATGTAACACTGTAACTTAGTTTGTCAAACTCCAGTTTGACAACCTGTAGGAGATTTAACACGAGTGTTCTTTAACACACAAGTTAAAAGCTCTACCCTTTAGTTGCTTTGGTACACTCAGTATTCAAAGATTTTTTTTACATTCTCTTCTCACTAGGAATCTGCTAGGGTGTTGCTACTTGCCTGGGTTTCTCACGTGTGCCAAAGGAGGTGCCATAAACTCTCTTATGTCTTTGCTTCAGTAACCAGCACCTCTATAAGAAGAGCTGTGGGGATTCTTCCTGCTGATTTAACTTGCTGGGCAGCAGTTGTAGCCACATGAAATATCAACTCTGCCCTCTTTCCCTTCACAGCCATGTCCAAGTTCACAGTCATACACATGAAATCCTTTGGATCCCACATCCTTCTTACACATATAGCTCAATTTCCATGACCCTGAATGTCTTGAATGTGCTTCTACTTGAAGGAAGCAAAATGCGTGTATCTATTTCTGCTTGAAAATCAGAGAAATATTTTTAGTAAATAACCTAAAAGAAAGCTTGTGAAATATAAAATGGTCTACCATTGTCAATATGAAACAAATATAATCAGATCACTGATTCTGGTACTAATCAGAGTGATTTTGTGTTTAGAAAGACCGTACGTGTCTGCATTACGCTGTGAGAAAACGGTTTACCTTCCTTGACTATGTGCTCATCATAATCCTCATGCCAGTTATGCTTATTGGATATCTTCTCATGGTGAGTCTGGATGGAAGCAGGAAAGACCCTGTACCTTCCCCTTTCCCCTTGTCACCTTTCTCATGGCAGTATTTCAGTCCAGGAACCCGTATAGAATACGGACTGCTGTGTTTAAAAGCAAGGACTCATGGAGAGCAACAGAGGAAGCAGGGATTTTGCTGTGAATATAGTGAAAGAACAGAATTGTACCATTGCATGACTCTGGCATTTGCAGAAGCCACACACTCTTCTGTTTGGAAAAAAAATTCAGTATTTAGCAAAAATCTAGTTAGTATTATATGCAGATGAACTGTCTTACTGTGTTACTCTTTCCCTTGCACCAAACAGGTCTCAAAGACTAAACAGAATGAAAACCTGATCAACATGTTGCTGAGAGCTGGAGTGGATGTTAATGCTACAGACTTTGTAAGTGGATTTATACAAATGCAAATGTGGTTTGTATGCACGCAACATTACTAAAAACAGACTTCAGAATCTTCTGGAAATATAGTCCTGCTTTCAGAGGAGGATCAGGGAATGAATTGACTATGATGTAGCAGGAGGGTTCAGTGCTTCCCCTTGACACTTAGGCAATAGTTCTGTAATGTACACAGAAACAGTTCTCCACTGATCAACTAGTTCTCCCTTTCTGACAAATGCTCTCTTAGGAGAATCCAGGCAAGTTGGGTTGAAATACTTAGATACTCATGTATTAAATACCTGATTCTATAAAGATTCTAATCATATAAGGGTCTGAGTTTATTGCCATTTATGAGTTCTTGGAGCAGATTTTTCAGCAAAGGTTGTGCCACAGTGCTAGACCCTGTGTCTTCTCTTGATCTTCAAAGTGCGCTGATCTGCCATGTGTAGAGTTCTGTATCTACTAGCATACTTGGCTGTGGTAAAGAGCTCCTCTCCTTTAAGGTAGAAAAGGACAGCCCCCAATTTTAACAGCACCAAATTCTAAATCACTGAATTGTCTGCGAACGGTATTGCTTAACACCCAGTTATTGAGATAAAGATCATGGAATCTTCTGAAATTAGTAAAGAACTATTGGCTTCCTGCTGAAGGTGTCAGACCTGGTTTAGCAGGTGGATCATGAGGGAGGAATGATTTTTTCGTGCCTGTGACCCTTACGAGAATGTATTTGTTTTACTGGGTAGTGTGTTGTGGCAGGAAATGGTATGTGTCTTTTGCATCCAGCTGTTAGGGGGAAACTGATACAGCTACAGGTAGTACTTGCCTAAGGTCTACTAAAGAAGTAATAGAATTAAAATTCATCTGCTTCTCTTTCCTTTCAGTCTGGTAGCACAGCCCTTCACTATGCTTGTGAAATGAAAAACCAGGCAGTCATACCTCTACTGCTTGAAGCTCATGCAGACACTTCTGTAAAGAATCAGGTAAGAAGGTGAAGTTGTTAACTGTATTTCCTTATCGTGATGGTGAACCAGTATGTTGTAGGCCTTAGCTGGTGTGCAGCAGTTTAAAAAGAAAGAGTGTGCGGCTTCCTGGCAGCAGACTAGTTTGCTGTGTGGTATAAAGCAATGTTTGTTCCATTGCCTTTGTTGGCAAGAGCAACTTTAATGTCCAAATCCTTTACTGCTGGATTTCTACCAGTAAACACTGTCTGCATGTCCACTGGATTGACAGATCTCTTAGCTGTCCTTACTGTACCATTTTTTAACTCAGAACTCCTCTACAGTTGTTTCTAAGATGCAGGCTGCAGGGTAAGAGCCTTCTTAGGTGCTTTTTATGCTTTTTATGAGAGGTACTGAGTCAAGCTGCTTCTGTCATCAGAAAAGGTCAAATGTTGTCCAAATAAATATTGACCTGGGAGTATCTGCATTACTGAGTTGAGGTGAGCAATGTATTGCCCATGTTGCTCTTGAAATCATGTCTTTCCTTAGCTCAGCTTTGCCTTTGGACATTAGTCTCAGGAAACAGCGGAATGACTGTCACTACTGGAAGGGAGGACTCTGCCCCTGGCTTCAGTGAGAGCAGTATTAGACCCAGCATGTTCTGAAACCTTTGTTTTAGAGCAAGGATGTGACAGTGAAACTTATGCAGGACAGCACTGCATCTGAGTGGCAAATTTGGGAAAGCTCTTTGTTCTTGACCCATACCTATCATATTGCAATGTATTTTATCTGTTTATTTCAGGATGGGGAGACTCCCTTAGATATAGCAAGAAGATTGCAGTTCCACGACATTGAAAGCATGCTAAGGAAAAGTTCCTAGTCATCAAGGACTCTTGAACATGCAGAAAATTACCTCATCTGGCAATCCATCTTGCACAGCAGCAGAAGTCCTGCAGAGGGTTGAGGGCTGTTACTTGATAAAGACTTGGTCCAAATCCACCCATTCCTTACTGCAGACTTTGACTATTTTGTGTGAACCTTGTCAGTACCCCCAAGGCCACATGGACTGAAAGGAGTTCATTTTACTTTACTAAGCCATGAATGATTACGATAGTTTTCAAAATGTTGCCCTTCCCCTCTGCTTCCCCAGTTTTATTATTTGACTTGTGCAGACTGTGGATTTTTAAAGCTAGCTACAGCATTTCTGGAAGCTTAAACTTTGCACATGATGATTGGCAGCCAATGCAAAAATAAAACATCCTTTAGAGTGTGTGTTACTTATTCTGTAGGGGATAAACATGACAACTGAACATTATGCCACAGCAGCTTATACAAAGTCTGGCACCCTTTCTCTTTGTATTTTTCTTCCCACAGTGTGAGTGACTGGGAAAATAGACATCTCAGCTTAGCACTTCCTCCTTCCATCCCTTCTACAAGTTTCACACACCTTTGTTCTCATTATGTTGCTACAAGGGAAGGATTATCTTCTCTCTCTTTTTTTTTTTTTTTTTTTTAATATATATATAAGAAATAGCAGAAAAAGATTCAATGAGTTGTTGGAGACCACAAAGAAAGCCAATTCCTAGGTCGCTTTAATGCATTAAGAAATAATAATAAAAATATGTTTGGCACAGAAGACAAACAAGTCTCTTGACTGCCTTTCCAATATTAACAATATACTAAAGAAAAAAAAAAGATCAATAAATGAAATGTTGTTGATGGGAACCAGATGTATCATTCCCAGGAGACTGGACAGGATGCGTGTTTTTCAAAATGGTGCATGCAGCAGGGGATGCGTATACCAAAATAGTGGTAAAAATAATAATAGTCATCATCATCATCCCATGAACCTTCTCTTGCATAGATAAAGGCGGAAGAAAGCCTGCAGTGGTAAGCAATTTATTAATGTGGCCTGGCACTTTGTGATTTAATAATGCAGCAATAAAGGGGAATCTCCTCTCAAAGGCTGCTGTATCTTGCTTTCTTGGTCTAATGGATCTTTATTTTTGTTGATAGTTTTGGCCATTTCCTGTAAGCTGTCCTAAGTTCAGAAGATAGATGCCATGATCAGCACTGCTAATGGCAGCTAGACTGGGTGCATGGACAAGTTAGTGTCTTTTTCCTGTGTTGCAGAACACGGATATATTTTTCAGTGTAACTATTCTATTAGATGCTGACTCTAAATACAAAAGGTCTTGGTTGGGCAATAAGAGCTTGAGACCCCACCCAGAAACACCCCAGCTGAGACTGTAATAATGAACATTTTGGGTGTAACCTGGGGACAGATACTCTTACCTACGAGATCAACTTGTAGGTGAGTAGATGCAAGGCACTTGCATGGATAATGGAGATGCTATCTCTTTGGGCTAATGGTTGGAAAGGGAAAACAGCTGACTGCTTTCCCATGCTGCAGAAATTGTTTGAACAAAGAATGGTCAAGACACAGAATTATGGAACAGTCAAGCTGATAGCTCAGAGTACTTGCAACAACTTCATCGCCAGGGTCAAGAATAATTCATGAAGTGGAAGCTGTATTGCTTGGAGGCAGCTTATCTGACAGGTCTACGTCTCCTCATTCCTCAGCTGCCACTCACAGTCTTTGAAGTAGGGGGGTTTAGAGTGTGTGAACAAACATTTGGGTGATGTGTAGGCATGGAGGGCAGGAGAACAGGCATGAGGTTGGATTCCTAGATGTTTGGAAGTCATCTATTGCCTACTCAGTTTCTTGTGTCTGAAGGTCTCTTGGTTGTGTTGACACTGTAGGTAAATGTGAGGAGGGAAAAAGGAAAAAAAAAAAAAAGCCAAGTTCTCTGTTAAGTGGATAAATGATTTAATTTAAACAAATGTCAGTTGTACTTCAACAGAGAAATGAGCAATTCACACTTTTGGGTCTTCACGGGAAGATACAAACTGGGCACAGGAATGCCTCTGTGGGGTACGTAAGATATAGACGAGAACAACAGAGTTTAGGCTTTGGTAAATTAGTCTTGTAGAAATAAAAGCTGTCCAAATTAAGTGATCCCTGCTGTGTGTACTCAAGAATATTCATGTTTTCATCTTTCATTCCTATATACCTCAAACTTCTCAGAAAGACAGCAGTCACAGTAACACCATGGAAAACCTCAAACTGTGAGGAAAGCAAGAAACAAACAAGTGCATGTAAGTACCTATAGTGGTATCCATTATGTGTGTCTGTGTGTTTACCTCTTCCTCAGGTATCACCCTTATTGCCAAATAGAAATTTTGGAGGCTTTACTAAGTGAATCAACACTCTGCATGTGGTTTTTAAGGGTGTTTTGTTATTAGTTCAATGATTTTCCGATACATTTTCTCAGTTGCATCAAGGCCCCAGATGAAATCAAGATGTCCCCAAGCCGGAAAATTCTCATGGTAAATGAGATTAGTAATCCGAGGGAGTAGCTTTGCCATGTCTTTTGGATCTGCAAATTTGTCATTTCCACCGCTCCAAACAGCAATTGGTGTGCTTATCTTCTCTATCTTGTACACAGGCGGAGTAGACTGTAAGAAAGGGAGGAGACCTGAGTGAATGCTGTTGTATCAGAAGTTGTGCTTAGAGCAAGGATTCTGTGCAAGCATCTGTCTCTCCTTTCTGTGATCCTTACAATGCAACAGTAGGGATGAAGGCTGCCCTCTTAGTGTCTATTTCCCCTACCCTGTTCCCTGTCTACTGTGAAAAGGAGTGATCCATCCTATCCTGTGTCTTTCCATAACGCATGGCTATGAGTTGTCCTGCAGTTTGACACCTGCTTGTGCCCTTCAGAGGTGGGGACACGGAAAGAGCAGAGTCTGTGTTTATCAGGCAAGGGCTGTGGAGTGTATTCCTTTTGTATTTAGGGTAGGAAGATCTTTAAGTTTTGTTGGGGCGTGAAGTACAACTGTTGGTCTTAATTGTTATGCTTGGGACTTAAGTGGAAAGGAGATACTTTAACTGTTTATAATTTCACCCTAGAACATTTCTGAGACAGTGTGCATGGGTTGAAGTGACTGATTATATCTCTGGAGTCTTTCTGTCTGCGAAATAAAGCCTGCCCTGGTACAGCACAGGACACTGTAAGTCAAATGTGCTGGTTAAAAGTGAAATGATTGTCAGCCAATTGGAGAGGTCAGTGTAGCTGTGAGATTCATTTCCTCCCTTAACTGAAAGGCGAACCTTGAGGATTTCTGGGGAAGTGAAGAGCTCCATACTCATCTAGTCCTAGGAGTTGGGTGTGACTCAGCCTTTTGGGAATGGCAGGTAAATTGATGTGTTGTTGGACACATCCTTGCATCAGTAGGGGAGGCAAAACAAACTTCTGTTAGCTGTCTGCAAGGAACCGCCTATGCCTTGTCTGTTCTTAGTTTTGCTGGGACCCGAGGATGAGTTCTCAGGGAAAACATATTGCCTTACCTGGTTGTATTTCTTCATGTTTTCCTTAGAGCCATAGTCATAAGCTTGAAATTGGTCTGTATGTGTTAGCTGTTAAAAGAACAGATAAAATATAAGTGTTGAGAGACCAAGAAGCAGAGTGTAGGAAGCATTTTCCTGCCTGTGATTGAAGCCAAGGCTCATGCAGTGGACTATGAGTTACTCCCATTCCTTCCTCTGGTTGCAGACTTCCATGGGTACTGAGGATAGATTGTAGGACGAGTGGCTTCATCACCTTTCCTCTTGCTAACTTTCTCTCTGATCCTCAGCCACCATCCTTGGTATGTTTTCTTACTAAATTTTGCTTGACTACCTTAGTTAACTAAAGTTGGAGGTCTCTGTGATGCAGAGTTGGGTTCAGTTGTCACATGGAAAGAGGACCTGAACGTCTAGAATGTGTCAGGGTTTTACTATTCTGGTGAAATATAAGATGTCTCCTTACATGTCTTTCGTGTGTCAGTTTTGTTCGGTCTGCTCACAGTAGAAGCAACATTTCCAGAGGCTCTGTACTTCTTACAAGAGTTTGGCTATACATGAGTTGTGCTCTGACAGAAGTTTTGAGGTGGGATTTTAGACACAAGACATTAGCCTTCTTGAATCTGTGTTGTCTAAAAGACATGATATATGCCCTGCAGGACTGATGAATTAAGAGTTAAGTATACGTCTGTATGGGGGCTTTTGTTTGTTTGTATTTTTGTCATTTTATTTTTTATTTTATTTTTTGCACAAATCTCTTGAGTAATTTCATTTGTGAGTGGTTGTACATAACACAGGGTGAGAGAAAGTCAGTGTGTGTCAGTTTAAAAACCCTTGGCTTCAAGGCTTCAGGTAGCTGGGGATGTGCCAGGAATTGGCTTCCTGTATTGCCTTTGTTATTTTCTTCTACCCTGCTGTATCTGTGTTGCTTCGTAGCCACTTGACTTTGTTAAAGACTGGCAAAATAGGCTCAAAGCCACTGAATGTCAAGCGTTTGTCCCCATTTCCTGGCTCTGGGTAGGTGTATCCTGTGGGACTGACTGCTGGGAATTTTTATCAGGGCTGTCCTCAGGAGCACACCTATATTAAGTGTTTGCAGAAATGGGGGAGGGGTCTGCCTATAGGATGTACGCAGATATATCCTGGCTCAGCAGGTGCATCTGGACACATGCAGTGAGGTTTCTTGTCTGGAGCTGTCTTCTCATGGTCTGATACAGACCATGAGCAGAACAAGCTCAGATCCACCAGTGCATAACTAGAAATCTGCCTTTAGAGAACTGGAATCCAGGCTGTGGATGCTGGCAAGAGTAACTAAAAGGATTTTGGAAAAACCTGGCTGTTGGGAACACCCCTGTAGAATAATGTTAGTAGTATAAGGCAGTTCCCCACTTGCCACTTGTGCCAGCAGAAGCGTTTATGTGATTAAATGGCTTTGGGAGGTGATCCAGGCTGCAACTAACTCCCTGGGAGAAGAGCTTTAACCTGGATCACTTCTTTGTCTGGATCATCCCCTGGCTGCTCAAGTTTCCACTCTCCTACTGCCTGCCCAGTGCCTAGACTGTGCTCACGTTGCCTTCTGCAGCTCTCGAGACAAATGTCTTCATCAATAAAGATGAAGGCTGGAAGCCTGTAGAGCCCAACATGCAGAGAGGGCTGATGTGCCCTAGGGAAATGTCAGTGCCTGATACCAAAGGGGACAATTCAGGTAACAGCCTGGTGAGCCATGGGAAAGTGCTGCCCCTGAGGCAGGTGCTCACAGCAGCAGGTGAGAAGAAGTGATGGGCAGTTTCCCAGATCCACAGCCTCTGGACTCCCCTGTAGGCTGTTGGTTGCACAAACAGCAGCAGTAAGAGTCAGTACGCAGTTATACCTGATGCCAATGAATAATGTTCTGTACTGATGTTCCAGCAGGGGAATGTCCTACGTATGTATCTATTCGACTCTGGAGAGAAAGCAGAAATGTTATAAAGGCAGGGAACCAGTGTTGTGACAGAATAAAGCTGTGAAGGATCTGAGCAACACACTGCTGATGTGTGTTAGAACCCCATTTTAATAGGATAGTCTTCAAATATCAGACATCAAATTGAGAAGTAGGTTTAGGAATAGCTGGATAATAGAATGCATCTGCATGCTTTCTCCATGAAAGTGAGTCTGTTCCATGAAGACATTATTACTGTGGGATCCTGTGGTTCAGCAACAGAACAGAAAAATCTTCCAGTTCTTCAATTCCTCACCTCACACCAAACCCCCATGCATGCATAAGTCTTATGAAGATCTGTTTTTCTCTTTGCTTTACTCCTAGTGCTAAAGAAGTCCGCTTACAAAACAGATTGCTTTTTTTTCTTGTTTGTATTTTTATAGTTCTGTAAAGGACATGTTCCAATTCCATCTCCCAAGATTCCTCCTCAGACTTGTTATCTTGCCCTGAGAACCACATTAGTGACTTAATCCAAGTCAGGAAAGACCCTTAGTGGTTTAACACTGCAATTCTAAAGGGCTGCAATGCCTTTAATTGCTTTTGCATTGAATCTTTGATTCTCGCTGCTTTCCCATATGTGCTTTTACAAGTGGTTAGAGATGGAGAAAAATGGGCCCCAGTCTTTGCAGATATTGCAGTAATAAACATTACACAGGCCAGATTCTGCATACTTTGGCTACTGTAAAGGGGATTTAAGACACACTACAGTGTCCCTGTGTTGGCAAGCACAGGGACAACTCTCCTATCCCCTGTGACTGATGCACTAGTCTTTGTGAATTCTACCGTAGGTGGGTTGCATTCCTCAGGCACAGTGCAAGGACTTTCTGTGGCTCTACATGTTGTGGATTGAGCTGTTGGGCCCAGTTCTAAGGACAACAGAAATAGGAAAACGCCCCTTAAAGTAGTTCTTTGGGACTGAGTTCTGGTACAAGTATTCTGAAAAGTGGGGAAAGGAGCTTTTCCCTGTCTTTTAATTATTCCAGTGTTCAGAGGACCCTGGTGTCTGCATGCTAGGGAAGGAAACTGGGAACTGCGTGACCAAGAAGTCTGGTTCCATCATCCACTGGGTCTTTTTTAAAGAGCGTCTGTGTATGACCAAAATCTGGTCAGCTTAGCCCCAAAAGAGGGCACAGCTATTGACATGTGCAGTATTGCTCTAGATTGAATTCAGTCATTTCATTCTGGGATTGGAATGTGCCTAGTTGTCGGTCCCATCCCTCATTAGCTGTAGTCCTATTTGGCACTCTTCGTACCACACAATATCCTGGGAATTCCCTCAGTCTGCTGAGAACTACGTTGTGGTTTCTGTACATTTACATGCGTAACAATTACTAGATAAGGATAGGGTGCACAAATGTAACTTCCGAAACCACCTTAGTTTTACTTTGAGTAGGCGTTCCTGCATATACTTACCGTGTTCAGATTTTTTATGCTGCCTCCAGCTATGTAACAGAGTATATGGCCACAAAACTTATCCAGGCTTGTACATAACTGTGTCACAGGTCCTTTCAGAAATCCGATTTGGTGCATGGCTCCTTTGCAGCCAAATACTAACTGAAGGAAGGGAAAAATGCAACGCTTTTTTTTCTCATTACAGGAGCATTTTATACAAGAAACTGTTGCTAATAGCCTAGCCTCCTAACTCAGTATTCAAACATTGCTGAAAGAGCTTGCCCTCCCAGTACCTCTCAAAACACCTTCTTCCCCGTAGTGCATCACATATCCTTGCTTCTTCATATTACTGACATCGATCCTGGAGGAAGCCATTCTTCATTTTCTAGCCTAGTGACCTCAATGCTCACTCATTTCTGAAGTTCCAGAGATTGTCATGGCTGTTATTGCAGCCCTGGTTTAGCTCCTCCTGCATGAGGCCAGCAAAATATTAGTTAACAGCAAGAGTCCTGTGACAAGACAGTTTCTCAAGTCTTCTACTTCACTGAGACCTGCTGCTACAAGCCCTATATCTCCACTATTTTCCCCACAGAGTTTGGGAACAGATTTTTCAATAGCACTCGATTCATCCCAAGGTCAGTATCAGCATGTCACCTGTTTGGGAACACTTCATCTCAGGTTGAGTGAAGCCTGTGAAGGTAAGTCAGGCATTGGGCCTCTTTGGAGGAAAAATGACATACCCTGAGCAGTGGTTCAGGAACATTTGTTATCTTAATCAGAGGGCTTGTAGCATGTGAGCATGTGATTACTGGGCCCAGAGCACAGAACACTTTCACCCGTTTAGCCAGCTCAGGGTATGTAGAAAATGCTATGAATCCTGCAAACACAGAAGAGACAGCCCGAGTTAGTGAAGACATCTTCCACAGACTAAATAAATAAATAAATAGTAGGCAGATAGATAACAAGAAGTAAGACTAGATTTGTAGCCCACTGTCTGTTGTCCATGTTTGTCTGTGCTGCATGTTTTACCTAAGGCGAGTGTTGAACATAAGTCATGAAATTAATTTTGTTTGGGAGGCAAAGTTCACTCTGAGGTTTAGAGCATGTTTGGACATTGCCTTTATCAGAACAGTTTTTGTCGGCAATGTGTCAATGAGGTTTTCATGGTAAAATCAATTACCTCTGAAGTTCAAAAAAATTCACAAACCCAAATTTTTTTTTATATTATAGTGTCTGAAGGTCTATGTATGTTTATGCTTCCATGAAACTGTAGAATAATTAGCTGAATACTGGGAGCTCTGAGTATTTGCAACTCATGAGGGTCTTTAAATACTCTTATGAGAGGAAAAGAAAGAAAAACTCTGGCTGTGACTTTTCCACTACTCCTTCTCTTTTTTTCTGGGTTGTTTACACTAATTAACTGGCAGATGCCCATTTCTAATCGATGTCCATTCATGAAAAAACCCACAAAAAACATAAACATCAGGAACTTTCAACTGATACTAAAAAAAAGTTAGTTGCATTCAGAGACCATGAAGTGAGATAATGCTAAAAGCAGACACTAAGAGAAAATAAGTTATTAATGTTTTTTCTTTCCTAATTTTCAGTCTCTGGCAATATGTTTTTAAACAGCAATATGGCCAGTTATAGACACTCATGAACTATGCTTTAAATTGTAAGATTGCCATTAAGTCACATGACTTAGTAATGTTAAGGTTCTTTTTCCTTGTCTTCTGTTATTTGAGATTATGCATTATTTGTGCTGTTTTATCTTTTTACTTTCTTTTCACAAGGAAAAAAAATCTATGTCTTAATAGAAAAGATGATGAATGTCACAAAAATTCATCTTGCTAAGAATTTCAGAAAAATACCCAGTGCCAGTACCTGAAGAACCCAGTAAATAACCAGTTTTATGTCTCTAATTACTTGAAAAGTTGAACTATATTTGGATTTGCTATTAGGTTTCTAGGCTTAGTAAGGGTAACCAAAGCAGGTTTTGGAAAAGTGTTACATATTTTCCAAACCTCAACTCAGGAGGCACTTCTATATTTGATAACTCTCCACAAACAAGAAAAACAACTGAATCAATGGGGAAACCCACCTACTGATCAGATAGGAACATGAATGGTTGTGACCCGTGAGTATCCTGACATTACCTGTTGTTGTGCCTTCAGAGTGACCAACATAATATACATCCTTCTGTCCAGTTTTATTCATGATGAAGTACAGCTCCGCTGGAATATCATATTTGCCTATCTCATCGAAGCTACAGGGGAGAGACACAAAAAGCTAGGAGATAAGTTTGACTATCACAGTGTGAGTTACCGAATGTCAGTTTTGTTCATTGCACCAAGCAGAACCCATTGAAAGATGAGGTAGCGTGTTTTGTCTGCATTCTAGCTTGAGTTGGGGAAGGGGGTCAAGGGACACAGCTGTAGTGCCAGGCTGCCCAATGCCTTGGGCTCTCTGCAGAGACTGTGCCAGTTTTGCCTGTCAGCTGCAGCCCTCAGGGAACTGAATTTAAACAGTGCTTTCGTTAGAATGGGTTACAAAACACATTTCTCTCTTGATTGAATTCAGCTGTGAGAGATCACAGGTTTCTAGACAAGGCTGCTCAACCTGTTCCAGCTGAGGTTCTTGCTCTCCCTCTCACAGTACTGTCTCCCTTTTCCTCAGCATTCCACTTTTCCCAGTGTCTGAAATCTCTTCCCCAGGCAATGGTCCCAACTCCAAGTAGTAGTGAGCATCCTTCTTTGTCTGGTTCTTTTCTCTCCTTGGTTGGTGTAAAACCTGTTCTGATGCTGGTTTAGGTAAAAACCATCAGGCTGAAGCTATCTAGTCACCTTGGAGTTTCTGTCTTGATTAATTCTCCCTCTTCAGAGTACCTGAACTGCCAGAACTCTTTCTGGCTGGGATTAAGGGTCTTGTGTTTTAAAGACCAAGTGTTCCCTCGGCTGTTTCCCATCCAGACATCATAGCCAGCATCTGCAAGGAGGAAGCCCAAGCTGTTGTTGGGCAGATTAGAAATCCAGTGGGTAGCATCTCCTAGAAAAGCATGCTGTAGGAAGACTGCTGGCTTTTGCCCTGGAAAAGATGAAAATATTCTTATATTGAAGCAGTAATTAATGTATATTTAAGGTTGGGGTGTGGAGTTTAGTTTGTGAGAGGTTTTAAATCTTTCCTTCTTCAAGAAGCTCCCAGGAGAACTATGCCTAGATATTGGTCTGAGAAACCTGAAGGATTTGCTCCATGCAAGAAGAAACTGTTTCATGACATTGCATAACCATTTCATGACAGGACTGGCAAATAAACAATTTAATGAGTAGGCCTGTCCTCATCTCCTCTTGCACTGGAAGGCCAACGTACAGGTCCTTATGTTGAAACATCTACCCACAGCTAAAAACTGCTGAAGGCAGAACAGTGTATGGAAGACAAAGAATAATTATTCCAAAGCGGCATATCTACCCTTAGGTCTATTAACTAACCAACTAAGCAGGGCTGAGAGGCCCCTGATCTAACTTTGGTTAACCTTACTTTGAAAGTAAAGCTGGTCCAGATGATCTCCGAAGGAAGAGATCCAAATAGGAGTAGGCATCCAAAATAAATTATTCTATAATTCTAACAAGGAATAATAAACCAAATAGCAGTATCCGGAGTACCTCAAATGCCAGGTATAATTTTTTTTTTTTCCATTGAGAAAAAGTGAAGAAACAGATTAAATGCATTTGCTTTTCACTGATGACTTGATATTTTATCACCTTCCTTAAGAATATCTCTGTACTTCAGAAAATTGGGAATTAATATTCATATGCCTAACCTGAGAAGCTTTGTTGTCAGTCTTCTATTTTAAATGTATATTAGAGTGTTAATGCAAAATCTCCCCAAATCCAGTCTACCAAACCCTCATCTAGGCCACATGAGGGAAAAAAAATGGGATATGAAAAAACTATTAGAAAAGTCTGAAATAAGGACAGAGACACTGAATGTGTGGACTTCATATGGATACAGAATTCAGGCCACATTCCTGACTAGGTGCTCTTGCTGAGAAGAAAAGCTGTGGAACATGCCATTGCATGTGCAAAGGGGAAAGATGGGAGACCCATGTAAGAGTTGGCTCTCAGACTTCCCTTATGTCCTGTAACTGTGTCACACCTGTATTTTGGCTGTGTCTGCCAGCGGGAATTCTGAAAACACCAAGAATGTATCCATCCTCTGTGGTAACTTGATATTCCTCGCTGGGGTATCCGTGATATCTGATAATTTCACTCTGTGGGAAGCCAAAGGAGAGATTGTTAAGATGCAAGCTGTCCTGTTTTGGAGGGTAACCAAGCTGAACGGTGTGAATGCGGGCTGTTCTGCGATGGTAGTGTAAGGCTCCTGGCCACAGGGACCTTGGCCCAGAATAAATATTACAGGTCTTGCAAAAAGATGCCTCAAAATTCTTCTTCAGACCTGCCTAGGTGTTAGTTGTCTGTATTTGACCCCATATCATGGGACACAGCAGAGCTGTACTGAGTGACTAACCTTTTGGGAGATAGTTTGTCATGTGTTGCAAGGCTGGTGCAGATCCTACCTTTCTAGAGAGTAAACATGCAGCAGTATCTGTCTAAGGTAGTAGGAAAATATGTGGGCTTTGTGCCATTAGCGAACCCTTTCTTGCCAAAGTGTGGTTAGGCAAGCCATGCAGGCAAGGCAAACAAGGGTGGAACTCGTGTCACAAAAGAGCTCCTGAGACCACCTACACCTACTTTTGCATGTCCTGTGAGGAAATCTTTGGTGATTCAGAGCAAGGGGTCTTGGATTACTTTGGGTAGTGAGAATCTGCTGTTGGAAGAAGGGGTTCATCCCCCCTTGCCACTGTACCGAGCAAACAGGTTGTTACAGAAGGGGAGGACTTTGCTTCCCTTGAGACTAGAAACCAGCCTTTGCCTCCACTGCAAAGGAGCTCTTCTGTCTGGCAGCTCGCACTGTTTGGATAGGAGCATCAAGGTTTCCTCTCGGCCACTGCTCCCTATCACAGTGCTGGAGAGAACCCTCTGAAGGGGCCTTTCTTCTAGCCTCCTGACAGCGACTGTTAGAGATGGGGCAGTGGTAGTGGTACCGGGAGAGACCATTTAGAAAGAAAAGGGAGAGAAAGTGATCCAACTTACAACATTCATGAAGCATTCGGGGTTGCGAGTCTTCCTGCACTGGCTTTTGTCTGAATTCAGAGTGAAGGGAGTTGTGAGTCCTGCTGAAAAGGCAATTGCTTGGGAGCAGAGCAGCACGAGGAGGCACCGCATCTTGGGTCTGTGTGAAAGAGCACATGCAGGGGCGTTTGCGTTAGGAAGAGAGTGGTGTGGAATTCTACAGAAGGACCCAAGTGGGGAGTCTCCTGAAGGTTGCCCAAGGTGTGTTCCCCAAGGGGCTGCCAGAATAAGTACCTGTGTGAGGAGGGACTGTCTACAGCTCACACTGTGTAACAGGGAGGGTTGCAGAACAGGTGAGGAAAACACTTGGGGATACCATACCAGAATATGCCTGAGCACTTCACACATGACAAGTGAGCTGTGGTTGGTATGCGAGGCCAGCTGTTGGCATGAGTCAGCAGAAGCTTGACAAAGAAGCACGAGTACCTGAGGTACCATCACACAGGTTGTTTCCCTTATCTGCCTCCACTTGACTGCCAGCAGGAGAGGTGAAAGGAGAAGGAAGCACTGTTTGTTTCCTGTCTCCTCAGGAATGAGGTGAGAGAGGTTTGGGACAGGCTCTCTTTCCACCTGCCCTCTCCTGCTTTGGGATTAAATGCCCTTCTTGGTGCTGGTCAGTGGTGTGCTGGGGTCAGTCAATGAGGCTGGTGAAGGGTTGTGCAGGGCCCAGGAGTGATTCAGGGACTCTGGAAGGAGATGTAACAAGTTTAGGGGAACATGCTTGCACCAGTTCAGTGCCAGCTTGTGCTTTCCCTATGGGGTCATGTGACTCAGACCAGGTTCAAGTTCTGTTTGCAATTAGTTCCTCTGAGAATATGAAACGAACAAGGTGACCGTGTGTGGCTTCCCAGAAGCCCCATCAGTCAGTTCCCGCTATGTCTTGCCTTTCAGACCGAAACTGAGTCATCTAGGTCTCCATTTACCATCCCCTCGGGCTTCTTCATCAGCCCCTTGCCGCCCACTTCTTCCAAGAACCTGCTCTGCTATCCTCAGATAATTGCATTTTTCCTACTGCTACTTCTCAGACCAAAGTTTCTGTCTCTCAAAATCAATGGCTGCCACCAGCTGAGAAACTGTGGAATGATTTAGTTTTGGAGCAGTGAATAATGGATCCTGAGACTGGCCTCATGTTGCCAAGGGTCTGTCTCCTTTATCTCTTAGAAATGGCTGTCCATATTAGAAATCTTGTCTTGGTTGTGTGGAGGTGTGACCTTGCCCTTTCCTGGGTTAACTGATGGTATCAGATTAACTTTTCTGAATATAAACTGCAGAGTGCAGTCTATCTAGCACCAGTTTATGCTGACTCCACCTACAGCAGATATGCTTCCAGGTTTTAGTCTTTATTTTCCAGATCCCAGTCAATAAGTGCAGGAACACTGCTCTCTGTGAGCTTTCCTGACGTTTTTTTCAACATGCTGATTTTGACTCAAAGGCTCCCTAGAAAAGGGAAGAGTGGGTTCTGTGTCCCAAAAAGTTACTGGGTGTGGGACTACAAGTTAAAACTCTTTCTCTCCAAAGAGTTTTAACATGCTGACATGTTCAGTGCTCCTTGTCTACAAGAGAGCTGCAAGTAGGTAGGATAGGATTTTTCTTTCCAATGTGAAGAATTGTGCATGGATTCATCCATGAAGTTCAGGACTGTGCTTACACATTCCGGAAAAGTTCTTATACATCTATTTGTTGTAGTATGCTGTGCCTGCATGTGTGAGGAGAGAATGAGGGCTGTGAAGAAAAAAGTAGCAGCCATTCCCCATGAGAATAAAGACCTTAAACATCAGGCAAGCTACATAAATGTTCAATAATAGGATCCATGGGACAAAAGGGACACGTAATGTAATGTAAAGGTTCAGCTCATCATCAGGTTCTTGTAAGACTGCCTCACCAGTAATGACTGGGGACATTACTGCTCTTATAGGCCTGTTTTCCTCAGAAGAAGAGGGCATTGCTTCTATGACCGTGGTGTGTTTACGTTAGTTCACCTTTCTGTCTGTCCTGTAATTAACTTTTGATGTCACCGGTAAATATCTGCCAAGTTCAGCAGTGAGATACAAGCCTATAAGGTAATGGGGTTCGCAGGAACTACTGAAGACTGTTTGCTGGGGAAGGACTGTTCAGTGGGGTCAGAGCCTCTCCGGGGAGCGGGCAGCCCGACGGCAGCTGATGCGTGTTCCGCAACCAGCTGAGCAGTCAGCAGGAGCGAACTGGCCAACTAGTCACTGTCCATGTAACTTCAAAGTAGCCACAGCGTACACGGCTGGGCATCAGCGCTTGCGAGAGAATTTCATAGGAGACCTGCCTGTATTATAGTTTGCATTTCAAAGCTAAGCAGACTCAGAAAGCAAATCTTTCTGAAACCAGGTATTGCTAGGTCCATTAGATGTGGAAAATCCAATTTTTAATGAAGAACAGAGGTTCTTATGCAGCCACATGTTTCTGGAGTCTGCTTCTAACGTAAGACATCTGCTATAAGACATGCTGCTCTATGAAGTTTATTTGGACTTGGAATGGAGCTACAAATCAAGAGAAAATAAGAGAGTATTCCCTGGCAAGGGAATGGGGCAGATGAGCAGAATTTGTGGGAGTGAGGGAGGGCTAACCAAGTGATTTTTGCACTCTCTAAATCTCTTTGTAGGAGGAGTTTTGATTTTTCTGATCTTCAATTTAAACTTTCAGTTTGACTGAACAAATTTAAAGAAGTAAAACCTCCTGAGTCATCAGATAGTTGGAATGAAGCAGAGTTTGGAAACACCCAAAACTTTAAACTTGGCATCAAAACACCCTCCATTCAATTCCCTTTGTATGCCAAATGCTTCTTAATTTTTGTTGTCAAAACAGGAAGCCTCACCACGACATACTCAGGCATCGCAACACTCTGTTTTGCATTCTCCTGGTTTACTCTGTTCTAATGGGAGTAAAAGACGCTTCTGTCTCCCTGCATGGGAAATCTCATTTGGGAAGAAAAAGTTCTGCTAATGTCTCAGCTTGTTTTCAAATCAGTACCAAGACTAGTTGAGGCAATGCAGAGGCTAAATTATTCCTCTTGTTAGGGCAAACTTTTCTCAATGTACTCTATGATCACCTGGCTTAGCTGGCATGGCTCACGGACTTCCAGGTATTTGCCTTTTAAATCAGATACAGCGGACTAGGTAATATCAATCTGGCAGGCCACTGCTCCCTGAAGCTTCAGAAATAAACACTTAACAGTTAAAAGCCATGAACAGCCATTTTTATCTAGTAAGATAAAGTAATGAGGAAATATTGCGCATAGTAAACTGTCATAAAAGAGCACACTTAGAAAGAAAAAATGTCAGAGAGAAATTCCCTTGAAAGTTTTACAGGCACTTTTAAGATTTGGTGAAACTAAGATACAAGCCATTGAGAAATTCATCCATCTATCTTTGTGCTTTAAGCAGTCTAAAATTTATTTCATATAAGCTGTAAGGCGCGCACACATCAACGAGCGAATCAACTGTGACTCAATGCATGTGAGAGTCTTCTGCCTTACTAACAACACGTACATGTGCGTGGAATTGCAAGAGCAGGCAATCCAATTTACACACACTGTTGCAGTACCAGGACTTTCATTCCCTTGTTCTCAGACTGAAGAAAACAAGTAGAGGAAAATGAAATAGTTGCTCTTTTTCTTCTTTTTGTGCAGGTAAAGCTTCTTTGTCTTCTAACTTTAGCAAATATGCACTTCTGTGCATAGCAATAGGCTTACAGATCAGAGAGGCAAAAAGCTGTCTATTCTTACAAGCAACTGCACAAAAGCAAGACTGCACATCTTTATGGAGACAGGCAACAGAGAAAGAGACCATGAATACATATGTACAGGCAACTTACCTCTGCTTGGACTGCCTTGCTTGTGTCTTCTGCTGCAGTTCCTAGTCTGTCTCCACTAGCAGACTGATTCACTGGCAGAAACCTGCACCGATAAAAGGAAGTCAAAACACAATGAGCACTTCAGGGTAGCAGCCGTGAGTGTCATGAGTTGGCAGCATGTATTGTGTAGCGTGTTTAAGTGCTGATTTGGCAGTGCTTCAGAAGTGGGGAAATCTTTGTGATGAAAAAGATCTTCTGGTTAAATTCACAAACCCAAAATGTACCATGGAGCAGGAGAGTTTAAGAAGTACCTACAAATCAGTGGTTAGGATGTTTAGCTGCGACCTGGGTGTTCCAGTTCCCCGAGGCTGTGGCAGACCTTGACCTGTACTGTTGCCCAACTGAGGGGCTGCTCGAAAGCTAGTCTTTTATGATGAAGAGGAGGAAGTGTCCAGCTTCTCTCAACATACTCTCTCAAGAATACTGTCTCTGCTATTGGTCTTCATTTAGTTTATGCTAATTTTCAGTTTAACATTGCACACAGACTACTAAGTCTGTTTTTCAGTGAGCAGCACAACTCATGAAACCTGTCTTATTCTACATTAGTTGCTTTGAGTCAATATGGCTTCTGTAGGGACCCTCTGGTGCCAAAGAAGGCTTCAACACATCATACAACCTTTCTCCCAGTGAGGAAACAAACAAGGGTTCTTGTTTCTCCCAAGCCATTTTCATCAACTCTGAAAACATAGTATCTTTGGAGGTCTTTGCCTAACTGCTGAATGAGTTGTAGCCAGTCTGGGGGCTCAGTGCTCACGGAAACTGGCTTGATGACCATGGGCAGAAGGACACATTCTGTGTCCTTAGGCAGCTGGGCTACAAGCAAAGTAGAATCATCCTATGTGAGGACCAACCCTTTCAGCCAATTAACTCATGTCTTCAGAAGAACTTGTGTTTCACATTGGACTGATGACCATTTAGAACACCACCAGATGAAAGGGATGTGTTCTTGGGAACATCCTTGCAAATAATACCATGTGGTTGGGTGCGGGGGGGAAGGAAAGGAGTGAAATAAGAACAGGATGCCAGCAAAGCCACAGTAACAATTGTGTTTTACATACAAAGTAGAGAACATTGTCTGGGATGGTGAAAAAGGTAATTTGGCAATTTCTCAGTGAAAAGCATTATAACTTGGCTGCTCTGATGTTTTAAAGTGACAATAGTTTTCATCAAACTATAAATTAATCACTTAGAAGGGCTTCTGCAACATGATGTCTAGTGCCTCCTCATGTCCCAAGGTAGGATCATCAGTCACCGTGGTGTTTCCAATGCTTCTTGCCCAACCTGCTTTTTACTGATTTTCCAGAAAATTCAACACCCTGCCTCCTTTATGGACTACCAGGTTGCAAGATAGCTGCACAGCTGCAGTCTCTCTCCTAGGTGAATCTGGGGGATGTTCTGCTTCTTTCAGTTATATTGCTATTGCATTTCCCATTGTAAGCATTGAAAACTCATAAAGTAGGTCTCAAGTCCTCATGTGTTTCCCTTACAATCAGTGAGTTAGTTGAAGGGCTGACTCTCTGGAGGCTATTTGTCCCCAGGAACTTGCATTGGGGAGGGGATCTGTTTTGTTTGGATCAAGCTCTCTACATTTGTGGAGCACAAGGAAATGGAACAGGCTTCAGCAGTGGGCTCAAGAGATGAAACAGGCCTGTTGTTTGTCTTGGAAGGGAAAAGGACAGAAGCAGCACCAGCCATGGTAAATTTGTTCAACTAATGAACCATTTTGCAGAGTGAAACACTGACTTTTTGGTCATATAGTGCCACCAGTGAACTGTCTTAGTGTAACCGCTGTACCTGCCCTGGTTAGCATCCCAGACTTGGCCCACATCAGCATTCAAATGGAGAGTGAGGGTGTCACGCTGAAAGGAAATCCCTAAATGCACTCCGTTTCTTTTCACAGTGAAGCTACTGGCATTTTATTGTGGAGGTACAGTGACCCATACTGCTGTAACCTAATAATCATGGAGACTATCCTTCAGGTGAGTGTCTTGGTGCAATAACTACTTACTTGAAAGAAGATTGGTAGAGCCAGAGTTCCCCTAGGAAATTAAATAGGATGACAGTTTCTTCAGTACTGTTTTCAAAGCCGCCCTTCCCACTAATGGGTGAAGTGCTCTAAATACCCATGGGTTCAAGATAATGGATTCTTCCTAGCGATGTTTGGGTACTTTTCATTTTAGTGTTTAAACCCCAAAGAGGCTTCTCAGAGCCATGATAAAGGTTAGAACAGCTCAGCTCTGTAGTAGCCAGTAGCTTCCATGTGAATTAGCAGGAGATGTGAGGTTCCTGCTGGGTTCAGAGTGTAACTTTGAACCAAAGTGTTCCACTGAATTGCTGTCATTGCCAAGATGAAATCAGCTCCTTCCTCCCACCATGGAGAGTTCATGTACACAGATCCTGAAAGTACTGTCAGCAGAGATTGAGTCTGCCAAGGTTTATCTATCTTAGGGGGTGCCTTGAACCCAAGTTTCCCATCTTCCAGGTGCATGCTTGAACCACAAGACTGGCTACTGTTTTCTGCTGGGTCTACCCTTCCTGTGTTCCTTGCTCTTCCTCATGAAAAAAGTGAGAAGCCCTGTTTCAAATGAAGACAAACAATCTTTTTTTTTCAGGAATGAGTTTTTTGTGTGAATTCCATTTTTACTTTCTGGTCATTGTCTCATCTAATCATAAAATTAATCAATACCATAATTGCTAGAATTAGTCTTGGCTTACACTACATCTTTCATGAATGGCTAACCTAATAAACAGGAGTAGTATGAAGAATGAAAAACTTCTTGACATCACTGACCATATCCAGAGAAAGTCAGTGCTTTCATTGCTGTTAGGGTCCAAAGGAGAGAGCAGGCTGCAAGAAAATCCTGTCTTCTCTCAGTAAAGTACCGTTATTGCAGAATCTACGCTGTATCAATTAAAAAGTGATTGCTGACCCATAAGGTTTCCAGAAAGTATGAAGTGCATCATCAGGATGCAAAAAGCATTGCAGTAACACGTGGTGTGAAAATAGCTTAAGAAGGAACCCTTTCTTTTACTCCAGCAGAAACCATCTGATGCAAAAGAAAGTTTTGTTTGTACGAAGTGAAAGCAAGTGTCATTGAATGAGTTAGGTATGGCTACAGGTTGTTGGTTAAGGACATTTCTGCATCAGATCAATAATTTCATTGTACATGCACAATGGTGCATCCAATCCCCAGGTGTGCCCATTCAGGAATTCTCTTGTGACAGATGACCCTCTTAATTTGACACAGTAAAATGGCTGCATCCTTGGGATCTGCAAGCAAATCTTGTCCCCCAGTCCATACTGCAGTTGGTACAGTCATCTCTTCTACATTGTAGAGAGGAGGAGTAGCCTGGAAAACATGAAGTGAATGTTCAGGATAGCACAGCAAACTTTAAACATGCATTTGGGGTTTTCTTCTGTCAATGTTCAAAGTAGAGGTTCCTAAACCAAACAGGAAGGACGTGCCCTTGATTGTCTTTTCTGTCTGTGCTTGCAGGGATGACCCAGCTGATAGCACAGCCAAAGGAAAAATACATCCTGAGTTGACAGAGTTACTATTGGGTCTTTGCCCTCTCAGCTAGGAATTCATAGTGTAGAAGACTGGAACAAGAGAGAAGATGACAGGATGCCTCTGGATAAACCCCCATCTTGGTCCTTTTGGAGTACTGGTCAGCCCCAGAAGACATACATGGTCTAGTTAGAAAGAACAACATATGACAAGGGTGAAAAGGAGCATGAAGTGGCTTCTGCAGGAGGAGAGAGGAAGTAGCTTAAGACTCCTGAGTTTGGAAAAGAGGCCAGAGCAGAGACAGGACATAGGCTTATACAATCACAAATGGTATGAAGAAAGAGCACAGGAAGTAATTATCCCATTATTTCTCATAACACAAAACTAGAAGGCATCCAGCGACTTTCCAGGGGCAAGCAAATTCAAGACAAATCAAAGGAAGTTGTGTTTCATGCAAGTTATCATTAAAACATGTAACTTGTAATGATAGGCTGTTGTGGAGACCTAAAGGGTAGGAGGGTCAAGGATAGAATTAGTCTTGGATGGAGGAGAGGTTCCTCAGGGATTGGTTGAGGACAAAGTCCTTTTGTCTCTGGCTGCCAGAATCCAGGGGTAGCTATTAGCTCTCCAGTTGCGCTCTTCCTAATATTGTTTCCCTGAGCTCTCATACATTGACAACTGTTTCAGTCATGCTCGTAGGCAAGATGCCTATTTGGTCTTATTCACTGGATGTACTCTTCTTTTTCAAAATTCATTTTATATCTTTCCTGCCCTTACTTCCTCTTATTCCTATTGATCATTTAATTGAAAAGTTTTAGTCTTCCTCTTTCTCTCTTTTTCTCTGTCTTTTCTTTTTACAATGTATTAATGCCATTAGTGCTTGCATGCTTTCTCCATTTACTTCCAAACTGGAAAGTAGTAATACAGACGATAGTGGCTAAATCCATCTACTTGTATTCTGAAAATGTGTCTCCTACTACATCCTTGCTCTCGTCCCATGGGCTTCCATGTTGTCCAAGGGTAATAATAGTTTTTCCAAAATATACCTGTTGGCATTTTTCCGTGTTCTTTTTTGAACTGCCCCAGTCATAAGCTTGGAACTTCCCCAAATGGGCCTCCTAAGAGGATGAACAAGAGAAGGGTAATTTCAAAGCCATCATTCGGGAAGTTTGTGGGTTCTTTCCCTGCTGAGCCTCTGACTCCAACCTAAAGCCTCAGTGGAAGTTCTTCTAAGAGCTACGAAGAGCCAACAGCAAATTAATTAAAAGTCTCAATCAGTGAAAAGGAGTCAAATGGTTTTGTCAGAACAAAAAAAATTACTGTTCCTGCAGAAAGACCCAGGGACGCTAATTGCCTAATTTTTTCTAGTTTGTAAAATTGCTGTTAACAACTGCCTCCATCAAGTTCCCCTCCCTGCTGCTGCTGTGTCCTCTTCTGACAGTCATATTGCCATCACTCAGCTCTGTGAGTGTCTCCTGCCTATATTTTCTCTTCCCTCTCTGGTTTGAATACAGAAGTCATCATTTCTAGTTTTTTTCTTGTGCTCTTTGGCTTTGCCTATAGCATGGGTTGCTACTATTGTGAGAGACACCATCAATGGGATCTTAATATAGAATGTAAGGTGTCTGCTAGCTCCTTTAATGGTAATAACAGCAATGGCAACAAAGGCTTAGGAGTATTACTCCTGCGTGTTTGTACTTGCCAGTCTGTGGCTGGATGCTGAATTTCACCTAACTCAATTTGCAGATGTCCCCCCACTGTGCCTTTGCAACCTTTTTTCTTTACAGGTCTAGGCCACGGTTACAAAAGCAACTTAATAAAATCTAATATTTTATGTAAAAATATTGTTTGATTTTTGAGTAAATGCTCAAATTCCATGTGTTGGCTGTGTTGAAAAGTGCATTAACACTCTTGCAAACTCCCTGCACCTGCAACTGCTTCCTGCTCTGCTCCAGAGCCTGCAGTGCCGGCAGGAAACCTGTCTTGCCTGCAGCAGGTTCTGTGACGGAGCCCTGTGACTTTATGAATCCTGAAAGTGTGAACTCAAAGACAGAAAAGAAGCTACCCTCAGCACTGCTGATGAGGATGTACTGTAACAGTACATACTAAGTACATTGTAAGGAAGAGATATAGCAAGTTTACTAAATAAAGGGTTTATTATAGTTCTATTGCTGTCCAGACACTGAGAGCTTTGAAAGCAAGAGATGAAAATACCAGGGCTTTCACTAGTAAAATTTGATATTTTACAAAGCAGCCTATGTCTTGCTCATTTCTTGACCCCACATTGGAAACATAACTGATTTCTTAAGGTAAGCTCTGTACAGCACTACAGACATCATTTATATAAGGTAATAGATACACAATAAAGACCCATATATACATCAGTATACACAGCTCCCTGCATACAGGTTTTAACACAAATACTCATTGTTGGCTTCAAATGTACCTGTATCACATAGGGTATCTGTATTCTGCTACAAAAAGAAAGATCAATGAGAAATAGTGTTTTGAATTGAGATTTTAATTGTAAAGGTTGCATACATTTCCAAGAAGTTAGCAACAGCTTCACAGCAGGATATCAGCCATACCCCAATCTATACCCTACAGCCAGAGGTGAGAACCTATTTTGTATTGCATGAGTTTGCTGGTACCTGACTCCAGTGGACTATGTTCTGCACAGAAGTTCCAGCAGGGGTTTGTGCAATATACACATTGATTCGGTTCTGAAAGAAAATATTCAGTGAGTATTCTCTTCCTACCTTCTATTCAGATGTACATCAAAACATCTGCCACAGCAGTGTCATGCATCAATAAAATCAATAGAAATTGGAGTGGCATCATTGGAAGCTCCCTCAGAGTTACTCCAGATGTGGTGGTGTGTCAGGTCTGGAGCAGCATCAAAAGAACAGCTCTCAACCACAACATTTTCCAGGATGATTGAGAATCTAAAAGAATCTAGCAGGTGGAAAGGAGGGAATAGAAAGTCAGCAATTTAGACCCCAAACTAGGTGTTTTTTCAGGAGTCTGTAAAAAATCCTGTGTGAGAGAGGATGGTTGTCAGACAGAACAGCAAAAGGAACTGCAACTGCCTGAGGAATGCACGGCTACTTGAACTAAGGCACTCTCTAGTCCTGCAGGGCTTTCTTACCAAGTTGCTAAGTTGAACCTTCCTCAGAGAACACACTCTAAGGCATTTTTGGAAAATGCTGGAGCAAAACATTGATGTCCAGGTGGTCTGGCCTGCAGCTGAACATAACATTAAGAGCCCAAGTATGTCTTAACCTCCGGTGTCTGCCAACTGTCTCTCAGGTACCCCTGAGGTATCCTGTGCCTCTGATCACATTCCTGATGGTCCAAGGCTTGGAGGAGGAGGACAAGGGGGAATACATGTGTTCCTTCCTCCATTGCAAACAGCTCCAGGAAGCATGAAGCAGGCAGGGGGTTTCTTTCGTCTTCCGTGGTGTGCCAGCATACAAAAGATCTCTGACAAGACCTGTAGTCACAGTATAAACCAGGTGACGGTGCCCTAGGTGAGGTCTGGTGGAAGGCAGACTGCAGAGTTTGAGGGGGCTTTGAGCAGCTGTTGATTGTAGGGATGGTGCCAAGTGCTCTTCTGAGGAGTGAGGCAGTGGTGCCCTGCCAGTGATGGGGCAACCAGCAGATAGTGCTGTCCACTAGTGGGGACTGTTCCCTACAACGTGACACTGACTAATAGAAATTCAGGATTCACATCACAGGATAGAAGGTAAGTTTTGGGAGCAGAAACTTAAACTCTCAATAGAGTTGATAAGTTATACATACCATGTCAATGTTTTTCAGGTTACAGCCACTCAGACTGAAGAAGACACTTTTACAAAGCCTGCCAAAAGCTCGGTGGCTGCAGACAGGGACTATTAGCCTTCTTAGACAGTCAGCCTGGAGAAGGAATTCTCTTTTGCCAAGCAAACCCTGTGAAATACAAAGGTAACATTCATTTAAGAATCTACACTTGTACATTGCGCTGTTGTTTTTAAAAGATGTTTGTGTCCTCTTCCTCTTCTCAAGCGCTTTCAGTGGTTCTCACTTGCTTTTTCTTCATTTGCCAGATGATATTCCCACAGACAAGAAAGAAATTAGGTGTTTTCCATTGCATCAGACTACTCAGGCATTACTCAATTCATGTTACATCACTTTTAACAGAGAGATATGTTAAATGTTAAATCCAATTCATATTTTAGGTCTAAGCTTGCACATCAGTTGTGGCTTTGTCTAGAGAAATCTCGGAAACCTTTGAGGATCTGCATCTCTGTACCTCTCTGTGTAACCTGTCCCAATGCTGCACTATTGCCCTAGATAAAAAGCTTTTCTTAATGTCCAGTCTGAACTTCCAAAGGCTTAATGCTAAAGTCATAAGGCAAACCTACTAACCTGCAAATGATTAGATTTCATAAAGCCCTATACTTTCTGTGTATCCATTTTAAGAGCTAAACAAAGAAGTATATGGTTAAACAGTTGAAACCAAGAGATCACATACCCTCAGCAATTTTTCAGGAAGGTAGAGGAGTTTTGTTACTGGGCTTCTAGCATACTTAATAGTTGTGACAGGTGCCAATGCAAAATAGAGTTTGATTTTCTGAGCCAGCTCTGGCATTGTTGAAAATGCAATGAAAGCTGAGAAAACAAAAAAGAGGAGATAGGAAAATAATTATTTGTACATTAGACTGTTTTCAGTATTTATAAATGCTATTCTGCAATTTCAAACCTACAAGCAACCTTGTTAGTTGTTCAGAGACTGGTTCAGCCTAGATCTGTGTGAAAACCCTCTTCTCCATCTGTTACCAGCTTGTAGTTTTAGTTCTCTCTTCAAAAAGAATTTTCTTTCTATATTTTGCCTTTGCAGCTTTCTTCCAAACCCATTTAAAAATAAATGCACACTTCTGATGTACATTCATGCATTTCATATACTATTGGGAGGAGTCGTTTTTCTTTTGGTTAGTCCAATTTTTTATTTGTGTCTGTGTGTGCACTGTCCAAACTGGCCAACTTCTCTTTCTGTACTCTCATCTTCCTATTTTGTTTATTTTGGTCAACTGACCAGCTGCTGATGGGCACACCCTTGCGTCTTGGAAAGAAACAATTTGCACGGCCCACAATACTTTCTAGTATAATTCTAAGTCGACAGACTTACAGCAGCAGTGTGTTTGGCCCATTATTTTTTTATTGTCTTTATAATAAATTAAAAACGTCTACATGTTGAAAAGAGCTCATACTGTGTTTTTCACACCTGCAAAAAGTTAATGAAAACGCCAGGTACATTCAGTATCTCAGTGTTTCAAATCACATTTTACTCCTGGTTTCCTGAAACATTGGTCTGTTATGTGTAACTTAGCAATGGTAGTACCTTGTGAATAGCCAATATAGCACAACTTTTCCTGTCCTGTTTTCTCCACAATGAAATTTGTTGCTGCTGGAAGATCAAACTTTGCCATCTCATCAAAACTTCAGGCAGGAGATTGAAAGAGAGGCATGCCTAAATTAAAAATCAGTATTTGAATTGAATTCACATTTTTATGACAGAAACCGTATTTTATTGTCAGCAAAGAAACAGCATTAACTATTTAGTGAATCATTCAGCTATTTTAGGTTTTGTGTTTTTCTGGCACTGAATATGGAAGATGCTACTCAAGATTTTCTGGGGTATTTTATCCTTTAACATCAACAGAAGGACTACAATTTCAAGAAATGTCAGGTTGAATTGTAACTGTCTACACAGAAGGAACAGGTGATGATATAGTAACAGGGGTCCTTCCATGGAATCCCACATTTTATACAATTTGGCATTAAAGGAAAGGTCTGTTTTTAAAAGCTCATTAAAATAAGTGCCAAGATTATTTATATTTTCTCCTTCTGTGATTTTTGTGTTATTGTAATATACAGACTAGTGTTTCTAAACAGCCTTCAAACCTGCCCCCAGAACTGAAGAATGGCTCGGAGATGCCCTGTGCAGGTTCCTCTGCTGCTATGCCTCTGATTTGAAGAACCTTTTCTAGCAGTAATTAAAGTAGTCTCCATCACTATTGAAGTTCAGATGCATATATAGGGACACCTCAGCAAATGTGCAATGTAAAGAATGTTTTTTAAAAGGTAGCATATGTAAATCCCTGATTTAGCCAGCTTAAATAATTATGTAAGGACGGGCAATAGAGATACCCTTCAATGTTTCTGTCCACCTGAAAGCCCAGAATTCATCTTGATCAAGGGAATAATTTTGATGTTTTCTCGACCAGCGATTCCCTCTTCTGTTTCCCATCCAAATATCAAACCCAGCATCAGCTAGTATGAAGTCGAAGCTGGTTTTGGGCAGGTTTGTGATCCAGTTACTAGTATTTCCCAATAATCCATGTTGGAGAAACACAGCAGGTTTCAAAGCTGAAAAGCAAATCAGAAACAAAACAGCAATTTAAATATTTTTTCATTTTCTGATAGGAAAATATTGTCCATCACTGTCCCATATTCAATACTGGGATTTGTTCCTGCACCATCGTAAAGGAAGACAACTAATCACAAAAACAAAACATCCCTTTCTGTAAAGAGAGAACTTCTAAGCTTCTGCAAGGATTTAGGGAAAGATCTGCCTGACACCAGCAAAAACTAGCTTGGCACCCTCTGGTCATTGTTTGTGTAGCTCAACCGCATTAGCTTGAGATTCTCAACACTGATATAAAGAATGAAGGTGTGGGATTGTTTGCAGAGGTTTCCTTTACCCAAAATATAAATCAGTCACTGATATTAACCAGGTGTAAGCAAAAGCAAAGTAAAATTAGAAGCTGGAACAGCTTTCTTAAAACAGGCTGATTGGGCAGCCTTTACCCTATTTTATTCTATTTTTAACTTTTATTCATCAACTCTTATTATGAATGTATATGCCTCATATTATAGTGGATTTTTATTATAAATAGGTGTGCTTGACATAAATCTCGTTGATATTGCAGGCTGTTCAGGGCAGCCAGAATTCTCTACTAAAATTTCACTTGCATATACAAGCTTTGGTAGATGTTTTACAAATATAAGGTATCTCTTTCCAGAACATGTCCTGTATAGGCTGGTTTTGTCTCATATTAAGGAACTTTACCTGGGTTTCCCTGATTCTGTCTACCATAAGGGATTCTGTTAATGGTAATGATATAACCATCTTCTGTCATCACTTCATACTCCGCGTTGGGGTACCCTTTGTAAGTAATGAGCTTGTTCTAGAAGAGAAGGTACAAATGCATTTGCTTGCAGAAGTCCATTTCACATATTATATGCATAAGATTTTCTCAGTGAAGAAATGTTAGAGAGCAGATGCAACTGGAGATTTAGTCTATGTATATTAAACATCTGAATAAAGCAATATCAGATGGCATATTGTAATCCTAAAATTACAACAAATTTCCTTCATTCTTTGTGTTATATCGAGGATTTGACTATTCAGTTAAAAATCCGTTATAAAAACCCTGTATTAAACTACTGCCATACAAGCCTTTGCATTCTGATGATATAAGAATCACTATAATCTCACAGCAGGAGCTCATGATTCCCATAGCTGAGATGAGGAGCTGCCTGGGTGCATGCTCCTGATCTGCTGCAATGCAAAGGGAAACCAGTTTATTTAAACTACCTTCAGAGAAATCCAGAGAGCTTCACAACTGCCCTTTCGTGACTGGCACATATGCAATGAGTACCACTGAAAAAATTGACTATGTTATGGAAAAAACAGGATCAGCCACGTGCATAGTCACAAGGGAAATCACTAGCACAGCCAGTCTTCAGCGCTGAAATAAATACTTCTTTTGACCTGTAACATCCAACCTGTTTTGTTACAAAAGGATTGGTTTTTATAACTTGTGCTCAGAGAATTGCTCAATGTGATTTGTCACATGGCAGAAAACTCAAGATTTTAGCAAGTGACTAAAGATCTGAACAAACTTGCTTGGCAAGAGGTGCTCTTCTGAAAAACTGGCCATTTATGATCTATGCTGGTCATTCAACAAAGGAGAAAACATAAGCCACTAGTTATTTAGAGTCGTCTTTGCTGATGAAATGCTTACGTTCCATGATGGCCATTTTTTCAGAGAGGGGGATAGTGCCAGCAATAGCAAACTGATAACTGATCTTTAAAAGGAAATTAACTCTGGAGATTTACTAAGGAAAGATGTTTGCCTTAATTTCTATCAAACATAAGATGTGCTGTTACACATGCAGACGGGAGAGAATAGACGAGAAAGCAGTAGTGTACAGAGAGATTAGAGAGGATGGGTTAAATAAAGGCAGCTTATCTACCTTGCTAGAAACCCCTCTGCTGTGAGACATGCATTCCTTCCATCCCCAGGTCACTCTATCGAGCAACTTACAATGTTCATAAATGCTTCAGGATCCACAGCTCTCTTCATTCTTCTGAGTTCTTCTGAATAAGTAATTCCTTGAAACAAATATGTCAGAGCAACAAACAGCCATATCTTCTCTCTGGATAAAACAGTATATTGTATATTCATCTGTCAGTAGTCCTGCTCTGCACTTGTAATCCAGGCAGGTTCTGTGCTTCTCTGATGAGCAAAGTGCTGCCTAATGGTGAATGGAGCTGGTCTGGTACTCCCTACTTGTTAATTAAATGGAACAAAGCCGACTTTAAACACCTATTTCAGAGAGTTTGGCAGCAATCTGGATTCTCTGGGGAAAATTATCAGTGAATCCGAGGCAAGGAGCAAAGCTTTCAGGGAAATGAATTTCACTTGTTCTTCTGAGAAGCAAATCACTTACATTACCATGCCATGCATTTGTTCTGTAGATTAATTGGGAAACATTTCTGGCTAACTCTGGGGAACACTGGAGTTATTGGGCAACTTGTAACTAAATAAATCATTGTCATAGTGAAGCTTTCAAAGTGGAGACAACCAAGTTGTTGGATAGGCAACTGAAAAAAAAGGACAACTGAAAATAAACAAATTAAAATATTTATCATTTAATTAATATCTTAGGAACCTAAATAAAGCACTTACTTATAGTTGCCTAGCATAATTTATACAAAACTCTTCAATGGCAAAATTTATCCACTCCATTGGATGAGGATGGAGAAAGGAAAAGAAAGCCTTGCTAAATATAATGGTAGGTAGAGACTGAGTGCAGGAAAACCCAGTTTTGTTCAGGAAATAAGGAAAAAAAAGACCCTGAGAGGAAACTAGCCTGCTTAGATGCCCACACAGCAGCTCCACAGTCTGTGAACACCTACATACTCTGAGCTGAAAGAAAATGAAGTGTTTGAATTAGCATTCTCTCTACACCATACAAATCCCTAGAGGCCATGTCTAAACCTCTGTTGTCCCAGTGATTGATCTCTAAGCCAGACTGAATCAGCTAAAAAATCCATTGCATTTATTGTTTTCCCAGTCAAGAAGACACTGTAACTTTTTTCCCAAATAATACGAACAGCTTATTTTTTTTCTTCTCACAGAACAACAATTTATATTCTAACTTCCTAACACTACATTCTGATATAATCTATATCTTGAAAGTACTTGGCTCCTTTTGTAGAAAAAGGAACAGGCATTTTAAAAACTTTTTTTTTTTTTTTTTTTTTCTTCTGAGCTAGCCTCCTTTTTTTAGTTGAAAACCACTGCGATCTTATTCCCACACTTGCCATTTCTCCATGCCTCTCCAGTTATGTCAGAGCTACCTAAATTCAGGCCAGGTGAGTCGTGCTACTCCTCTTTACCCAAAAGGAATCTTTCAAGAAATAGCCATCCTTTCTCCCATGTGAGTTACAACACAATGAAATACATTTGTTCTCAAATGATAAAGCAACTCCTCAAGCCCAGGTTTGATGCCATCTTTTGCAGCTCCCACAAAGCCTTCACCAGTTTTGGGTCAGAGATAAACCAAAGCGTTACTGATTTTGTGCCAGAAATGGTGTGTTCAGCTGAGTGACTGAGGCGACAGAAGAATGGAAACTCAGTTCCCGGGTGTTTGGAAGCAGTGCTGGGTAAAGACGGCAGCGAAGCAATGGTCACACACTGTTGTTCCCCCAGTCATCCAGCACCTTGACAATAAGCATCTATTTCTTTCCCACTCCTCATTCCTTCTTCTATCACTTCAGCTTTTCCCTAGGGTAGTACCAGAGAGAGGCAACTGCTTTTATTCTCAAACCTCATGTTTTTCATCTCTTTAGCCGCCACAGATTAATAACAAAGCCCCTTTTACTATCATTGCTGGATTTTTAAGGAGAATACCAGCCTCTGTGGAGTGGCAGAGCAAGATCAGGAATTTTGAAAACAAATATGTTCATAGATATACCTTATCATACCTGATTAAATTGTCAATAAACCTGCTACAATTTTCTCTTTTACTAACAACCTGCCAATTCTCACTTATGTGGAAAGGATAGAAGGAAATCTGACTCTTTGATACTTCTACAGATGTTATTGCACATATTTTTCTTTTGCTCATTTAATGCTCGTGTTGCTGTTCTGTAATTCTACATTGCTGCAGGAGTGCTTTCAGAAGATTTTCTTATATTCATATTTCACCTCTAAAATGGCCATATAATAAAATGGATATTCTCTAAATGAAAAGTCATGAAGCTAGAATGCTTTTCCATAATCTGTGTGGACTCAGGAAACATTATCCCACTGGCCATTAGTCTCAGAGGTCTCAAACATACTGGGAGTTGGCCAGTATTGACCAGCAGTAGAAATTAGGTGGGTCTGAGTAGATTGCTAGGTCTTCAGGATAGTGACCTTCTTTTTGTGGAGTACAAACACAATGCAGCCATGTTCCCTAAGTGGTGTCCTAGCTATAAGTACAATACAAACTTTGCAGAAGTACAATAGAGGCTTTCTTTTTTTTTTTTTCTTTTTTACTTCACTTGCATATTCTGGTATAAAGCTGGTGAACTTTGCATTCTGCATGTTCCAGCTTGGTATTTTTAAACCTTGAAACTAATTAATTCTTTCTTGTTCAGTTTCCCACACTTGTTCCTGCAAATATTCATTCTGTCTTACAGATACCATTTGTCCACACAGAACAGATCAGCTTATACAGAGATGAACATCTACCAAGGTTTTGAACAGGCTTTGATACTTCTATTTATATTATAGCTTGTACACTTTCTCCTTGCAATACTGGCTCTGGTTAGGACCAGATTTATTTAATATATCCTCAGAAGTAATTTTCTTTAATATTTACAGACCAGAAAGAAATATGAAAGAAAATCTCAGAAGATCTGTTTCTACAAGATTTGTTAGCGGGCCTTCAAAGAGAAATATAAAAGTCCAGATTCAGGTTCTGACAGGGAATTAGGAGAGAAAATGGTTTCCAAAGAGTTGGTTTAGAACATGTTTCCAAATATTGAGTCCACATACAGGCTGGGTTTCTTTTGAAAGCTTCTCTTTATTTCTTTCATATAATTTAACCTCTTTCACGTTCCCTCTAAGAAAATGAGATTTTCTCCTTTTTAAAGTCCCAGTGTCTTTCAAAGCTCAATGTGAATTCCACGAATGAACCATTTAACTATGTATTTGTCTTTGAGTACCTCATGCTATTCTAACTCATTAAGATGTGGTATTAACTCAGTGTGAAGGAAGCCAGCTTCATTCTTTAGTGTAAAGCAATGCTTCAATGACAAAAAGAACTCAGTAAAACAATACTGAGTAAAAGGACAATGCATAGATGGCATAGTACCATAAATAGCAAAGGAGTGGATAATGTCATCATTGCAGGTTATTGGCAGCATCTGTTTGAAGTGAGTGTTTGAGATGGGGAAAGAAGATGAATAAGACTGAATGTTAGGCTGATTTTTTTAAACACAGACATGCACACGCTGTTGTAAGTTGCTAGGTTTCAGGGGAAGTTACTCACACTATAAACAGGTGTAGAATTCAGTGGAAATGCCTAAAGGTTGAAATGTTACTGTCAGAGGTGTGGCTGCAGCTTCACAATGTGGTCATATGCAAACGAACTTCAAACTCGTCAGTCCAGACGCCCTTATATAAATGAGTGCTTTTGCATAAATTGTTGACTACATACTCAGTATATGAAACTTCAGTTCCTTCAGTGCTCTTTCTGGATGAAAAAAAACCAAACCAGCAATGCACAGGATATAACCTCTAACATTTCGTGTTTTCACAAACTCTTTGCTCTCCTCCTTCCCTCCCGCTTCAGGAATTAGACCTGGCTCTGAAAGTGACCTAAGAATGGAAGATATTTGCAAGCAGCTGAATATAGCAGTTCTTCACAGATCAAATATGTCCTTTTGGCTTCTTCATCCCGCTACGTAGTTATCAGAAACATTTGGCTATTCTGAGTATGTTAAGGAGGGCCTTTAAAGGAAGGTATGCTTTATTGAGAGACGGACTTGTTTTTGTGCAAGTTGCCAGCCAGGAGTCTCCAAGGGAACACACAGCAGCAAAAACAGAAGAAACCCCTCTGTGCACTCATATGGCTTTAAAAATATTTCATGCCATAATGGTGCAAGCAGTTGTTTCTTCAGAGTGAGCAAAACACTAAGAACTAAGAACAGGGTCCAACAGTGCGTTCTCCACGGCATCCCTGGGACAATACCTGGTTTCTGGCAGCGTGGGCACAACGCCTGCCCTCAGCCACCCAACACTATTGCCTCGGCTGGAGCACTGTTGGGTCCCGGCACAGGCATGTTTGGGGGGTGAAGGCAGAGCCCCCCCGTCCAGCAATGGCCCCTACACCTCCAAACAGTGAAGGGAGTCCTTTCAATGGAGTCCACACATAAAGAGGCACAAGAGCAAGAGCGTAAAGCACTAGTGAGGTGCTGCTTGGGTGCATGATTCTCCTCAGCTCTGTCAGGGCTGCAGAAATATTCCCGGTGCTCATCATCAAGGTAAATGGCATGGGCTTGCCTGGAGGATTTCCAGAAACTAGGCTGAGCAGCACAGTATTCTTAAGCGATGAGTGAGGTAGCTCTGAGTTGGCACTTACATAATTGTGAATCTTTCATGAGACAAAGGTAAAGTAAGAAGTGTCAAAAGGAAGGGCTGAGGCGGGACAGAGAGGGCTGCACACCTGACTGTCCTGCTCACACCGCTGACTTCTTGTCTGGGAATGTCCCAGGCAGCGCTGCCCTCCTGCCCAAGCCTCAGTCACCCAAAGAAGGGGCAGCTTGCAAACAAAACGCTCAGCACCAGCCCCTCTGTGGACACAGGGCACAAAGGAAAGACAGCTTCTGAAAACAGAAATAATTTCCGCAGGACTTTTTGGCTGATGATGAAGTTTGTGAAATGTATGCAAGCCAGGATTTCTTCACCTCTGAGGGTGGATGAAGTCTCTGTTGCAATTCATGAGCTTTGCATAAGTGTTAAAATTGTTTTGCCCCACAATCCCCAGGTAATTTTTTTATCCTTCTGCTAATTTTGTAGCAGTGTATACAGCAATATCTCCTCACCGCCATATGTATCAACTCTAATTAGAAAAAAAAAAAAAGAAAAAAAAAAAAGAATTCTCATCTGTAATTAGGAAAAAAAAAAAAAAGAATTCACACATCTGCATACAAATGGCTGGAAAGCTGAATTAAGTAAGGTTTACTTCTCTTGTAGTTGTTGCTAAATGAAAGTCACAGGAACGTGAACTCAAATCCTCTGGCAGAAGAACTGGAACCAGTCCGAGCACTAAGCAGGAGTCACAGGCAGTCAGTGCTAGTCCAAGTGCCCCGGTCTGTCCCGAGAGCGTGTGCCATTAAGCACTGGTGTGCATGGACTAGTGAATGGGGCTGGGGTTGGGTCAGGCCATGTGCTGGGGTCAGTTCTGGGTTGGCGTCAGCAGGAGCTATCCAGATATTTTGAAGGATGGGTCAGAGGGTCTGTGGGCAGAGTGGCTTGTGTTTTCCTTAAAGCTTAGTATTAAAGTAACGGGTTTGCTCTGACACAGAAGAGGCTGCTGGGGGGTTAGAGATGTCATCGCAAAACCTCAGTCCTCTGTTCAAACTGGGATTTTTGCATACTGGGTTGGGGTTGATTTGGCTGCAGCCCGGAGTGGGCGGTGAGCTGAGGTCAGGGCTGGGCCCTGAGGTGGCTGCAGCTGAGACCGCCGGCTCGCTCTTCCTCTGAACACCTTTCTCCTTGCCTGCTTTCTACTGAAAAATTATCTTCAAATATGAGTTCCATTACTAATTATCTCACTCTTGGCTTGTTGAATTTTTTCATGCACAAAAAACAACTTCCCACTAACTTTTGCTAGGTCAACATCTTGGATAATCATAGCTCTGTCTTTCCAAATTGTGAAGACCTTGTTTTTTTCCTTTTACGTTTATATGCAGTAGGAACTTGTTTTGAAACAGCAAAGATATAGCTATCTCATAGATCTGGTCCTTTTTCTTTAAAAAATGAAGATACAGTTACCAATTCAAATTGCTGGGCTGCTCTGGACATCAGCATTAATTTTCCCACATAAAATAGTCCATCATAAAATAATAAAACACAAAATAAAAATAATTACAAAATTAAGATGATTACTTTACACTTAGGGCTTAGAATGTAATTTTGATCTTTTGTAAGGAAAATAGAACATGATAAAAGTGTTTTAACCTTAGCTATAGAAATGCACTTTAAATAGCAAAGCTGCATATCAAATATAGTCTGTGTTTTCAATAAAAGCTTTCCCTTATAAAGACAAAATTTGTCTGCTGACCCCAAAGTGATGCTTTTCAAAACCAAATGAAGAGTCTACACATTCTATTTTACTTATGTCAACAATATTTCATTCTCTTGCTATGTGAAGGAAGTTTACTTCTTAAATGCTAGTGCCAACACATAGTTTCACAACATTGTACAGAAATAGGGCAGATGAAACTTATGGGCCACTTTCAAGCTCTGCTCCATTTGATGGCTGCACTGGACATTCAAAGTGTCCATGAAACAAGGGAATATTCTTTCATTAAGCCAAGGAATATCAGACAAGGGCATAATTCTTACCATCATAAAGGAAATCCATGTACTTTTCATGGTCAGGGGGATCTCTTTGCTTTGGAAGCATTTTGTGAAGTGCCTTGAGGCAGGAAGATCCCCTTGCAGAGTCATCTCCTGGCTGTTTTGCTACCCTGGAGCAGGTAGCAGTGGCCATCTGAGAAGTGATGAATTCCCAAGGTCTGTGTCCCTCAGCAGGGATGCCTCGTGGCTCCATGCTCTCTGCTGGTGGGGCTGTCAATCTGTAGCAGAGGAGCTCCAATGTTAGAGGAGAAATAGGTCTGAAAAACCAGTAATTTGTATTTTCCTTTTGAAAGCCAGCAGGAAACTGATCATGTCTTCACTGCCCAAAAATTTGTGGCACAGCAATTCCCAGGCTGGTGCTGAGCTGAGCTGGCCACATCCCAGCAGATCGATGTATAGAGGTACCAGCTCAGACCTGGCTCCGACAGCATCCCCCTGCAATGCACCCTGCCCCTCAGCTGGCAAAGCCAGGCTGGCATCTACCTCCTCGCTGCGTTCCCTGGCACCACTGTGGCACTTGCTCAGCCAAATCACTCTGCACTTGTACCCACAGTCTCACTAAGGTCACCCCAGCATCTTGAAATAACCGGTATCCAGGTATAACAAGTAGGACATTGAATCACTCTTCACTGTTGTGCGATTCTGCTCACGTCATTTTGACCTCCAGGACTTTCGTTTCCTTCCCGTTGTTCAGCTGACACCTCCAGCTACGAGGATTTTGTGCTTGGGCTGTCCCTAATACTTGTCTGAACAGTGTCTAAGGGATATTTCGGTTCAAGGTGCATTTCTGTTCATCTGAATGAATATTCAGATAAGTAAATGAAAAGCATGGCTAAAATCCTTACTTTTGTGCCCTAAGGGATGTCAGATTTTATTCTTATAAGCCATAAAGACAGACAAGTGCTTATTACAAGTTGATTGACAGAGACTTAAAAGAATGGACTACTGGAGGTAAAGAAGTCACTGATGAGTTTTTGCTTTGAAAAAAAAAGAAAGGAATGTCTGGGGGGAAAAAAGAAAATTTAAACAGATTTTTAACAAGCAGGTAGACTCCTGGAGCTAGAAGCTGTCAAAATTTTCATTCGATCCTATTGGAATTCTTCCATGTTTAAAAAATCATTCCCTGAGCACTTGATGTAGCAACACTGGTTTCCTGTGAGTTTGTGCCTTACAATTGATTGCAAGATCCAGTTAAATATTGCCAATGATTGAGGTATCTCTCTTGCTCTTCTTCTTCTAATATCCTCATCATGCTGCAGTCTTTACTAGTCAGCACACTTGTAGTCTTTCTCTTCTACTTGGTCATCTTTTTTCATGAAACACATGAAGCCTTAATTATTTTGCGGAGGACTATGCTGCTATCAATGAAAACTGGCTCAGAATTTACCAGGGAACATACAGACACACAGACAGCATAAACTCCTGAGCATTGTTCCCTTAGGAAGGCAGCTAAACCATCCTCCCTTAAGCCTTTGAATAAAATCACTGTATAGTTCCATATTGTTGCTGGGTTGCTCTTGTCTTCATGTTTTGAAAAGGGATTGTGCCATTGCAAAACAAGATGAATTTTAGACTAGTATAATTTTCAAATTATAAAGACAAGTACAAATATGTTGCATAAGTCAGTTATTCTGATCTTTTAGACCCTCTGATGTTACAGACTCACCCTGAGCCTTATGGGCAATGTCCAGCATAAAACTTGCATGTAGTGTGTATAACGGGTACCTGCCTTTTTAATTTCATAAGAAAGCACTTGTTTTCCACAGAAGGCACCAGCTTAGGAAGAGCCCTGAAGTTGGTGCCATTGCTTTCTGCATGGCTGTGCATGGTTCCGTTTCAACAAGGGAGGAACTGAAATTAGACCGGTTCAGAGAAAACTTCGTAAGACTCACCTGAAAATGGAGGAGAGGTCCCAGTCTCCAAGGGTTTGGCATGTACACAGGAAGATACATTGCCGTTTTGTGTGGTGTGAATTCTCATCTGGCACGTTCAACACCCTGGAGATTGTTACAATTGTACAGAAGTGAACCATGTCACCATGCCATGTCCCTGTTACGCTGTATGTCCTAGCAAGGGACATTGAGGGTGATCAGTGGAAAGAGCCAGGCTTCCCTTCCCCACTGCGTGATTGCCTAGCTCAGCAAGAGATCTCCCACATGATCCCTTCCCCACGCACGATGACTTTCCCACGTGCAATGTCTTCCCCATGCTGTTCGCTGCCACTGGCGCCAGGGAGGGGGAGCGGCATCAGGGGCAGGTCAGCTCTGACATGGCTTCTGTGACCACTGGTCTGTAATTTTCACTTGGGGCTGCACAGAATTACAGCCTTGGAGTTTGTTTATTAGAAATTAAAATCAAAGCCAGAGCTAGATAATTGCTTATGGCAAACTGACTTCTCTATGTGGTACACCATCTGTCAGCTACTAGTGGGTGAAATTATAAATACAGGGTGACTGTACCTACAGGGCGTGCACATACAACCCTCTACGCACAATGGCTACTTTTTCCCTTAGATGACAAGTCACCTCCAAGGGAATTTTGGGGAACATTCTTTTGCAGAATCACAGAATTTCAGTCACTAATCTGTCTGCTGTTATTTTTTTCTCTTTTTTGTCTTTGGCCACTGCTACTTATGGGACACTGGACAAAGAAGACGAGTGTAGCAAGATAAGGGGCTACTTGAGGCGCCAGTAATCAGTCCAGGGATCCATCAACAGAGTGTAACCAAACATGGGTTTCAGTGCTGTTTGAGATGTGCTTGTGCATCCTGCCTGACTCTGGGATTTGCCCTAGTCTTTGTGTGTATTTATTTTGGCTGAACCAGTTTCTTGCTGGATCATGTCTGGAGCATGTGAAGTGTTTTATTCTTATCTGTTAAAGATCACTATATTTACAAAAATATTAGTAAATAATGAAGACTGGATTTGCAGGTATCCTTCACTTGGTTTACGCAAAGCAGCAGCCAGATTTTCAGACGTAGAAGAAGCTTTCCATCTGTGATGACTGATGGATACAAGTTGGTAAAATCTGTAAACATCTGTTGTCTGCAAAATGTTCATTATTTGTAGCTGAACATTATAGAAAGAAAAAAGGATGAATGAAAAGTGGGAGTTTGTTTACAAGAGGAATTCTAATCAGTTTTCCCTTTCACAGGTAAAGCAGACGAGCCAGTTCTCTGCACTCAAAGCCACGCACAAGCTCTCCAGGATCACCAGGAGCTCCCAATTCTCAAGATTTTTCTCTATGACTGAGACATCTCTCTGAACAGGAGCTGAGAGTACGACATCCTCACGTGACTCCAGGAGCAGCAATTTTAATGGAAATGCCCACAACCTTTTCAACAAAATCTTAGTAAATTTACTAATATATAACACCATTATAATTTAAATTATGGCTTTTCATAGCTACTGCAAGCATGGCAAGTACTAGTATGAGCATGTAGGGTTTGATATTATCCTTGGACTTCTGAATACTTGATAGGTAATTTCATAGTCTTTTATCCAGTTCTTTGATGTTGTGCATGTTAGAGATTTCAGTGTTTGCTTTTTTTCCCCATTACTGATATATTTGGGTTTCGTACTAAATCTAGTGGTAAGCCTACTTTACACCCAGGCTTTCTAATCATGAGATGTTTCCTTACATGTAACAGGCCATTGGGGTTGCACAGATCTGTACAACACATCCCAAGTGCATGTGTGTAACTGAAGAGCACGTGCTGCAGAGGTTAGCTCTGTTAGCGTGCTAATCCCAGAGGGTTTGCTGCCTTTGAAACATCAAATGCACTATGCGTCAGCTACCCAGCATGCACACATACATTTCTGTCTGGGAAATCACAGTCAGAAATAGTGTAACTGCACCTAATTGGAGACAATCATCCTGATATTTCCTGCAAAGCAACGTGGATTTACCAGAGTGACACATAAAGAAATAGCAGGCTCTTACTATGCAATGCACATTTGTCTTGTTCATTAGTAATAGATAAGGGGAGGTCATTTAGGATGAACCTGGTTTGCTAAATACAATGGTAACATGAAGAGGTGTGGTATCTCCTATATGAGCTGAGGAAAAGCTGGTTAGTTGCAATTGTGGTGCTATAAGAACGTGTCATTCCCATACACACCCTAGTGCACCATGTTTCTGAGTCCCATCCAGTCATCTCCATCTGCACTGAGGTGGTGCTCATTGTCCCGCTGTTCCTCCCATGAAACCACACTGCGATGCTGCAAGAAGCAGCATATTGCACAATGTGTTCAAACCATCTCAGAATTAAAAAGCTGATGGAAAATTTATACAGTATAATTAATTATCGCGTATCCACATTTGCTTATGCTTTCTATATGTTTGCTTTTTTTCAGTCTGCCTTCTGGGCTTTCAAGGGGAAGGAACCACTCCTAAGATGTGTGACAATTTCAGTTCCAAATTCAACTATATGTTGCCATACTTCTGCTCAGGATGAATGAAACAAATCTTCATTTACCCTCTCTTTGTCATGAGGTGAGGCCAGCTCCTAACCTAGCCAGTCTCGTGTCCCTTGTCTGCTCTTCCGTACTTCAGTCTTCTTTGAGTCCTGTCAATGTCCTCTACATCCACTGTTTTCTTGCATGTCCCTCAGCACCTCCTGTTCCTCATGTTTGCTCTCCATTTCAGCATCTTGTCATGTTTTCTGTCCTTTTTCAGCTCTTCATCCTTTCATAAATTCTTCTTGTTTCTCAGCTTTCTCATGCACCTTTTCCTGTTCTGCCTTCACGATCCTCATATGTATTTTCTTGCCTCATTGACGTTTCTTTTCTGTCCACCATTAAGTGCTCAGGTATATCAACACCCCAGGTGAGATCCTGGTGCTTTTAGTCATGTAAGTTCTTCTGCTAAATCAGATTACTGATCTGAAGAAGTAACATTTTAATGTCATACTATTGGTGTCTTTCTCCAGAGCATACAGCAGTTGGCACAGCCTTTTTTAGTTTGCAGTGGGCACAAAGCGATGTAGGAAAAATGTGCATTTGAGAAATTATCATAATTTTAAAACAGAATCACTAATTTACCTTTAGACTTCAGCCCTGGTTCATCAACGAACAGCCCTCAGCAATTCCACTTTTCTGGTAGTGGCAACTTGGAATTACACCTACATCAGAATTACATTTATATTAACTGAAGCTGTTACTTTCCTTTCTGTTCCAGTCTAGTCTACTCTAGTCTAGTCCATTCCATCTACTCTATTCCCTGACCCATGTATCCTCATGAAACTCAACATACTCTTCCTTATAGAAGAGACTATAATGCAATCTATTGTCTCAGGTCTTTTTCTGAATATCAGGCATGTATATTAGATGTGATTTCTGAGAAGTTGCCTCTAAAACTATTTCCTCACTGCTTTTCATACATATCCATTTATGAGTGATTCATCTGAGGCAGAGTAAATTTATAGACCTCTAAACTCAGAGGTCTGTTAAAGTTTCTCATGACTGTTTTGAATAAATCAGATTTTAAACATGATTAGATAGATCAAATGAAACATAAACCACAATATAGTAAAACAGAAATTCTATTTGGCTTCAGTGCAGTTTCTTCTTAGCAGCTCTCCTGAGCAGGTTTTGAGCCATATACACACCTACTCAGCTTCATCAGAAAACTTTTCAAAGATGTCTGACTTTTTCCTAAAAGGATAGAACAAAAGCAAAATGTTATTAATAAAAATACCTTTCATATTAGTAACTACAGTGTGAAAAAACATGGAGACTGCCAAAAGAAATGAATGTTTTCAGAAATATGATTTATCTTGTAATTTCTAATTACTGTTACATGAAAACTCTGCAAAACTTGATTGCAAATTATTGTTATTCATTTTCTACTTGAGACTAGCTTTGATTGCATCCCATTCAACTCGTAATTTTCACTGTGCTTGCTTGAGACATACAATCTTTTTCAGCAAGGAAAAAAACCCCCATCTGAATGGCTCATCCAAATGCCAGTAACATGGGAGTTACAGGCCTATAAAAAGGTTTAAGGCATTGCCTCAGCTGATTTTTCTTGCACTATTTTTTTATTGTTTACTGACTTAGCTGCTTGTGGGGCAATAACTCCAATGGTTACTTTTGTCAATAAAACTATTGAGTAACCAAACGAAGCTTTTGCACGGTGGCTCCGTGCGGTCCTGGGTGGCTGTACGAGCCTTTCACAGGTGTCAGCCACTCCGAGTGGAAAGCACAGAAATCGTTTAGGGCGCGCAGGCAGCTGGAGCTGGACTCCGGGTAATTCCCTGCTGCCATTTACAGCTCTAAGCAAGTAACAAGAAAGGAGAGAATCTGTCCAGAATACACGCAGGACGCTGTTTCAGGGCAGAAGCAGCGCAGTTCTGCAATAACATTTCCATGGCAGTATAAATTCTGGGTATGTTTTCCTTTGCCTTGTCTGGTAGTTTGAATCGCGTGATCGGACAAGGTACCTTTTCTAAAAACGCGGCGTTCGCTGTTGGTGGAGTAACTCACACATGTGGTGCCGCTTCAAGAAAGAGTAGTGCTGTAATTAGTGGGTTTGGGGCATTCTCAATTGTAGCTGCAGGACACAAAGCAAAATATATTTTGCCACTTTGTGCCAGCTTTTCCATGGTTGAAAGTGCTATGTAAGTGAAAGACAAAGACATAGAGTAACACCAACCTTATGAATAATATCAGGATATGAAAACTAAAGATAATTTGTATTTATAGCTATCTGATAAATACATTAGCAGAGAGACTATGTTGTGCTTTCATTTGGAGTTTCGATTTAGAAGGAATCAGCTTGAATGTGGCAATGTTTGTGCCTGTGACTACTAGTTGGAAGCGAAGAAATCATAAAACAAGTTAGCATGGGGTTGATAAAATAACTATAACATAAATGCAATAGTTTAGTAGTGGATAAGAGCCAGGAGAAGTAACGACAACAGCAGAGCCTTCTCCATTTCCAAACCAGTCAGCAGGAATTTGTTTGCAATTTCCTTCTTCTGGCACTTCCACATGAGAGATGTTGACAGTAAGACTGTCATATTTTTACACTGTGACCACATGCAGTACCAAAGTGAAACACATAACATGTTTATTGCTGGAGAAGACACTTTGATTTCCATTTACGCAGCTGATGATTTCTTCTGCAGATGCTTACATGAGAAACAGATGCTGAGTGGGAATAATAATTAGTTTGAGAGGAATAAGATGGAGTTCACTTTCATGCCCGGGCCTGAGATTTTGAGGGGAAGGTGAGACTAAAAGGTGTAATTCTCTTCCCAAGCCCTTCCCCTCGAGAACCTCTCGTATCAAGCTTCCCTGCCGTGCTGCCGCAAATGCATATGCCCAGGGAAGAGCTTTAGGTTGCCTGGCCTACCTGACTTAATCCATCTGATCTGGGAGCCTGGAGAGGATCTGGGTATTGTAATACACCAGCACCTTCATTGGCAGCTTCAGTCTTCCTGAGTGCATGAAATGGGGACATAGCTCTGCAGTGTGACGTCAAATGGGATGCGGCTCCTTCACCTGATCGGGTTTGGAGGCAGGTTTGCTCCCATGCTGGGGACTGTGTCCTCAATAGGCACAACAGTGCAAGAGGTAACCAAGACCCTGGACAAAGCTTTCCCACCTTGAAATGGAGAAATGTTGTGCTATTATATCAAATTAAAAAGTGATGTCACTATACCAAATTCCCCCTGAGAATTCTCCTTTAATGCGGCCGAGAGACTAATTCATGTAGAAGAGCTTCTTCAGCTCAGTTTTATGCACAGTAAAGGGTTTTTTTGTGTACTTCTGTTTTCTCATGCTAGTGAAGGAAGTAATACAGTCTAGTACAAAATATTACTGAAAAAACAAACTTGCTTTGTTGTGGTGCAAAATTTGTAGCACATCAGCAGGCATCAAAAGTTGGAAGGTGAGGTTTGCCCAAAAGACAACAGAAATACTTGACATGTTAGTTCAGGCTGCTGTATAGTCTCGTTTCACCGGGCTTGTCTCCTGTGGCTGCTGCCTTCTTTCCTTCTAGGCACAACTTGGTAGGTGTTACCTCCCTCCGCAGTGTTGAAAACCTCACCCAGCTGTAAGCGTGGCTCCAGGGAGAGCAAGGCCAGGTGCTGGGGGTGACGCACCGGCCGGGGAGCAGGGTGCCGGCGGGGAGCCAGGGGCTGGTGAGCAAGGCTGGGCACCCGGGTGAGTACCAAACCCAGCCCCTCTTACAGGGGAGTTTTGGAGAGGGAGGTAGTGGAAGAAGAGTTAGTGCAGGGAGGAACTATGCAATCATGTCACAGTACGTATAATTTTGTTTAGCATGGATTGATCAGGTGATATTTCTTTTTAAATAGGTCTTCTGAATGAGGCAAGCTCTAGAATGGAAAAGGTTGGGCTGGGCACAAGGAAGAGATAAGAGTGGGATGGGGATTAGTGTTAAGATGCTGTTCACAACTTCCTCCTGTGCTGTATGAAGTCCCTTTTAGGTACCGGCTGGGGTGAGAAGGAGCTGCCAGAAAACATTACTCTTCCTGGTTTTTTTTTTTTGTTTTTTTTCTTTCTGTCTGAAACATGGATTCCCTCTTTAGTCTGTGATCTAAAGACATGGGTTGGAAAATCAGGTTCCTGATGTTTTGCATACAGCCACAAAACAGGATTCAATAAAGTCACATGCTGAGTGAATAGCTGCCTAGAATTAGTTTCCTAAAGGTACCTTAATCATTCACTAGGATATCACCTAAGTGCAGTCATTTCACCAAGTGTATGCACACTGATATCTGGCAGCTGGAAGCCAGATTCCTGCTTTTGCCCACACCATGCCAAGCAGGTAAGGGAGCTGACAGCTCTGAGGAATCGCAGGCAGGTTTGGGACATGGTTTCTGGTTCCTGCAACTTCCTGCACAGCACAAAATGCAGTACAGCCAAAACAGAACCTTCATTTCTGGTCCAGCACATGGGAGAATTCCCTGAATGGGACTGGAGAAGGTGCAGGGCTGAGGAGTGGTATGGTTGCAGGTGTGTGAGCGTGCAGCATTTGTAATCGAGTGGAGACAGGTCCTCTCCTGCATGTGGATATGATGCAATATTGAATTAGGAGCCACCCACGCCCCTACCAGTGTTTGCTGCTGTGAGTGTTGCACATGCAGGTACGAGCTGGGCATTTCTAATTTTGGGTAGTGACAGTGCAGAAACCGAATACTTTTCTCTCCAAATACACTTTATTTTCCTAAAACTGCTGTTGTATGGGTAGAACATTCATATCCATGTTTTGCACAGGGAGCAGCTCACAGAAACTGAGGCCCAGAGTCCCTGGAGGAGCTCGGGAGTTTGGAGGGTGACTGTCTAAGTGCCTGGTGCGAGGTGGGAGCACCGTGGTGGGCAGGTAGTGTACCTGCCTTCGGGGCTGTGCAACAGCTACTTGTGCTAGTGTGCACGGGAGGCACAGAGGAATTGCAACCAAAGCCTACACTGAAATCTATTTTCACCCTCATACAAAACTTAAAATGTTGTAATTGTTTGCAACATACTAGTCCACTAAATTGTGATGGTGGCTGTCAAGGGGCATTGTAGAGTGCTTCCAGTGCACATGTACATGCAAAGCAGGCAAATTTTTCCTCATAAAGGGAAATCTCTTGAGGACACTCTGAAGAAAACAATTTCTGCCAGGATTACCCTACAGAGTTTCACCTTTACACCTGTATTTCTTTTGGATGATTCATCTTGTTTCCTTTCGGTATGTGACTCCGTAGGAGTTTATAGCTTTATACATTCAGCTCTAGCTCAGTGGCTTAATTGCAACGGATTAGCTGTATCATGAATTAACTGTAAAGCAAGCAAAAATTATATAGCAGTGTTTATGTGGTGCTGTGCAGACTTACAGTTCAGGTAGCTCAAATTCAGATATCACTGCCGTGCAGAGTTAATAGTGCCAAGTTCTTCCTCTTTTTCTTTGTCTGGTATTACCCCACATACATGAGAGTTTTCTCATATACAGCCCCCCCCCAACAGCTCTCTACAGCATCTCTGGTGCTTTCAGTAGACCCTGGGATGCCCCTCACAGCTGGATGTAGGGAGAGGGGCCAACACAGAAGTGCACACTTGAGCAAATAATCTCTGAGCCCTCTGCAAAGTCATCTGACACCCCCTGAGGCTGAACATTTCCTTTGCACTGGGATTTTAAAGAAAGCCCGAGGCTGCATTTCTTTAAGCAGTTGAGCTGCTGTAACAGCCTGCTGCCTCTGAAAGGGATGCTTTTATCCCTCATCCCCTTCATTTTGTGGCTGGCTCTTCCTTCCATGAATTTATTTGGCTCATTACCCCAGAAGATAGCAACCCTCTTTCTTTTTCCTAATTATTTTTCCTCTGGTCTAATGAGTTCTGTCAGCCGATGAGCTGGCAGATAGTACCAGGAGTGGGATGAGTGGTGAGGAGCAGAGCAGGGGATGTACAGACAGACTCTGTGGCAGGGGCAACCCCGGGAGCACCCATCTGCTGCTCTTTGGGGTTTGGGGCACGGCTCAGCTGCCTCTGGAGCATCCTGCCCTCAGCTCTGTGGTCCTAGCACTTCCCTGGCACTGGTGTGGGCTCTTGGCAGACTCCAGGGTCAGCCAGCCATGGACCTTAACTGAACAGGCAATTTAATACCACTGAAAAGACGAGCAGCTTTTTTCCAGCCTTCAACTCCTGAGCCAGCCAGCTGTAGGGTTGGAGAAGAGCCCGGTCAACACAAGGGAGCAGGCAAGAAAAGCAACCAGGTCCAGTGCTGTTGCTGGGAAGGCAGAACAACCACCTCACCTGTACTTCCCCCAGTTCTGCTTCCCAAGGGAAAACCTACGACAGGCTTTCAAAAGATGAGCCTAAAAACTGAAATACCTAATTCTACAGACTCTAACGATTACAAAGTCATTTTATGCATTTCACAGAGCAATGACATTTCCCCCACCACACACTTCAAGGTGCCACAGGTGCTCTCACCGCACTGCTTCTCCCCTTGCCAGCTGGCCCTGCTGCCCCAGCGGTAGGACGCATGGGGCCGATTGAGCAAGGGCTGAAGGATGGAATTTGTTGCAGAGCAGCTGTCCCACCCAGGCTGCCCTGCAGCTTTGCTCAGGGTAGAGAGGAGGCTGCAGAAATGTGGTCTTTCTCTCCTCAGCAGATTGTTTGATCTATTTGGAGCAGTGCCTTTTCAACAAACCTTATCGCTGTGTGTGTAATTAGTTATGCAATGTTCAAAGAAGATCCCCGAATGATGCAGAAAGCTGAGCTTGCTAATGAGAGCAGGTCTAATTGCAGAGCAAAAGTGTGATCGAGTCAGGGAGCCAGCTCCAAGCACAGCCTTTTGGGGCAGAATTGACAAGTGTGTGTATCCTATTAGCATGGCTGGGTCAGGATCCTTGTTGGTGCAGATATGCTGTTTGGTCACCAGATTTAGAGGAAAATACCTTTATTTTTGTTTTTTAATGTGATGAATACATTAACTTGAGGGTGGAGCTGTGGCTGGATCCTGTGCTTGCTGCTATCAGTCGTACAGCCTTAGGCTGTAAACGGGCACAATTTCTGAAGACATTTTTGCAGGTGCAAAACCTCCCTAAAGGCAGATGTGTACGTGACTCTTCCCTAGCATGCAATTATGGGGTGGAGGGTTAATCTGTGCAGCCAGAAGGAGGAGGTCTCTAATTCATGTATCGTGTTTAGAACAGATTGATACCAGCTATCATTTTAAATGTTGGTGATGCAACAAAAAGCTTTTTGTTTGTGTCTGGTTGTAGGAATGACAAGTGTGTGAGGCCATTCATAAGCTGCTCTTGTGGACAGACTTTCATTATCAAACACAGTCAAATATTGTGAGTCAGTATTTTCTGCCTTCCTCCCCATCCATCTCCCAAATTAGGAGTCACTTAAAAAGAGTTTATTAAAAAGTAGCCCTGAGTTCTTATCTCAATTGCCTTCTGATTTTTGAATGCTTACACTTTACATTTTCACACTTCAAACTACACTGCCTTCTTAAAGGAACATGGTGATTGTAACTCAGAGCTCTGAGAAATGAAAAAGAAGAAATAATGCATTTCCAAGAAAAACAGCCAGCCCCACTGGCTTCTACCTTATGAATAGTCTAGCAGATATCAGGGATCTTCTCTCCTTTACCACCACCTCATCCCAGTGCTGTGTGTCTGGGCTTAAAGCAGTTACAACTCTTCATCCCAGCAAAGTTGACAGTGTGACTTCATGTCCCTTGTCTGAGAAAACCCAGTCACCTGAGCTCTTTCCCATGTGTGGCCAGAAGAGTTGCCTGATGCTGCTGAGAGGGTCTTGGTGATGGTAGCTGCAGGCACAGATGGCATTTCCATCTGGAAGCAGAAAGTCTTAGTCCTCAGGTGGGAGAGAGCCATGGGAATGAGTTGAACAGGAGAGAAATGCCTCATTGTAGGGGAACGGTCCTCAAAGGGCACAAAGTATGGTAGGATTAAGCCAGAGGTGAAAGGTTCAGGGAAGAGATGGCATGGAGAGGACTGGTGGGAGAGTGTTGTAACTTTATTATTGCCTTTGCCCTCTGGGGCCCATAATTAACACACATAGGGAGTTACACACGGTCTGCAGTGCTGAACCTTGTCATCTGAGCTGCTACATCATCCCAAAGCTCTTCTAACTCAAGAGGTCTGTCTGGGCAGGGGACACCAGGAAGCCAAAGGGTCCTCCCTGCTCCTCTGTAGATGTCCCCAAGGCCAAAGGTGATTTCCCTGCCGGGTTCAGCGTGTGTCTCAGGGGAGGAAGGGCACATAGCAGGTGCTAGCCCAGGGGTGTGCTTGGTCTCAGCCCACCTCTGAAATGACGTTTTTGGATGCCCTGGACCTGCTGCAGCCCGTGCAGGTGCTGTGTGGGAACCTCAGGCTGTGGTGCCCTGTGCTGGATGTGTCCCAGCCATAAGCACTTCCACACGCAGCAAGAGCAGGAGTGAGACAACTGCCTGCAGCAGAGGCTGCTCCAGGGGGGATGGCGGTCTCCCTTCCTCCTGCCTGCTGCTGCCTTGCGGGGGGCACGTGCCATGACTGTAATGTTAGGCAGGAGCAGCTGCTGTGTTATGCACTGCCATAACAGAGGGGTGACCCACACGTGAGGCCATGGGAGCAGAAACCTTACTGTCCTGGCACTACCCTGGCTGAACCACTGCCTGTCCCTGGGGCATGGTGCTGCAGGGGCTGGGGACCACCACTGGCCCTGGCACAAGGTGTAGGACCATGAAGTGTGGGCAGCCCCTTGAAAAGGGGGTGACGCAGGTGTCACCCTGGAGGCAGGGAGGGCAAGAAGGGCCACCCCTCAGGGCTCCCTGTCTGCTGGAGCAGCAGGGAGGGACGCCAGCAGCAGGGATAGTGCATCCGCCCTGTCCTTTTTCCTGCTGAGGGCTCAAAAGAGGCCTGTGGAGCTGAGGGGAGCAATGACGATGGGCGTATCGGGTGGGGTGAGGATGGGTGTTGTGTCCGATGTGGTCTCTTCAGCCTCGCTCTCCATGTCCTCCAAGCTCTCGCTGACAGAGGGGATGATCTGCACCACCTTCTCCTGGAAGTGCACTTGCTTGCGCGGGGCTGGCGGGACTGCTATTTGGGCAGGAGCTGCTGGGGCCGGGCTCCTGTCCTTGCTGCCCTTCAGGATACTCTTCACGTGGCCCAGCAGTGAGCGGTGCTGCTCCCTCTGGGCCCCATGGAAGGTGTAGGTCTGCTCAGTGTCACCAGCGATGGTCGGGGCTGCCATGGTGGTCGAAGGGTCCACATACTGGCCCGCCTGCAGATGCGTCTCTTTGTGCCCTGGGCTCTTCCTCCTCTTGCTCAGCAAGAAGTAGGCCAGGGCGGTGAGCACCAGCATGGACCCTGGGGAGAAGACCGTGTTGGCAGAGGTGAAGAGCTCACCAAGCAGTGCTTGGTCCTGCTAGCTCAGTGGTCCCCTGGTGCAACCGATCTGCACCCTGCACATCCCCACCCTCTCTGCTCTCCAGCAGACCATGCTCCTCTTCCATCTGCACTACTCCCCCCCCACACCAGCACGGGCTCCTCACCAGGGATGGTGACGTGCCAGACGAGGACGGGATGCAGGAAGCAAGCCACTGACAGCAGTGTGTACCCCAGGAATTTCTGGAAGCTCCCTGGGTGTCTGGCTCGCTTCCAGCAGGCCTGTGCCAGGGAGTCCGGCTCATATCTGGGGAGCAAAACAGACGTCCTTGTGGAATGAAGCACCAAGCGCATGGCAAGAAAATTTGGACTTAGCAATCAACCATCTAGAGGTTCGGATTCTCACTCTGGCTTGCCAGGAAACCACTGTGTTGGTCAGGGGAAGTAAGCAAAGCCTGAGACCCTCCCATGGGGGAAAGAGGCCAGGGGCTACATCTGCCAGAGGTCAGCATCTCAGGCCATCTCTCCTTGGGGTGTTTGCCCACCTGGCAACTAGTCGAGTGCCTATTAGCTGAAGTAAGGCATTGCCTCCAAGCTGTCAGGGCTTTGAATTTACGCTAAAAGACAGCAGAAGTGCTCAGCCTCTGAGAAGTACATATGGATTTTCTACATTCTAACTCAAACTTCTGTGCTGTCTCTGGGAAGGAGATGTAGCTCACCCTGGGGAGCTGGCTCTTCACTCAACCCTGGTCCGTTGTAGGGCTTCATACTGTGTATTAAGCAGATGCTGCAGACCAGGGGTTGTCATGCTGATGCTCAGCAAATTATGCCACAAGCCTGGGTTAAAACATAGGTTTAACTGGCTGTGGACATGGCCCCACTTACCTCCCCCCTGCCTGAGTGCACTTGCCATGGCAGTAGGGGCAGGACCTTTGGTTTGGCACTTGCAGCTCAGGTCTGGTGTTGCCTGTAAGGGGCAAATTGCCTTAGAAAGGTCCCACCAAGGCTGGAGAAGACTGAACAGGGTCTACTCACGTGAAGCACATCTCCAGGAACAAACTGATAAAGAAGAAGCCTTCACAGACAGTAACTGCAACCCCTGAAAAACTGAAAGGTGGAGCTGTCAGGGGGGCAGGGCTGGGCTTGACTATGCTCTCCGGGTGGCAGAAAGGGCATAGAGGACCAGGATTTACTATCCAGTTCAGAACAGAGTTTGTGTGCTGGGGTCTGAGTACCCTCTGTTCAGCTGCTTTGTGGAGGAGAGCTCAAAGCCCTTGTGCCCCCAGAGAGGGGGTGAACTTGCAGCCAGTGTCACCTCTGGCCTGCCTGAATCTGCAGTAGCATGGGTGATGCAGTAGCATCACATTCTCTAACAGCTTACTTATCTGAAACCTGGAGATGGAGATCTGAATTCCCCAAACCCTTGGACACTGCTCCCTGCCGCTGTTTCAGTCTAATCTGGTGCTACATATGGTAGAGGGGTTGTGTCACCCCCACCAGCTCTGATTTCAAGGGCAAAAATACTCACAGCAGATAGAAAGCCAGGCTTTTGAACTGTCCTCGCTGCAGAGTTTCTACGCCCACACCAATCAGCACTAGAAAGAGAAGGCAGGAAAGATGATGACTGCAGGGTTGGTTCCTGACTCTGGTGCCCCACCAGCTTCCAGGATCAATGCCCCGGTTTCCCCAGGGGCTGGCGAGGCTGCTCCTCCCAGGCTGTGCAGCAGGTCAGGACTGCCAGCACCTGTGATTCATGCTGACACACCAGCCCGGGGTGGGTCAGAGCTGAATGCTGGCCTTGACATACAGCCCAGATCCCAGCTGCATCCCTAGCACAGCAGCCTTGCCACTGCGTGGGCTAGGGAGAGGTGCTCTGGGGATACCAGCTGGCCTTGGACAGCTGGGGGAGGTGAGCAGCTTGTCCTGTGTCCCTTCCACCCCCGGCACACTGCTCCATCACGGCTGCCACAGGAACTTCCCTCCCACTGCCTCATCCATCTCTACCCCCTCCTGGTCTGGGGACCTCTCTGCCCAGGTCCCCTCAGCACCCACCAGACTCACTTCCCTGCCCTCCCTGCTTGCCCGGGCCTGCTGCACCCAACACGCGGCTGCAGGGCAGCGGCAGGACAGGGGAACCATGCCAGCTGCCTTCACAAAGGGCCGTAGCCATGGCATCAAGGTCCTTTGCTAGCCAAATGGAAAAACATATAACAGGAGCAGGCAGATTAAAAACAAGGAATGAACACCCCCTCAGTGCCCCGGCCAGCACAGTACACTAGGGAGTCAGTTTAAGGGGGATTAAGAGTATTAGCGAGGCTAAAATCTTCCCTGAACTGGCCATTGGGGGCCAATAGCTTTAGGGTATGGAAAATTTTCTTCAACATCCTTCAATTCCCAACAAGACTGTTTCCAAAATGGTGCAAAAATCAAGTGCCTCGCACCAGCTGCAGCAGGTTGGTTGGTCTGTGACCAGCCAGTCACACTGCACAAGTGCCAGTGGTGTGGGGCTGAGCAGAGCCCAGGTCTCATGGCCAGGACATGGCTCCGGGCAGTTGCTGCACTCCTATCTGTGCTTGATGTCTCTGCATCTCACCGAGCAGTCCCTGCCCATTCACCAGTGCTCGGGAAGTTCACTGCTGGTCCTGCTCAATGCACATTGACCAAGCCTTGAGGTGAGTCTGGCTTCATTTATCCGAGCTGTGGTTTGCCCCAGCTGGAGAAAGGTACCAGGCTCCCAAAATGGGATGCAGACCAGTGTCCATCAAGCCCACAAGGTGGGTCAACGCCGAGGGTCTGTGCCTGAACACAGCTCTCCTGTCTGGGCTGAACAAAGCCCCTCTGTGGTCTCCCTGTGTCACCTGCACCCCTGTCAGCCAAGGGAACGCATGGGGCCCATGTGCCACCCTCTTCCATGGAGGCTGTCACTCCAGCCCCGAGCAGAGGCATGGGTAAATCAGTCTCATCAGAGAGCTGTGAAGCTGTGTAATCCTACATGCACAGTATTGTTGTTTGCTATCTCGTGACTGAGAAGCCTTCTTTATAATCTTCCTTACAAATGCAGAATTCATTCATTCATCCATTCATTCCCTGCGGATGAATGCAGAATTCAACAGCTCGGCTGTTACGCTCAAGTCTCTGCTCTGGATGGGGAGGTTTCCTGATTTTGTACAGCTTCTGCTTTATACACAAAGTTGTTTGGATGAAGAACCTGCAAGAAGCAAAGGACTGTTTCCAAGGTGTTTGTTTGGATTAGTTGCTGCGTTGATTTGGATCTTATCCAAACCTTGTGGCTAAAGGCACATGATTAGGAATTAAATGGTTGAAAGCATGAGAATTAAGAAATAAGTAAGGACTCTCTCCCTAGATGCAGAAATCACAAGGCCTAAAATCTCTTAACTACAGAGATGCCCCAAACAGTGCAGTGAATTGCAGGGCTGTTTAATAGCTCTTCGCTAACTCATGAGGCTCTGCCGGCAGCAGGGCTGTCTGATTTCTCACACACAGAAACCCTGTAACCCACCATTGCAGACAGCCATTACACTCCCAAAATCCTGTGGGAAGGGGAAGTTTATATTATGTGGGTAACCTTCTGTGTTTGCACGCAGCTTATGGAGCTGGCCAAGCCTTCTCAGAATCAATTAGTGAGGCTGATGCACTCTTCTCTCCCTTTCATTTTTATTTTTTTTTTTCAAACAATACCCATGGGATTCTCTTCTGCATGGTTTCCATTTCATGAAAAAACCTCATACACCTCATCAGGCACTAAACACTGCATCAAGCTGTTTTCTTACTCCATTGAGACACATAGAGGAATAAAACACAGGCACCTCCCATCCTTCACTGGCCTTTTGGGAAAGTCAGGTGATACTCAGAATGCATCAGAGTTATGGGAAAGCACAGAGACCGGTAGTGCAGCTGTCTACGCTCTGTGATGCTTAGCAGAAAGATGACTGCACTGCTCATTTCAAGAACTACAGAAAGAGGTGCAGATGATGCAAAACGATGAAAAGAAAACAAGCAGGGGAGAGAGAGATATTATATTCCAATAAGACACTTCCAAATTGTAAGCTAATTTCAATTTTGCTGTTCTAGCTTTAGTTTTCCCATGGCAACAAGCTCATATTTTCTCCCAGGAAGGTCTCTATGAGTTTTCCTGGAGCTTTAAGAGAGAATATGACCAGCACGGGGCTCACATGGGCCCGAGGGGGATGGGGATGGAGAAAGGAAGAGATTTGCATTTGCTGGTTAAAGCTATGTCCCAGCTCCTATCTGTTGCAGTCTCATCACGCTGTGCACTTATCTACTGGGAGTCTGTATGAACTCAGAGGCTCAAACCTCTGCCTGTTATCAGTCCTTTGAAGCACATTCCAGAGCACAGCCTCCAGCATCCCAGCGGGGCTTCAGGTGTCCTCGGGGACCTGTGCTCTCTTTAGCTGGCCTGTGTGCTTTCTACTTTGCCCCTGACTTGAGCAAAGTGTCTCTCATGGCTGTCTGCAGTTGGTAAAGGAAATGAGGAGGTAGGAGGGCCTGCTGCGACCTACTCTGCCGTGTCTGAAATCTGAAATTCAGCACCACAGGCACCACCTCAAGTCACCTCTCACCAGGAACCTCTGGTTCACACTTCCAGCCTTTAGACGAATCAGGTACTTTGATCTCTGCTTTCCTGATAGAGAAACCAAGGCAAAGAGCGATGCCTGTCCTGTCCCGTCCCGTAACAGTGACTCAGCAACAGTGCCAGAGTGAACCCGAGCCCTCCATGTTAGCTCTTTCCCCATGTCCCGTCCAGAGATGCCCCATGAGAGAGGGTTATCCACCACAGCTCAGGCCTTCTGGCTGAGATGCTGTGCCTGAGACAGCCGGCCCAAAACACCCGCAGTATGGTTCAGATGTGTCACCAAACCCGGAGGACGCGGGTCCCAAGCAGCCTCCGGCAGTGGGTAGAGAATGCAGCGAGGCAGGGGGGTGATTTACGATGTTTGTCTGCGCTGTGCCCTGCACTGCTTCCTGAGCCTGCTCCCTGACGGGTGGCCGGAGAGGCAGAGCGGCACTTTGGCAGTAGCTGTGCCACCACGGCCGGGACCTCTCCCTCCCGCCCGGCACAGGACAACTCACTGTGCACAGCACAAGCTGCTGCTCTTTCATTTTCACATCCCACAGAGCAGCTTGGCAGTTTTCTGCAGTCATGAGTATTTTGCTTTTCAGCCTCATTCATGTCTTGCCTCTGCCCATCTCTGTTTTACAGGAATAAAATTTAGTTTTCTTTTCCATTCATGCTTTAGCTTGTCCTCTGCTGTACTGAGTGCTGGCTCTTCCTTCCTGATGTCTCACTGTGCCTCCCACAGCATTTGAAAAGAACCTGGCCAGGCACCCATCAGTCTCCTTCCCGAAAGTGAGCCCCTCGTAGGATGGGGCAGTGGCTGCGCCTGGCCAAAGGCAGGAGACAGCTCCGGGGTCCCGACACCCACTCAGTGCCTTTTAGTGCCAAAGAAAAAGAGAGCTCGCTCTTACCTGCTGCGGTGGAGATGCCCAGCAATCGGCAAGTGTACTCCAGGGCACTCCAAAACGCCTTGTGCCGCATGGTGAAGAGATGAAGACTGCAGTGCCGACCAGGCAGAAGCTCCTCTTCAGAGCTCCCACCTCACGCGTAGCCCGGCAGCTCCCAGCCACAGGCAGAGCCGCCCAGGACCCAGTGCCCTTCCTGAAGGAAAGGGCAGCGCGTGCGGGACTGGCCACCTCCGCCGGGGCCTCCCAGGGGAGGGTGGTCGGGGAGCGAGCTGCCACCACAGGGAACTGGTCAGCACCGCTTCCCGCTGCTCCCACGGGGGCTGCAGAGACTTGGCCTTTTCCTGCTTGCTTGCTGCTTGCTTGAGTTGCCGGCCCAGTGGTGATTAATGATTGGTAAGGGGGGGGGTGGGGTGCGGCTTTGGGAGCATTTGCACCCGGGGTGCACGGCCTTTCCTGCTCCCGAGGAGGAGGCTCTAGAAGCCCAAGCTGATTAAATGCATGTGAAGTCATTAGTGCTGTGCAGCTCCCGGCAGGTTAACCATTTGTGAGGATGACGATGTTTGCTGTTGACGAGACAGCGGCACGTTTCTGGCAGGTCGTGGGGCTCCCAGGGCACCCCAGCCCTGCCACCTCCTGCAGCTGAGCTCCCCACCACGGCTGCTGCTCACCATGCAGGTTTCACCAGGCTCTGACTAATACGGCTCCGGCAGCGTATGGCTGATGTGCAAGCACAGGAACAAGGACATCAGATCTACTGCCAAGGGTCCTACAGCCCCAGACCGACCACAGCAGGGCAGATGTGTATTTCTCTTCTTGGGAACCTCAGTGAAATGTATTTCTGTGTGCAGCCACCAGAGCCATTTGACCGGTGCTGGAGTCACACAAGTGTTCTGACACGGGGAGCAGGGTGCACACGTACTCTGACCGCTTTGTATGGGATTTGGTAGACAGCTTGGGGGTCCTTGGCTGGTCTCTGCAGGCACCTCTGGAGAGGGTCAGCGCTAGGCATGTCTGAAGGCCAAGATGGGACAGTGCTGGCCTGAACCCTGTCCCCACATGCCTCTGTGCATGAACATGGTGCATCTCCCTGGGGGTCGCCAATTTGATCCCCACGTGCTGCTGCCCGGGGAAGAGGCGGTGTCAGCTGCAGCGCCTGGTCGTTGCGGTCCTGGCAGGAGGGGTGTGTGAACAACAGCACGGTCCCGGCGGGCAGCACGGACATCTGGGACCTGCAGGGCTGCGGGCTCACAGGTCGGTGAGCTCACCCTGTGCTGTGGCCAGCACAGAGAGTCGGTGAGTCACTGCAGCCCCTGCCCCTCGCGGCACTCGCTTTGAAGCCGGCAGCAGTGTGGGCAGGGGCTGGGTGAATCGGGCTCAGCTCACGCACAGGCAGCCCTGCGGGGAGGTGGCGACCGGCCGAGCCCATCTCCTGTGATCCCTTCTCACCTGCCTGAGACCACAAAGCTGAACCTGGCCAGTATGTGTTGTACTGACGTGTCCCATGAGTAGAGCTGACTTGGTCCAAGGGCACAGTGACAGCTTTTCTTCCACAGGATCTTGGTCTGTATTTCAGGCTGGAATTTTCCCAGGAGAGCTAAATGCCTGAGCTCATGAAATGAGTCCCTAATTCCTGTAAATACTTTCAGATAGTGTTTTTTCTGAACACTCACAAGGTGGTGGGTGGCAGGGATTTTGCAGCAGGCGGTGCTGAAAAGGTTCGGGGACAAAGCATGTTTTCTGTGTGAGCACTTTCCACTGAAGGGCTTCCAGAGCATCCTGAAGAAAAGTGCTGAATGGTGCAGACCCAAAATGTGTCTTTGCCTTTCAACACTGGCACTGCCTTTGGGTGTTCCCCTTTCCTCTTCTCCTCCCGCACCACCACGGGTGTTCGGATGAACTGCGGGTGTTCCACAGCTGATGACTCCGCAGTGTGTCAAAACTTCCTTTTCAAGCAAGACACAAAGAGGGAAACAGAGGCTGTCCAGCAGGAAGGTCACACGAAGGCTGGGGAATAGCCCAGGCAGAGCACCCCACCGCCCTGCCCGCTGCAGCTGGCACCGCCTGGGTGATCCTCGTGCCCTCTCGCAGCACATGGCTGCAGGCTCCAGGAGCACCCTCTGCTTCCAGAAATCACCGGAGCGGCTTAAGAGCCCTGAGGTCATGCAAACAGTCTGGGTGCCTTTTTTCCTCCCTCTCTTGGATTTTTCCAACATTGAAGTAGTGAATTTCAGGTTTTTCTTTACAAACATGAAAGCTAGGAAACGACTTAAAAAGCAAATAGATGAAAGGAAGACATAGGAATCTTTCAGAATCGCTTAGAGCCATGAGCTTAGGCTTGAAGAAAAGCAGCAAACACCATAATGCAAACCCGAGTGCTGTTAGCACCCACCCTTCCACAGCACCCGGCACCTCCCAGTGCAGCAAACCGCTGCCTCCTGCCATGGTGGGGGTTCCTGTTGCCAACATGGGCAGTGCAGTGTGCTGGCTGTTACCCCAGAGCTCTTATTAAACTGCACTGAGCTGTCACACAGAAACTAAATGACTTTGTCTAAGTGCCCTTGACGGCAATGTTTCCTTGCTGGAGAGCAACAAGCCCCAGGGTTTAAAATAAACGTAAATTTATGGGTGGTGGCGGTGATGGAAGAACAGAATCCATTTGGGAAAGGCAGATTAATACGTTAACAATTTAAACCTCCTGTCTCCCTCCCAGGTTCCCCTAGCTAATGCCCAGCCTCCATCCTCTGAGTGGGCCTGCATCAGCCTTCCTGAGGGTCCTTGTGCCCCATCTGGGGAGACCCTTAGCCTGAGGTAACTTAAGGTCTTCTCCACTCGCCGTTCATTGGTGCGCTGGTGCTTCTCTCACGCCAGTGCCCAGGAGGGGAGCATGGAGTGAGCAGGACAGGTATCCTCAGACTTGCTTTGTACCAACACTCCTTTAGCATCTCCTTCCTTCCATTTAGCAATTTTTTGGCTAGTGCTCCTAAAAAGCAACCTCACATGAACCTGATTTTTCTTTGAAGAAGGGTCCCTTCTTGTTCTCCTTCTGTTCAAGTGGGGAGATGATACCCTCAATGAAACTGTGAGCCATTTGAGTGTGTTTTGGTGAAGTTTTTAGGAATGGGTTTATGCAGTCAGAAGAGGACTGAGAACTTATGACCTTAGAGGGGTTTAATAGCCTGTAACCAACACTGCAAAACCTATGCACCAGCACAGCCTGTTCTGAGACATGTAATAGCAGTGGTGCCCACTGGACATTAAGCCACTTCTCTTGCACAGAGGCTTGCCATTTGCACTTTGGCTGCCAGCCAGGATTCACATTTACAGGCTGCTTCCAATGATACATGGCTTGACTTGAGAGGATTTTATTTCAATGTTAGGGTTTCATGGTGATATTAGTTCTCATCTTCATCTCTCCCTCCTCACATTTTACTCAAGTCATTTTGCAGTAGCACGGCCACCGTGGCCGTTCTTTTGTGACCAAGGCTGCAGTGCAGCGTCTGTGCCAAGCGGCCACCCTTGAAAGGTAGGGGGGGGGGGCAGCACGCACCTCGTGCCTTCCCTCTGCAAAATGGTGATGCTGCAAGAGCACTGCGGTGAGTGGAGATTCCCGTCACGGGGTGTAGGGCACCACAAGCCGTGCTCTGGCAGAAAACTATGGGAACATGCTTGACTTACTCAGCTATTCTCACTCTCTGCCCGTCACGTAAAAACAGTTCCCAAACTGCCTTGCACAATGCTCTCAAAAATTTTTTCTGCTCTTTCCCCTGCTCCTTTCTCTAAGCCCTGAGCTATAACCACCATGTCAAGCCACCTTGCTTGGCAGCCTTGGTCCTCTCTCTGAACGGTAGCAGCAGAAGTAGAATCTCCTTCTACCAATGTGTCCATCTGATACAGACTGACACCAATGCTGTCCCTTGGCTGCCAAAGGGCAGGCAGCCGGCAGGCAGCTGCCCAGAGCCTTTGCAGTGGTGCCATGTGCTGCCTCCCTGTGCCCTCCTTCTACCAGGCCTCCTGCTGTGGAGAGGAAATGGAGTTTCACAACAGCTGGCTGATGGTAGATGGACCCAGTTGACTGGACGCACCAATGAAATGCAGCTGTGGGTTCACTGGGTATAAACATCTCCTTGCAGGGAGCAGAATTTTTGCTCTGCCTTGTATCACCAGTGGTCCACAGCTTTCCAAACCAGCCTGAATGAACTGAGAGCATCCTGAGGTGAGCTTGCCAGACCTCCCTCACCTTCTGGGGCAGCAACAAAAGATGGCACTAGGGAGCCTGAGGCCACATAAACAGCAGAGCTGGAGAGAAAATCTTAACTGTATCCCTTCTTCATTTGCTGTAGCCACTAAATCATGCTTCTGGAGTCTTCAAACCTGGGCAGTGCTGCAAACCGTGCTGGGGATGCTCAGCAGGGGACAGCACAATCCCACTGCTGCACCACCAGCCCAGCTGCTCCCTGCAGAAGGCACACTGTAGCCAGCTCTCTGCGAGGCGGTGATGAAAGAGGACCATAAAGTTTTAGCGTCTGAACAAGAACAGCATGATAGACACCACATGAATCCGAAGGAGGCTGGGGAGGGCCCAGAGCCACAGCAAGCACAAATCAATAACTGGCCTGTTTTGCTTTATGCTCTGCGATCAAAGGGTGTCTGGCATGCTGCCGAACACTCGCCTGCTCCTCAGGGAATTTCCCGCCCCACCAGGGATGGGGTCAAGTCTTAGCAGTACACAGCCCCGATTGTGCCCCTGTGGGACAGCCAGCTCAGAGGCTGAGCCAGAAGAGGGGGTGAGCTGGAGGGGCCAGTGAAGAGCCTTCGTGCTCACAGCCTCTCCCGGGGACCTTCTCACTGCTGGCACAGAGGAAGAGGCACTGCCTTATGCCTGGCAATGGATGGGGGTGAGCTCTCATCCAGGCATTAATGGCATTAATAAAGCTCATCACGCTGTGGTGCAGGATGGTGTGGGCATGCTGCCAGGGGAAGGAGACAGAGGCTGGTGCCCCTGTGACAAGGCAATCATAGGCAGAAGCTGGACATCAGAACACATCTGGTGTACTTATGGGGATCACACAGACCTCTACAGCACCTGATGGATGAGGCCCGAGGGTCCAAGTAGACTGTGCTTCTGACTTGCTGGTTGCTCCTGCTTTCCCTGTGAAACCTGCAAGCCTCCTCCTCCTGACCCCAGGCTAACTCCTCTCACTTAGAATGGGACCTCCCAGCACAGCAACATAAAGTTCCCTTCTATTTGGTCACCTGTTTGACACCAACCTTAGAGGCTTTCCAAAAAGTGGACTAACACTGGCCCCCTGCGGCAGCATGTGTGAGGGGCTCCTGGATGGCCATCCCGCAGGGCTCTGCTCCGGTCCGGGTGCTGGGATGGATCCCCCCAACCCTGCTGCCACCCTGCTCAGGCTGGGTGAGCTGGGCACTGGGCACTGAGCTTGCAGGTAGTTTGCAGCGTGCTCGGCAGAGAGGTGTGTGATCAGGATGTTTGTGAACATGTGCGTGTGTATGTATAAAAACCCACGTGTGTGTCAAACCAAGCTGTAATAACAAGAACTATCAAAAGCAGATTTATTTACTATGCATCCAATCTCCAGTTTAATAGCAGGGGTCCCAGAGATTGGTGCCCAGCTCCCAGAACTGTGCGATTATGCAAGACTCCATGAAAACACATTTCTAGCTCACAAAATTGCAGAGAAAGGCTGCAGAGACTCAAAACCCAGAGAAAAGAAAATTCCCAAGTGAAAAAATCTTTGTTTGCTATTATTGGTAGTACTGCTTCTAACTGCATGATTTAAACTCATAATCTTTGAGGGACGACAGTACAGCTAAACCAGGAATGCCACAGGGGAACGAAGGAGAGGAGACATCAGGCTAGCTGAGAGTAAGTTCAAGGCACTAAGTTCAAGGCTAAGCGCCAAGGAAACGAATGCCTCCCATCTTGCTGCTTCTCAGCTGCCTGTGAAGTTCCTTTGCCGACAGCAGAGTGTGAGTGGTTAGGAGGGCTGAGGCAGGAGTGGGGCTGGGAGCTGCAAAGTGCTGCGGAGGTGACAAAGCCCTGACAGGGACAGGGGTGCTTCCCCAAATTAACGAGGGGGAGGGGATGCCAGCCAGCGAGATGCAAAAACTGCCTCTCCCGGGAGCTGCACCAAGCGGTGGGCTGCTCCATGTCGCAGGCACAAGCCTTCTCCAGTGGGACTGTCTCCGCTGTGCTGAGGGGCAACACAGCAAAGGAGCCGGTTGCCAGGGTCTGCTTGGTCCTTGCTTCTGCTGAGAGGGATGAGGAGGAGGGGAAGCCTCAGCGTGATGAGGTTTCTGTGGCATGCCTGGGGCAAAGGAAGCAGAACTCAGTGCTGGGCTTAGTAGTGGGGACTCAGGGGCCTCATCCCTCCTCTTTGGGAATCTCTGGTCTTCGGGAACCTGATTTTGGCTCTCAGGTGGATGACAGAAGATCTTGACTTGGCATGTAAAGAGTGAAGGGAGACATGAAACAAGCTGCATGTGTGATCTTGAGGCACGGCTACACCCTGCACAAGTCCCTGCATGTCCTCTATACGCCTGCTGCCCCTCGGTTTCTGTCCTTTCTTGCAGCAGTGTGGGCTTGGTCAGACTGCTCTGCTGTGAGCTGCTTCCATATGATGGCTGCAGGGACTCCAGACCTGTTCAAAAATGAGCTGACATGTCCCATGCACCCTGTTGGCCACACATGCAGGAACCCCCCACCATGAAGCAGTCAGCCTGCCACAGGACTTGGAGAGACTCATCATGCTGAAGCTGGCATCAGTGCCTCTGGATGGACTGCCACACCAAAAACAGACCCAGCTCCTCTTTCCAGAGTCTGCATGTCTGGGCTGAAGTCTAAAACACTCCCAGGGTACATGAGTTTGATGTGACAAAGCCCTCCAAGCAGGTGGGTACTGTTCAAGAGGGAGCTAGAAGTGGTTGGTGAGGCAGGCACAGGCAGGCAGAGCAGATGGAAAAGTCTGTGCTTAGGATCACTTACTGCAATATAGACGTAGCTTGTCATCTGAATGCGAAGACCTTGGATTTCAGCCCCGTGGGAGGATGTGATTCATGTGAGCACACATCCACTTTTCCCGCTGGCACTGAGAAATTCCTCACACCACAAGAGCCACCATGGGACTGGAGTTATCAAGCAGGGAGGTGAATAAGGGGCTTGAAAGACCCATCTCCACTTTTAACAATAACAACATTTGTTTTCTAACAGTGCGCTGTATAAAAGAAGTCCAGCCCCACACCAGGGTTCAAAAGAAAGCACAGAGCCCAGGGACTACCAAAGATAATTACAAAGGAGCAGAACAGAGGTAGAAAAATTACCCATGAGATACACCAGAGCAGCCTCAGCCTATTGGTGTGTAGCTGCAGAGGGGATGAAATCAATCACACATATTCTCTCTGAATCAGCAGTTCAGTTGCTGTTGGGACCCCTGAATAAAGATTGTAGCCTGCTCCCAAGGCCAGCCAATTCCTTCCTCAGTAGCTGCCAGTGGATACGAGCTCTGGGCTGTCACACTAGGAGGTGTTTGAACTGCTGGCCAGGCTGTCTAAGGTTCCGTCTCCTCTCTTCCACCTTCTCCATCCCTTCAGCGCCCGCCCCACCCCCTACGAAAACATTACTAATATGAGCTGTCACCCTGGGAGACAGCAACCCATAGCAGCACTGCAGGAGCCACGTGCAAGGGTAAGAGAGAGCTCACAAGGGGTTGCTTTCCCTGGGGAAGTATGACATGTTATAGTGTACCTTACACGCAGGCTGACTCTCATCATGCAGACCCAACAATGTGGCCAACAGGAGCACTATGTCAACATAAAATAAACACTGTTAGTTTTTCTATTGCACCGACTCATTTTCATTTTGAATGGGGAAACTGAGACAGAGTGATGCCTTGATCCAGACAGTATCACACAGCATGTCAGCAGCACAGCTCACTCGAGGATGATGAAACTTGCCTGCCTGTCAATGAGCCTGCACATCCCTTGCGAAATCCCAGGGTAGCTTTCAATCAAAAAAGCTACTTGGCTAAAGTGTAACATGACTCATTCACAGGGCTCAGAATAAATCCTAAAAGTTGTGCTGTGATGATGAAGAGTGAGACCCACCCCTCTGCAGAGTCTGTAACAAGACCGATATACCACCTTAGCACCACAGAAAAAGGCTGATATTTTACTTATTCCTGTACAAAGAGGGATTTCCACCACAGGAGGAAATGCAGTAGTGTAAAAGGAGCTCACAAAGGGATCAAATATTCAGGTGCAGGCTCTTGGTCTGGAGTATATTTCACAAGGATGGATGGAGGAGGAGTGTTTTATCAGCCAGCAGGAGGAGGGAGTGCTAGTAACTTGCAGTATAAACAAGCTCTGTGCACGAGGTTCAGCCCACGGACATTTATCCATCCATCAAAACCATTTGACTTTTTGCCCTCTTTTCTGGCAAAGGGGACTGGTAACTTCTCCCTGCGTAGGAGCAAACAAGGTGTGCACAGCAGTGATTGATTCACCTGGCAATTGAGACATACATCAAAGAGCCTGCTTGCTGCATTTTGAGGCCCAGAGAGCAATTTATAGAAGGGTTTGCGCAGATAAATAACCAGAGAGATTTATGTGAAGCAACAGAAAACACATGTTTTTGGCTGCAGAGATGTAGAAATGCTCAAGTACGTGCAAGCTGTGTAGCAGAGGTTATTTATGAAAATGTTCCTGTTCAGTAGGATTTATTCTGGGGCTTCATTTTATTTGGCATTGCCTCCAAAAAGCCACAAAGCAAACAAGCACAGCAGGATCCAACACCTCTTTTTCTACGTTGTCTCAAAAGGTTTCGAGTGTATAGGCTTAAAACCAGGAAGTTTGTCACATCACCCCTAGCTGGGGCTGGGAATAAGAAGACGCTGAGAGCAAGAAGAAGCAGCAGCAAAAGAGACAGACCTCCTGGAAAGGGGGTTGGATGAGGTTAGATGAGCCCCTGGAGGGACCCTAAATGCCAACTCTGTCCCTCCACCTAGGCACCAGGCAGTGGATCAGAAAAGAGGAGGCTTCCTCTGCAAACCCTGTGACCCTGCCATGGCTAGTGCAATTCGGAAGGAGTAGGCTGTCCTGCCCTCAGCTGGAAAGCTGAGGTATAAACTTGGGTTACCCACCACAGATAACCAGGTGTTGAGTCTGTGGGTCTGGGCAGAAGTTTCTGGCCACATATTATATTTTTCTGGCCTAGGCATCCCCTGTGATTCTGGGTACCACTGGCTGTGTTGTACCTCACTTTGCACTGAGGTCCAGTCCCCAAACCTGGTGTGGACTCTCTTGTGCCTACTGAAAAGTAGGAGCAGGCTCAGTGCTGCGTTAGTGTGACAGTGAGCCAGAGCTGGGCTGTGCTCTCACTGCTGTCCCACCCTGCAAGGCCACCCTCTTAGGTGGCCACGTGTCCTGGACCACCTTCCTGCCTGCCTCTTTGCACCCATGGAGAGGCACAGAGGACTGTATCAGAGGCAGCAGCTTGATGAAGACCTCTTCAGTCAGAAGAAGAGACTTACCATGGGGTGGGTAGAGAAGTCACCCTCTAACCTAGCAGAGGGTGTGCACCAGTGAGAGCTCGCATTTTGCACACCCAGTTCAACACACTACACACAGCCCCCAGCACATCTGCTTGCCTGACAGAGGGTCAGATCCCCCTCTGCCATGGGACATTGCGCAGGAGATGGAGAGGTATCTGTCTGGCAGTCCTCAGCTGCCCCCCTGACCTATTTTTCCAGTCTGAGCTGCTCCTCTTTCAGGAAGGAACAGCAAGGGAGTAGCTCAGACAAATTATTCCCGACATGCCCAGAGCTGCCCCCATACAGTGTGCACTCTGGTATATGGATGCATATACCAGACCGGAGAAATCCTTCCCCTTGTAGTTGCATGCCACTCATCCATAAAAATTCCTCCCTACACATCCTCCTGTCCCTTGACCCTCTTTGCTCCAGGTCCCCAAGAGACAGGTCTTAGCACTGCCAGTAACTGGCATTTCCCACCCCAGGTAGAGAAAACGATCAGCTGTTTTAAGCAAGTTGTGACTGCTCCTACATCTTAGGGTGCTTTCTCTGAGCAGAAGTGCGGGGCTTGGGATTTGCTTGGCAATCAGCCTTCCCATCCATGGGAAAGACCCCCTGCTCTCATGTGTGCTCACCACATGGACCATTTTATTTACATAGCTGGGGCCACACATTTATATTTAGTGTGTTTCAGAGGCCACCACAGACTTAATAAGCTAAAAAAAAAATGCTGGAAGAGGATGCATGAAGGTTAGGGAGGAGGGGTATGAGTGAAAACTGAGGAGGCTGGAGGTAACTCCAGGGCTTGCTTGCCTGTGTGGCCATGAATGCTGGTGTCTCCTGCTGTGGGCAAAAGGGTCAGAAGTTGAGGTCATCTTTGGATGTGTACTCGGATCAGATTCAGGCCCTTTACACATTCTCTCAGGGGAAGCCGCACTTGAATACGACTTGGCTTTGCCCTGCCCAGAAATTGTAAAAAAATTCAGTCTCGTCCACCAAGTCTTCAGATGTCTATATGTATGCCTATATAGCGACAGTCATCCTGATTTTATAATTTTTGGTTATCATGTAAGTCTGACCAGAGTCAGGCCTGAGCTTTCTGGATGTCGTGTTTTAAGTCAGGCCTCTCCTCATGTGAGCCCCCAGGAGATTTGCTGCCGTTCCCTCAGATTTGCTGCTGCTCCCTCAGCACAAACCCCCCGAGAAGGAGGAACCATGCGATGACAGTTGGGAGCTGATTATACATTCCTCTTCCTCCCACACCCTGGTCTCTGGTATGCATTTGTCTTTTGTTTACCAGAAACGCGCTGTGGGGCAGCATTTGCTTTTCAATTAGGAATACTTATTAAAAATGAAACATTAGACAGGACCGTTGCTCCATTGTTGTGGGCACGGTGCAGCTGCTGGGTTACACTCTCCACTTGCCAGCTCCGAGATGCCTGTTGAGGGCAGCAGGGTGAAGATTTGGTCTGCTCATGGGCAACAGAGTTGAGTTTGAGGCATGGCTTCAGACCAGGCTTTGGTGCCAAATAGGAAGTAACTTCTTGCAGATTTGCCTTTGTCTTCTTCACAGGAAACGTTTGTGTAAAGGTGGTCAAAACAAAAATTGAAAATAGCATTTATTATTCAGAAATTCTCAGTTAAGATTGGATCGGAGGATCATCTGTGAATCTGGTCCTGCTGGGCTTGTGCTATAGCTCATGGTATATTTTCAAGTCAAAATTGCAGCAAAAAATAGAATAAAATCTCCAAAGTTGCATGAATTTTTCTTACTTCTTTCTCCAATTCTACCTCATGATTTTCTAGTTATATACAGCCTTTAAAAAAAAAAAAAACAAAAACAAAAACAAAACAAAAAAAAACCCCACCAACCAACATATTAATAACTTAGAGCCTGTGGGTTGTTAACAAGCTCTTTGCTTGAACTGCCTCCTCTCTGCTGCTATTTAGGGGGTGTCACGAACCAGCTAGAATTGCCTTGTTTCTGGATGACAACTGTTTAGAAAGGAGAAGTGTTCTTATTAATTTAAAGCACAAAGTTATAAGTTGCTTTGAGGTACAAACCCTTTGACAAATTGTTTCCATAAACACAAAAGTGATGTTTCAGGCACATTGTTATGCAAACAGACCATGTGCCTGAGTACAACATACTTGTATCTGGTTGAGAACTTCATTTTATGCTGTGTGCTGCCGCAGCTTGCCCAAGCACAGCTTGCCATCGTGCCCTCCAGAAATGTTCTCAGCATGTTGTTACAGGATTATCCCAACACTTAAAGCTGTGATCTGGGGCTACGAATAGATACTGTCACTCATCTACTGGCTGGCACCCATGCGTTTGCTTCTTCCCCAGCCTATTTCCTGCTTCCCAGGCTGCACCTGGGGGAATTGTGGTTGAGGTTTTAGGAACCAAGATTGGCTTTACCTGGGAGAGCCTGGGAGGAGGTCACCTCTCAGGTGAAGGGTGGGCTCAGCTGGTTGTGGTGGCCTATGGGATCACAGCAGGATACTTAAATATCAAAGGCAGCAGCTGAGTAGGTTTTGCTGGGAGGTGTTTGTTCCTGTAGAGAAGGCAGCTCTAAGCTGGGTACAGCCACTGTGGTTTGGGAAGTGGGCTTTGAAGTATTGGGGGATGAGCCCTACCCCTCTGTTGCTGCTGTCACTTGATGTCCGGGTTTGGAGGTGGGAGTGTGTGCAGAGCAGCTGTGCTGCCTCCTGGGTTGCCTCTTTCTTGGTCTTGGGTCTTCCAACCAAACTGACCACCTCATGGGTGTCTTTTTTTTTTTTTAAATTCCCCACCTTGCAAGTAGGACCTGCCTGTCAGTAGGAGCTGGAGACATATGGGTGAAAGGCTGTCTCTGAAGGTGAGTCTCATCCAGACAAGTGCAGTACCCTGTGGGTCAGAGCTGTGCTGCTGAGCAGGCAGGAGCTTCTGCTGGAAATTGGGGGGCTTGGTAGCTGGGCAGGCTGCAATGAGCAAGTGATCCTGGTGGAGTCTGAGGCCAGGCCATGCCCTCATATGGCACACATCCTGTGGTGGCTCTAGTGACATTTCTCCTGAAAGGCCTGATGGAGCTGGTCTGTGTCCACAAATAGCTTTGGTCCCAGATGAAAGACTTTTTTCCTACCATAATTGTATTTCCTAGAAATGCTGCATTTAGTGTAACTCATTCCTTTCTTTAGCAGTTACAGCAGAGTAAATGAAACTCCCATGAGTCTGAAATACCTAACCCTCCTTCAAGCCCCAGAGTCTTTTCCCTGCCCATCCTGCAGCTGGTGGTGTTGGCGTCCTTGGGGGGAGATGGTGCTGCTCACCGAAGCTGGTGGTGTAAATGGTGCTAAATTCCTGCTCAGCAGTCTCGTCCTCAGTAAGCTTTGTGTAGGTGCTGACTGAGGCGGTCTGTGAGTGCAGTTACGGAGCAGCAAGGGCAGCGAGCTGCTTACCTGCCGCAGCTGGGAGTGCTCCCTGCACAAACCAATGGGGCTTGCAGACCACCCGTTAGCCAGCAGCCTGTTTCCATTAGCTGAACACCAGCAACCCCCTCCCCTTGAGGAGGTAAATTGCCCTCATGCCTTCTGATGAGAAGAGCTTTAATTTTTAAGAGAATTTAAAAGTACTTTTTTACCCCCAAAAAAACTTATTGACAGTGCAAGGCTCCCTGGCCTATTTTGTGCTTTGCTGGCAAAAAAAGCAGTGGAAATGAGCAGGGTTTCTCCTGAGCTCTGAAAGGAACTGGGGCTTAGCTTGCCTTTCTGCTGCTAGGGCTGCCTCTCAGGGGTGTCAGCAGATACAAAATTTCACTTACCATCACCGGTTCAGTGGCTAAGCATCTTGAGGGGATAGTCATGGCAGCATTTTCAGTTAACAGGTATGATATTTCCTATGATGGTGACTGTAGGATTGTGAATCTCCTGTAATCTGTGGTAAAATTTATTTCAACTCCAGCACAAAATTCAAAGGCAATTTTAACCTTTTTCAGCAGGTCAGGTGGAAAGGGAGATCTTATAAGGAGGTAAAATTATCTTTTAATGAATCCAAGCTCTCTTAATCTGATATTTCCACTTTTACTTGAAGTTATTCCGTAGATTCATGTCTGCTTGCAAAACTCTCAGCTTTAGCAAGGCAGCGTTTTCTTATGAGAGAAAGTTGCATTACCCACTTTACCCAGAATCCAGCTAATTTTACTCTCCAGACCATGTAAAGTGAATGGAGGAAAGATGATACCCTTCTTTTAGGCAATGTAATCTGTGCTGGTGAGAGGGATTCTGGGGGATTAGCTTTCCTCTTGGCATGAGGAGAGACAGAAGTGGAGGCAAGATTTTGCTTTGGTGCTCTGTGACCTTGATAATCAGGCACCACAAATCACTGCTGCTTCAGATCCAGGACTTAAAAATTTCACATCCCTTAACAGGCGGGAGGCGGAAATGCCCTATCTTTTGAGAAGATCCTCCTGTTTCTTGCCTGTTAATTTAGCAGCTCCCAAAATAGCAACCTATAGTAACTAGATTCATAATTCATAATTAAAACTCCTACCAGCATTCAGGCTCCACTGTTGGTCTGACCTCTATGCCTCTCCATGAGCATCCATTTCAAGGGATGCTTGCCCTATTCTCAGGGAGGACCCTGTGACTCACCCCATCAAGTTAACAAAAGGTCATATAATAGTCATAAAAATATTATGGATCCCTCCCACATTCCTCACCCATGGCAAAATACTGCTACAGGGAACAATCAGAGCTTTCTAGCTGGGCATCCAATAAATCTGGAGAGGTATTAGGCAAAACTGAAGCTGTACAGCTGTTGGGGTAGAGGGTGAGTGCAGATGGATGGCTCAGCAAAGAGGATCCTTTTTGCCTGTTACTGCTTGGAAGCAAACCTGTGCTTCAAGACTGTCTTTGTAAAAAATAGTTTGCTGTTTATTCATAAGCTGTATTATGTAGTGATCCTCTAAATTCAGTGAAGTTAAATTAGATTTGCAGAAATGCTGTTCTGCTCAGTTGCTCTCTCAATAGTGGTTGTACCAGTTAAGAAGTTTATTGCATATGTGACCCATCCTGTAGCAACCTCTCTCCTAAAGTCCTGTGCTGCTCCTTGCAGAAGTCTCACTGCTGCCAGACGAGCAGCTTTTAGCTTTGTTGCTTGGATCCCAGGAGCAGTGTGTAATTCAGCTGCTCTGTACAGAGGAACTGCAATGTCTCCTACAGGCTGTCCTTCTACACACCTCCAGCCCACAGAGTCCTCTCTCTGCCTGCTCTGTCTCAGGTTCTGCCTGCAGCTGGTGTTGCCAGCCCAGCAAACAGCCAGGGTATGTCTTCTCCCTGTCTACTTGACTCATTCCTTACCCTTTCCTAAGCCCCCGTGGAAGAGGTGGCTCTTTCTATACATCTGCTGTCTGATCTGCCCTGGGTCTGAGCTGCTGCCTGCTTATGTCCCCAGACTGGGCTATTTGGGGTGAGAGTTGCGCCATGTGCAGTGGGATGATACTGGTTGCTGCTGCTTAGGCCAACACAGGGTCACAAAGGTTTTGCCATTTGGTGTTCCTGGGCAAAAAAACTTGTCTGACTTGCATGTACGATCTTTCCTTCTCCACACTCTGAAATTTTTTCCTCCCTAATGTTTTCTGGAACCTCATGGTTCTCTCGTGCCTCCTCTTGGCATATACGAGACACTGTGCCTTTCTTGGAGGACTCTGCTGCCATCCCAGCTCTTCTGTGCAGCAAGTAGGGCCTCCAGTAAGTATTGTTTCCACAGCCCAGCCAAGTCCTGCATGTCATACCTCAAACTTAACTTTAACAAAACTTTTATCTTTGAATTGCATTACATTTTGTTAATAACATGCAAACCATCAAAGTAAGGACACTGCTACAATGTGACTGAAGGAGTTTCCCACTCCCCCAGGCCTGGCAGATCATCTTTGCTTTTGCTGTTGTCCATGGTGTCATTCCAGAATTGCTGTGCTGACCTCCACAAAGCTTCAGTACAGCTTAAATGAACCTGCTTCTGTTGAAATCAACGGAAAATGTTACTACATTAGTATTGAGTACAAAATAGTCTCAAAACCTATAAGGCTTTACTGTGTATGAGGAAGGAAATATCTACTTATCATTTTTGTTACATATAAATTTTATTTGTCAGTCAAGTTAAAATATATGCAGGAGTGAAGTGAGTTGCCCAAGATCACACAGGGATAATCAGCTATGGCTTTTCTGCAGTCTGAATTTCACCAGTCTGCGTTCTGAACCTTTGCACATCTATACTCCCATCATCTCCTTGCTGTTGAGTGTGCGTGCTTGGCTGTATGCTTAAGTAGGCAGCAAAACAAACTTTGTCTAGCTGCTTGGTCCACCTGTATGATAGTCAAGAAGCTCATCCAGTAGCCAAGTAGTCTTGAGTGATGCCTGCAACGATACTAGCTTTCAAGCTGATCTGCATAGGTTTGTTTTAAGTATATTTCTCCCAATAAAGGGTGGTCATGGCTGTATTCCCAAATGATTTGTCTATAAATGGCAAGTAGCTGGAAGGTTAAGGGTATCAGAAGTGTCTACAGACAGAATTAATTATTTTAAACTGTTTTGTACTGTTGTCATGACTCTATTGAGAAGTTCATGCAAGCATTATGTGAACAAAGGAGCAGGGTACCAGGCCATGTGGCTGAGGAAGGTCTTTCTGATGATGGAGGTCAGAATCTATTAAACTTTATCTTGAAATGAATTAACGTGTTGACAATGTGCTGCAGGGGTAAGGTCACACACAGTCACTAGATTTTTCTCAAGGGCTTATTTTGCTGCTCACAACAGTTTTCAGCCTGAAATGATGTATATGGAGGGGGGTAGGATGAGAGATGACTCCAGCTCTTCCCTCATGAACCTTTTAGCTAAATTTCATATTTTGGGGTGGATGTGTCAGCCACAGTGTCTGAGAGGGAAGGAGTCTGATTTCCTTCATCTGCAAGCTGATGGAGAGCCTGTGCTGCAGCTTTGGGCTGCGGTGTGTAAATGAGGAGCCTCAGCATCACAAGGACTCTGGTTCTGGGGTGTTTGAGTTCACTGCCTCACAAGGATGTGTTGGGGCCAGCTCCTGTCCTGGCGTCCCTCTCTGGAGGGAGCAGAGTGGGCAACTGCAGATCAGTTGCTGTGCAATTGCCTTGTCCTTGAGCATGTCTGCCAGCAGGATGCTGCCTGGTGCAGAGCAAGGCTGGTCTCTGCAGGCATCCTGGCCAGCCTCAGGCTTGGAGACCTCCTGGAGATGAAGCTGGGGGCCCTCTGTAACCCTTGCTTAGTCAAAGGCTGGGCACAAGGAGAAAGTAGACCTCAAAGAAACTGCTTCCCCGGGGAAGCTCCCACAGGGACAAAAAGCCAAAAACTCTGGAACAGAGCCAAACATTGATGAAGGAAAAAACTAATTTCCCCTTCTTGTGGGGCCTGTAGTACAGGAAATGTGGCCCTCTGGGACAGATGTAAATTTAGTCATGTTAACCTAAAGCCGTACTTGTCTGAGAACTCCTCAAATCCAGGATCTCCCTGTTAAGCAGTCAGTCAGCTGGCTGTAATGGGAGCTGCTGTGTTGGAGATGGTGTCTGCTTCTTCCACTCCCTCCCCACCAGTCTGTTACCAGTGTGGTAGGTGAGGGCCAGCGGCACTGTAAAACAACTGGCACGAGTTACTTCACTTGATTCCTTATCTTGCCATGTAATGTGCTGATGTTGTAACCTCCTGGCTGGTTCTTCTGCTCTTGTTGGACAGGGGTGTAGAATGGAGCCCTTCAGGCCCTGAACAGCAGTCTGTCCGTCCTCCTTTAGCAGCACTGCACCCTACCTTCAGCTGAGACCTACCTCAATTTGAATGGACCCGAGAGCTGCAGGACCTGGGCCTCTTGCTATCTTAGTGATTTTGCTTGTGACCAGGTGGCTTGTTGCTGAAGCCAGCATCTTGAGAGTTGGCAGATCTGGGTTTGCTTTCCCATCCTGCCTTTGAGCAGGTGGGGTGGCCCTGGGATGGTCAGTGCAGGTCTGTGCCTCATTTTCTGCAAAGGGGTATAAGAACTATTGCTTCACTGCTGTGAGGTGATTCAGTGCAGCCACATGAGAAAGATGGAGTGCATCAGACTAAGTGACAAAAACTGTTACGCTGTCACTCACCAGCTGTGATCTCCATACCTGTTGTTACAGTGCAATACACATGCTGTCACTTGGCAAGGGCTTGTTGGTGTTGGGAATCTGCTGGATGCACCACTGAGCAGAAACTCCTTGAAGAACCCATATTGCTAATTCAGACTTTATTTGGCTATCCCAAAAAGTAGTCTGTCTTTAGGAAGTGGTGTGTTGTCTGAGATGTGCCAAGAAGATCTAAAAGTAGGTAAGTTTTCCTTGCATGCAGAAAATGTGTGCAGTAGAAGCTCAGAAGACCCTGGCTGCAGGGATAGCATTTATCATGCATGCAGAGTAGGCTGTTTCTATTTCCAAGTGTCTTTTGTGATGTTAATTGTATGTTATCCAAGTGTTTTTTCTCACCATGCTTTTGAGGAGTGGCCTAGCCAGATGCAAAACACTGTCCTTTCTGGATGAAGGAGCAGCTGTGTGTGCTAGCTGGGTTTGCTTGGTTTTCAGTCCCAGGGAAAGGGGAATCAAATGCTCAGCTGTTCCTAAAAGATTGCTGGTGAAAAAAACAAACAGGCACAGCAGGGATTGTGAAGCAGACAATTGTGGAGCTGTGGTCTCTTCCCCATCAGAGCTCAGCACCTGTGTGCTCACAGCCTGCCGGCCATGGGCTCTGCGGCAGAGGCTGTGCTCAACACCAGCCCCAGGGAGCTGCCTCCTGCCTTGGACAAAGCCTGCTGGGGGGAGAGGGGCTGGGTGGGCAGCCAGCCCCTGAGCAGCCTGGGGGCAGAGGCTGGGGCGTAAGGGCAAAGGAGAGCTGAGTCCAGCCGGGACTGGCAGGGAATGCCTTACTGCTGCAGTTAGGCTTACAGTTCATAAAATTAGGGAACAGAAGTCAAGACGTGTTTGCATTTTTTTTCTGTAAGGTCTGTGCAGGTTAAACAAGAACCCATCCCACTTTGGTCAATGTTGCAGCACTGTGTTCTGTGCTCCTACAGCGAGCAGTGAAACACCAGACCAATGCTGCTGATGGCAGAAGATGGGAAAATGTATGTGATGCCTGGTTTTGAAGGCTCATTTCATTTACCACTGAAAAGTTGCCAGTCTGCCTTCATAGCCTCTTATCCCTGGACACCAGTAATGCCAGTTCATACGTTTCATTAGTCCCCACTAGCTGCTTCATGCTCAAGCCCTCAGCACAATTGCTCTGTCACGTTTAGGTGAGGGAGAGCAGAAGTGGGTGAGGTGATGTTACCCAGACCCCTGGTTTGGGAATCACCCAGTGACGCAGGCAGCTCTCTGCTTGCTCTCTTACTCTCTTGGTAGCAGACTGATTATATCAAACACTCGGTGCCCTGGCAGCACTTCTGAAAGCCAAAGCCAGAGTGAATGACAAAGTGTTTTTCCGTTCCTTGGAAAGTACATGCTCCCAAACTGCTTTCTTTTTTGCTGTCCAACCATTCACTGCACATGGAGAATTTGTTTATGTTAGGCTGTGTAAAAAAATCTACATGTTATCTCGGAGCTGGGCAGATTAATGCAGAGGAAGATTTACTTGAGTGTAAATCAAAGGCTTTGTTTTCTTGGATAGTCCTTCAGTGTCTTGAGTCTAAATCCATCATGTTATCCCTGCAGCACTCCAATATTTCAAAAGTTTGGGAACTTTGCTGTCCACCACAGTTTGTACCCAGACTGGAAGCACTGGGTGTAATGCTGTCTTCTTCCTGCTCTTGGGGCTTCTGCTCTGCTATCTTTCATCTAATTTATTTTTATGTTATGATTAATACTGAAGAGCTCTGAAGCCCAGATGAGGGCTGTACAAGTAAAATCTACAACACAAATCCATGACGTGCATTCCTAGTTCTGTGTAAACAGATTCTGAGCTGAGCCTGTATAACTGCATGTGACTGATGTGCCCAGGGCTGTACTTAACCAACCTCTCTCTGCCCAGAAGCAGGAAAATATTCCCATGGTTACCATACTTTTCTAGTTTTCCTAAATGTTTCAGGGAGGAGTTACAAGGACCTGTTCATTTAAATTGCATAAAATGTATTCATCCCCTTGTACTCCTTGCTGCAGGTATTAGATTATTTCCTGCATTGTATTCTCAGGCTGCTGGTGTCCTGCAGGTACCAGCCCACCTCGTGTGCTCCCATGGTTGCACCAAGCTCTTTATGAAATTGTTGGAAGCAACAAGCTCTCCTGCTCCTCGACAGGTTTAACTGTGTGATGGGAATGGTGGTGAGCTGCTGCTTGTTCTGACACCTCTGTGGAGGAAAGGGACTTTAATTCCCAGCCTCTGCTTTTGAAATATGAATGTATGAAGGGATATGGGTCTCAATACATTGACAGCTGGAGATGGGCAGTCCAAGAAATGTTGGCAGAGCTCTAGAGATTCAGCAGAACATCATTGTGGGTCTGGGTTATTTAGAAAGTTGGGCAGGATCAGTTCTGGGTGTTGACAGATAGTTTATGGTTTGTGTATAGCAGCTTGGCTTCCTGGACTGGTTCTTGTGTCCAGTGTCATCTGGAGGCATTCCTGTTGAGAAATTGAGTCCTGGCTCCTCTGTTGCATTAACAGCGCAAGCTGGAGACTTTGTTGTCTGCTTTTTCCAGCAGCTGTGAGCACTTTTCAGTTGATCACATGTATGCATGTCAAATGATTAAAAAAGATATAACCAAATAGCTGTCAGTTGCTGATGCAGCTCTTCAGTCTGAGTGAAAAGGAAAGCGAAGTGGCCCTGAGCCCCACATCTGGCTGTCAGGCTGCAGCAGACGCATGCAAGGATGCAAGGGGCTGACCTGGAGGAGATGGGAATTCAGACTCTGAGCCAAAGGCACTGGGATCACAAGGAAGGATGGAAAACCAGGTGCAGGAGCAAGAGTGGTGTTTTCGTGGTGCAATTCCAGAAAAAGGGCAGAGAGTTTAAGAGATAAAAGGTTAATTAACTAAGCTCTAAGTGTTTAGTATGTGTCTTGTAGCGTTAGGAAACCAGCATCCTTAACGAAGACTTTCCTTTGGGATATAAATACTGGGTTCAAATAACAGTCAGGACAAGGAAAAGTTTTGCTTCCCATGTCGCATCAAACTGGAAATGGCAAAATATCCATCTAAACCAATTGGCTTCTTGCACTATCAGGTGCAGAAGGCTGAGAATTGCCAGCCAATATTTTCCTGAGCTGTTCCTTTAATTTCCTCAAGTTGCTGGTGTGTAAAGTTTCTGCCTCTATTTTTGCTCTGGGGCCCTAAGGATCAGCTTCTCTTCCTTTTGGCTTGGGGAACACTAAAGCAGAGGTCAAGCGATGAGCCTTTTTGTACAACAACTTCAAACCAAGGTGTGTCTCCTCTGCATTTTCTGCAGCTACAGGCAGTCATGCACGCTCCCAAATTTTTTCATTCTTTATTTTGTCCATATTTCTGGCTCAGGCACCATAACTGAGAGCTGGACAGAAAATTGTTCCTGCATTGCTGCTAGAGTTTTCTGTCTTGGTGCTGACACTGTAATAAGGTTACAGTTCCATGTTGGCCAGAAATCCGTGCTTGCCTTTGCCTCACAAAATATACTGTTGGTGTATTTCCAGTGCTAATAAGAGGAGTTTCCCACAAAAGTGAACTCATGAGCAGTTTAAGATGCCTGTTTCTACTATGATGAGATTGGCCATGGATTTAATGTCTTTTAAAACCTTTATCAACAAAATGATGGAGCTGCTGCTGCGTTTGCCATATCAATTCCACATGAATATATTTGGGAGACAAATCATCGGTGTATTCAAAACCATTAGGCAGTTTTCCCAGTGATTTCCTTTTTCCATGGTGCAAGTCTGTTTTGGTGAAGTAGATGGCAATTCAGACAACTAGTGTGAGCAAGATCAAATCAGTTAGTATCTGCTCAGAGATTAAAACTTTTTTTGGCAACTGTCTGGAAAGCCTTGATAAATAAGACACCTAAAACTTGCTATGGAGGCATTTGTCTGCTTTTTGTGTTATCTTCCAGATCCATTTCATCTCTGCCCAGATCTTTTTGGCATAGTTCTCTGTGCGCAGTTGTTGTTTTGGTTTTTCACCTGGCTCCAGGGAATCTTTTTGGTGGCCATCAGATGAACACCAATTATTTCTGTGAAGTCTGCCTTATTTGGAAAGGCCCTGCTATTCCAGTCTGATGTAGAATTCATTGCTCTCATAACTGACTCAACTTTCCTTCCACAGGCTGCATCCCCTGTTTCTGGAGTAAGCTCCGTGCATGCTACTCCCCTGAATGCCCTCTTACATGGCTATAAAGCTAAAAGGCTATTTGCACTTAAAATTGAATGACAGCCATGGTTGGCTGACATGAGCACATGTCTGACCTTGCAGTTGGTGCAGTTTTAGAACCAGATTACCATTTGTAGCTGCCAAAAACTTAATAGGATCGATGGTATTCCAGCTGATGGCAGAGGCATTTTCAGAGAGGGCTGGGATGGAGAGGTTGTTGCTGTCTCCAGTCCTTGTGATTAGCAGCATTCTTGGACATGTGTGGACATTTGCAGACCTGATGTGAGAAGCCAGACTGAGGATTTAATTAAATCTGTAATCCATTGTCATTTGCCAGGTGAAAGCAGCCACACAGGATATTCAGATATTCCAAATTCTTGGAAGAATTTACTTCCAGGGCAAGATGTATTTGAAGAAAAAGAACTTTCCTGTTGTCTAATATTTCCTTGAATTCTGGTAAAGCTGGAGTTCTTTATAAATGGCCAAAACCATTTGTATAAGCCCTAATAAACAATTGCAGTGCTGGGGCTGACTCACCTATAGTCTCAGTCCCACCCACCATCTGAATTTACCTGATCTCTGCTTTCCTTCTAGTTTTTCAGCTGGTCTCCTATTCAGCCTCTGGCTTTGTATACTCTTCCATGTCACATTGGCCCAGCTTTTGACTTTTGATATTAAGCGCTCTCCAACACCTCCAAGTATATTGAATTTTCTAGGGAATTTTAGAGCTCAAACAAGTTATGCTGCCTTGACGTTCCCTTTTGAGTGCTATGCTAACTATTTGTTCTAGTTAGTGCTTCATCAAATTCCCTTCCAGACGTTTTCTCAGTCTTTGTCCCCTAGGAGGTGCTCTGAGATAATTTCCCACTGCTGATGATAAACTGGCAAGTTCTGTGTTTGCTCCTGAAATCTTTGTTTAAACTACATCAGGACGGTGTGCTAGTTTTTTTTTTTGCTACAATCAAAAACTTGACAACTGAGAAACTCTCACTAAGAAGGAGACTCAGCTAGTTATTCTTTTAATCAAAGCTTGGGGAGGGGTGGGGAAGGGGGGAGGAGGGGGAAAGCTTTCTGGAAAGAGTGGAAGTTGCAGCCTGAACCTACTAAAACAAAGGAGTGTATAATCCATTGTTTAAACTGTAAATCCAGGCAAATATCCTTTCAGAATTTGCTCTGGGATTGATGCTTGGCAGCAAATCATGGCTGAAGACAGGGATATTTTTGGCCCCAGTAAGGATTTCCCTTCATTTTGTAGCCAAGTGCAAAACCACCATCCAGCTGCATTGCTAGATATAGCACTGACCTTTTTACCTTATTGGACCACAGTTTGACTCTTAATTGAAATTGCACCATAATTACACCTTCAGTCCCAATGGACACTTGTCTGTCTCATAAAACCAACAGAACATATTGGAACAATCTGTTCTCAAGTGATACAGAGCAGGCTCTGAGGAACAACTGCCTCTCATCTCTGCTGGTGGTGGTGGCTCCTCCAGGACAGCGTGGCTAAAGCTGCTATCGAGGGATGTGTACCCCTGGGCTTTAGAGAGGTCAGCGAGGTCGTGGCTGGTTCCCAGGGAGTTGGTGTCTCCCTTTAGCTGACCATCCAAAACATTCCCATGAAGTAGAAGCAAAACCCCAAAGTCGTTGGAAAAAAATTCCTTGATATCTCACAGCAGGAAGAAGTTGCATCTGTAGGAATCACGTGCTTCGTCTGCTGTGATATTAGCACAGGTCTGTAGAGCAGTGTGCATGGGTTGTGTCGGTACACCCTGACACTGGCTTCAGGACTGGCATCTTTGTCCAGCTGTGTTTTAGCCCTGTAATAGGAAAGGCACCAGACCCCATCAGCTTCACTGCACTCTCTTGCAAAAGCATCCTGAAGGACAGAAGGCGGCTGTTACGTGTTTAAGTTCCTGATCTGGGCAATTAGAATACCAGGAGAATGAGGACATAAATGTGCTGCTTGGTTTAACAAGTTTACTTTTGTGTCCTGTAGTTCTGATGTTTTGCTGATTGAAAGAAAATACAATTTACACCGAAAGGCTCAGTGAACTTTGTGCCGAGGAATATAGTGATATTGATATGGAGGTTCACTTGCATTTGCACTCTGTACCTTAATGCCCTGCCTAGGAAGAGGGATGCAGAAGAGTTTTGTAACACCGACTGCAGACCCTGTCAGCAGGGAGTGGAAGGGCTCTGGCTGACTTTGAAGGTCAGGTGTGAGTACGATACTGCTTTCCACTGCCTAACAAGACTAAGATGAGTAAACAATATCTTTTCTGTGCAGCTGAAATGATCTCTGCAAAACAATGATACAGAAAACAAATGTTATAGAAACAAGCCAGTTCTGCAGTATAGTGCTGAAAAAATAGTTATTTGGCACATGATACATGTGAAAACTAAGGGCAATTATTCCTTCTTGAACTCTGTCCAAACTACTTTTTATGGTAATGGGAAATTTGTCACTTTCTTGGATGACTCCTTGGTCTAGGAGACATTTCTTCCCATCAGTCTCAGTTCACTTTCTTTTGATCAGCTTCATGCAGTTGTACATGCTCTGGCCCTTCTTTCTCTCACAGGTTCCTCTATTTGCTTTATACACACCTATGGGAGCTGCACAATCTGTACCTCTAGGAAAGTTACCTGTCCCAAGAGGAATTTTCCAGTGCTGAAGATGGGTTATCCATCATGATAAAAATGCTGTATGGAGACAAAGTGAAGTGTGGAGTCTTGGGGACTTGCCTGAAAAGTTAGGTAATAGGTTGCACATGAGGCTGGTTAATCACTGTCATTGACTTTTGTGAGTGTACAAAAGGAGGGTTGTGAGGTGGCTCGAGGCTGTCTGGAGGGGATGTCCAGTGTTGCAGAGCAGTTGGGAAGATGCTGTTACATTTAGTCAGTGTGACTAAATGGCTAATGCTAGTTAAATCCTAGGAATACAGTGTAAAGACTTTGTGCAAATCATGTCCCAAAGCACATGTATGCATTCAAGATAGCACAGGACAGACAGACATAGGTAGATGTCTGTCATTGGTGTTAATTTGGGACAAGAGTGAAGGAGCTGTAATGGTCCCACTTCGAGTGTCTGAAACCAGGCAGAAGAACCAGAGCCGTGATTTCTCAGCATGGCTACTTCTGTCCTTTAGCTCTGTGCCTAGCTGTTTTTTCTGTAAATTGAGGGTAATGCTGCCTTGCCCTCACTGGAGCTTGTTAAATTTAGTGTTTGTGGGGCACTGAGACTGAGCAGAATAAATTAAGGGAGGTGAAAGTAATAGCATTGTGCAGACAGCCGGGCTTAGGAGCCCATGCTGAGCAATGGAGGTGGAAGAAAATAGTGAGAAGCTGTTAAATGAGTCCTTCCCCTCCTGTGTGCTGATGTCTGTAGAGCAATAGTCCATGATCTGTATTTTAACACTGGCTGCACTGGAAGTTTTTCTCTGCAGTTATAATGGTTGTTTTGGCTTTTCTTGTTCATTATAGCTCAAGTAGGGATGGGTGTATAAATTGTGTGATGAATCATACGGGGAGATGGGAGACATAGCTGATACTCTCTGCATCCTGACTGTTCCAGGCATCTTTCCTCTTCAGCTGGGCTGCAATAAGTCAAGCTAGCTGGGTGAACACAGGGACAAAGTGGTCAAGAGTAAATCACTTCCTAAGAAATGGCAAGCCCAGAATGATGGATGTTATCTCTCTCCAGAGAACTTGTGGAGCCTGGTGGCAAACTGCTCTTTTGCCCATTGATTGGAATAGTTTAATTGATAAACTATTTGCATTTACTTGGTAATCAGCTTCCTCCACCTCATGTCATGCCATCTGGAAATGGCCAAAGCCTGGCTATTAACAACTGGCTTTTCAGCTCAGCAGGAAGACTTTGGGTGCCTGATTTGCTAATCAGAGAATCAAGGCTGTTGCTGCTGTCTGGGTTTGCAGTGTGAAACACAGCACGCTTACAGCTGGGGGAAAGATTGCTGTGTGGGGCACTCCAAATCCCAGCAGCATCCTATCCACCCCCCTGTCTATGACAAGCAGTCTGTGTACACCCATCAAGTGAAACAACCAGGGGCTGGTTCCTCCCCTCTTCCTAGCTGGGGACCATTTATGTCCGAGTTTGTCAAGGAGCTTGGGGAATGCAGCAGGCTGGTACCAAACTCTCCTGCATGCAGTTTGAAAGGTCCAGGTAAAAATTTCCTGTCTTTAGGATTAACTTGAATTTTCTTGTCTCTGCAGAGAAGGGAGTTCAGTAGTTAAGCAAAACCTGTAGCAAACTGTTCATTGTGAATCACTTGCAAACTTACACAGCACTTTGTCCAGGAGTTCCCTGTGAGGGCAAGTGAATAAAAAAATGTGAACTTTCTAAGACAAGATATTTGTAATCTGTGATTTCCCAAGGAAATCAAGGATGGCTTTTCCAAATGTGAGTGATTTGAATGCCTTGTCTGAGTAGCCACAAACTTCCGCTGTAAAAGAATTTGGCAGGAGACCACACAGGATAAACTTCAGGCAGAAATCATCCACTTGGAGGGAAAGGTCTCCAAACGGGACTTCTGGTGGGAAAAAGAGTTAAAATTGTAACAGGACAGCAACTGCTCTTCTAGTGCAACCACTCCATAATATAACAGACAGGAAGGAATAATCCCCTCTGTCTCATTCACTGCATTGGGCAGAGGCACCAAAGGCTGACCAAGGTTTAGGGCAACATCACTCTCCTCTAAATTGACACCACCCACAGACTGGTTTCCTTGAAGGACGTGCAGGTGATGTCAAAGACCATAGGAACAGGAAAGCATCACATGTTAAAAAAACTTTATCACTTGCTTGGGTATGGAATCAGGCATTTTCTTCTTGGGAAGTGTTGTAAGTGTTTCAGTGACAGATCAACTCAATTCAGCTCTTGTTCAATGAAAAATAAACCTAGTTATTTGCAAAGCTAGTGTCTATTGTAGGCTATAAATTCATAAGGAAGATGAGGAATAAATCCCTTTTGCTCCTGGCTAATATGTGCATTTTCAAAGAGAAAGAAACAATCTTAATCCTGCACCTTTGCTAATGAATCAGCCATAGGGAGCTCAGTTTTCAAAATACAAACAAAAAAATGCCACAGTTGCTTTCTCTTTATTGCCCTTCTGAATTTTGAGCAAATCTGAGACAATTTTTCTAGCTTTTTTTATTCACCAAAATGGTTGGAAATATGGAACACAAACTTGGTTCTTTAACGTGACCAGCACCCAGGCTGGCATTTGTGCCTGTGACCATGTCCACAGCAGCACCATGGTCCCAGTTTGCACTGGTGTAAACCCATCTCATCTTTCCCCTCTGGAGTGCCCTTGCTGCTTGGTTGCCCCAGTGCTGCTCCTGCCTTGGGGGGAGGCAGCAGGTGAGGAGGTGGGGTAGGAGCTGCTCAGGTGCTCTCATGTTTTCTTTCCGTAAGGAAGAAGGTGAGGCTAAAAACAAAATCCAAGATTCCCATTTCCTTTTTTAACACTTACTCTGGATGAAAAGTTCTGCATGTTGAAGAGGTAGGATGAAAATCACAAGACTTGGCAAGGCCAAGGTAATTTCTTCTCAAATTTGGCCTATGCTTCAAGTTTTTGAAGAATAACTTTTATCAGTCTTCCCAAGAGTGTACTTCTAAACAAATAAATGTTTTTCCACTGATGTTTACAATCAGAAGGGGCAGCCAGAAAACTTGAAACCAGTGAAAAATAAATTGGTCAGTCAGTGTCTTTGCCAATAGGGAAGTAGAAGAAAATAAACAGCATCTGTTATGGAAATATGCTTTATTTGAAAGGTGTTGTCCAGTCCAGACTCTCAAAGACTATTAGCACCAGTGTTGAGGACTCCTGGCTTATGTCTTTAACTTATGTTTGAACTTGTTCACATGCATCTAAGCGTTGAGAAATGGCCAGTTTCACAAACAAAGCCTCTTATTCATAGCTATACAGGGTTCATATTGCAGTTTTGTGTACAAATAATTACTTTGTGTTTCTTGACGTTATAATTTCTCATGTTTGCTAATAGTTGCCATTACTAGTTGTTTGCTAACAATTAGTGTCTTTGTGGGGCCTTTACCTCTAGTGCAGGCTGTTGCTTTCTCTGTAATCACCATTGATTCAGCAAAACGTGTATATTCTAATTTTGAGCATATAAGACCAGCTGTTGACTCCAGGGGTCTGCCTTAAACTTTAACTTTGAGTAAGTCTGTGTGGTTTTCTGGGTCATGGCCTAATCAGGAAGTGATCTCCAACATAAGCAGTCCTGAATAATTAATATATCATTTGAAGATTAAAAAAAAGTGTGAATCTGCCCAGTTAGATCTTTGGGGTTGCAGCTGGGCAGTACTGGTGCCCATAGCTGTCTGAGATAAGATGTTCAGCTCACTGCAGGATCAGGTCTGCGTACGAGTGTTTGCTGACTAGGCAGTCTATCACAGGTATGGACGTGAGAACGTCTCTTTAGACTTGGAGCTTGTCCCAGAAAGATTCATGAGGACAACAGGGAGGCATTAATCTCAGTGAACAGAGTCAATCTGGTAAAACCAGATCATGCTCCTGATTAACTATTCTGTTCACTGCTCAGCCCAATGGCATTCAGCATGTGCAATCACGACCTGAGATTCAAAGAGGCATTTGTGTTGTTATAAGAGTGCCTCTTACCTTCAAGTGCCTTACAAACATTACTAGCTCGCAAGATCTTTGAGATATAGGGAGCTTGTTTTTACAGACTGTGAAACTGTTTCTCTTTGTATGTTTCAGGACAGGGGAGATCCCTTTCAGCCTTGTTGCAATGAAGAGGATGCAATTTTGTATTGTTTGCAATTGATTATTGTTTTCTAGGGGTTTTTTATTTGGACAAAACTTACCAAGACAACATGGAAAATTCAGAGGTCTCATATCTGCTAAGTCATGGGTCCACATTTAAAGTTCATTTTAAGACAGGAATTTAACATCCCTCGTACTGTGTGAGGTAATGTTTGCTTTCACATCAGTCAAAGCTTAGGATGTTACATCTTCACATCTTTTTTGGGGGTGCTATGTAGCTCTCATTCTCCCTTTTGGTGCCCAAAGGCACCCTGTCGTAACCATGATGTGCTCAAGCAGCATCAAGAAAACAGCTGCAGTGCTCTGTATGATGGAACACGTAGCCGGTAAACCAGCACAGGCTCCCTTGTGCTCAGGAGGTCTCCAGAGCAAAGGGTGGTGTCCCCAGGCAGAGCTCCCACCAGCCAATGCACAGGGAAAGTGAATCCTGTGTGACCATGGTGCTGAAAGGAGGTGGTAAATCCTTCGGAGCAGAGGGGAACTGCGGTTGAGAAGTAAATACAGAAAGACTTTCCTCCATTACTAAATGTACTTCATATAGCAGTCCATTTACTTTAAAAGCAATAGGCATCTGTTCAAAGACCTCCACTTCCCTGGTCTGTTGATTTTCCATCACTGCAGTCAATGTACTCCACCTTTCTGCCTATAGGAGAGAAAGGCAGTGAGAAGGGGAGACTGCTGGAATCACTCTTCTCCAATTGTTTCTTTCAAATGTGGTGGTTGACTTGGTGGGGAGGAGGATAGTTCTGGGAGTACAACAGCCCATCAGAAAATCCTGTCAGAAGTTTTCCACCAAAACTCAAGTTTCCCCAGCAGCCTGTAGGAGGGTCTGGCAGACAGGTAACAAAGATGATTCCTAGCTCAAAGGTCATAATAGTGGCAAATAGGAATTTTGAAGTTAATCAGAGCATCTTGGTTTATGACTCAACCATGGACTTCAAATGCATGCATGCAAAAAAAAAATCATAAAAACCTCCCTTTGCTGGCAGTGATTCCTCAACTGCTTTAGAAATGTTTCTGCTCCGCATACTTATCTACTGTATCTTGGATAAGACTTTTGTCTTATCACCTTGCCTTACATGGTGTGCAAGCAGGAGACCTGGATCTTCAGGAAAACTAGTATTTTTGTCCTTCTAAGGACATGGGAGAAATTTAAGTGCATCTTTGTCTTATGGCTGAGCACTTAATGATCATGCACTTAATTAGAAGCTTAACTTTCATTTAAAACCAATATGTGTGTGTTGTACTGTGGCTGGCTTGATAAGATGGCTGAACTTATTTTATCAGCCTGAGCTCCCTGGACCGTTGTTGATTGTATGTGGCAGTGTTAATCAAGTGTGCTATGTAGAACACAATTAAGTTTTGATTTAAGAATTAAGTTTTGATGGAGCTTTCTGCTCTGTTATTTAAGGAGAAGACTTGGGTAGCAGTAAATTCAGTTTAATCTTAATTTGTCCTCGCTGTGTGCCATAAACTGATCAGACATTCATCAACTATCCAACACTCAGAAAACATCACTGCAAATGAAAGCAGTTTTGCATAACTCTGGAAGGTTAATTTGGTAAGAGCCTAGCCACCAGGTTCTCAGCTCTTCCCCTATTTCGGCATGCTTCTCTGCCATGCTGAGCTGTGGATAGTATTGGGGGAGAAACTACTTGAGCCGGCCAGTCTGCAGAATTACCATTAGTTATTGAAGAAGGACAGACATGAGCTGCTTCCAAATTCTGTATGTTTTTTCTTCATAGCTAAAAGTTTGTGAATGGTCTCCTTGTCCTCTCCAGGAGCATTACAGGAATCTCTCCTATTGACCAGCAGTGGAAGTTCACTCTGCAGAGCCAAAGGTGGGATACTGACAGCTTTGACTAGTACAGGTTTATTAGACTAGCCATACAACAATACTCTGAAAATTCCTTTCAACAAGAACAACTTTTTGTGGTCTAGATTATATTGCTGACAGAATATTCAGAGCTCTTGGTCAGTTGGGAAATGATTAAGTTTTTTTAAAGGTGTGTTTTGTATTGGTTGCTAACAAATGAAATACAGATGCAAGACTGCTTGAGCTATAAATATGGCCTCAATCATTCCTAACATTTCAACATCATACTGTGCAAAACGGCCTCCACTTAAGTCATTTCCAAATGACTGAGCTTCACATCTTTCTTCTGTTATTGTCATCAGCCTCACCAGATGTCATAATCAAGGAAGAGCCACTAATGAGAAGCTGCTGGTAAATTTGGCATGTCTCAGTCACTTCCATATGAATACCTGGGGAACAGCCTGTGCATCTACAACTGCCAATGTGAATCAAAAAACCAAGAATGGATGTTAGCTGCTCTTTGAAACTGCTCTGTATAATCAAAATAAATAGCTGTCAGTGTACAGAAAGGCAACAACCTGACTCATGAGCAAGGTGAACCTTTCCATACTTGTGTTTCCACAATTACACACTACAACTGGAGGCACATTTGTCTTTTGCACCAAACTAAACATGCTGAGCAGCGACTATTTTATAACCCAACCTTGGTCTGTTATTTTAGATATTATTCATACTACTCTGGTACATTGTAGGCTGATACAAATATCTTGCTGCTTCAGTAGATCTCTTACCTTTTAAGATCTTATATATTAAGAGGGCAAAGAAACATCAATTTGAATTGTTCTCTTCCTGTAAATGATGCAGTCACTGGCTATCTTTCCTTCATTAACTTGTTCTTCTTATACAGAGCAGGCATTTGCCAGCTCTTTACATGGCTAAACACATTTGTCTATGTATTTCCTTACACAGATTTTTCTCACTGATTGAATATGAGGAAACCAGTGGAGAGAGAGAAAGAAAATGTGTGACATAGTTCTCTTGACGTGTATTTTCATCCCAGCTGCTCTTATAATAGAGATGTCTGAGAGCGTTTTGGACACAACGAGCTACAACCTTCAGTGAACAATGGCCCATCCCCAACATGCAAAGCTAAACTTCCTCAGACTAAGGATTGTCCTCAGCCTCCCTCCAATGTGCAAGTTCCCTTTTCACGGATCTTCATAATGGAACAAGCCAAGATCCAGGCCTGAACACCCAAATATTTTGGACAAAAATATAACTCCAGGGTCCCTCGTGGCTACGCTTTATGATTGTACGGAGAAGTAAAGCTGAAACATGTTTGCAAACAGTTTGTTGAATCAGAAGCTAAGTTACCATCTGGTCCCTTTGTGCAGCTTTCCCTTTTTTCTGTTTTGCAAGTTCTTGCACGTGGGAAGATTTACATTGTTGATGGAGAGTGATTTTTGAGCCTGTGGCCAACACTTATTTAGCCAAGAAATAGATTTTGGTTTGCTGTTTAACTTTGAAACAAAGGTAATGTATTAAAGTCGAGGTCACTCCGTCAGTGATCAAACAATCATGCTATGCGCCCCAAATGACCAGGCACAAAGCCTAGGCAGTAAATTACACTGGATAGATGTGTGTTAAGAGTCATTTGGGAATCACTTGGTGCTCCTGTGCCTTGGGAAAAGTTGGGCTCTACTAAATGGAGAGGGATAAATTACCACAAGCTACCTAGAGGTAATTTGTAAACAGAGGGGCTGGAAAAAAAAATACATTGAAAAATTGCTCACTAGTTCTAATTATTTAACTAACAGGGTATGGATGCTTCGGTAGTGAAGATGATGATTGGATATGTGTGTTAGAGAAGGCTGGCTTGAATCCAGACCTCTAGGATGATTTTCTGTGACAGTTTGGTTAATTATAAGAACCACATAAAAAAGGCACATAAACTTCATCCTGTTCTGTTTAAAAATTTTCCCCAGAGAATAAGTCCTTCTTTAAAGGTTATCCTCTGATATGTAACACATCCAGTGTTGTTTTACTAAGCTATGACTCTATAATAAGTGTTTGAAATTTACAGCTTCAGTCATAGACTTGAGAAGTGTTTATTTTTTCTCAGTTGTTCTTGCTATGTAATGAATGTGACTCACTGAGTAGTCTCAGACTCTAGCCCTGGACTCTGCCAGTCTTGTTCTTTCCAAGAAATAGCACATCAGCTACAGCACACTGGTAACATAAGTGAGGTCCTTCTGCCTATTACAGAATAATAATTTGCAGGCTGAGGAGGAGAGACTAGAACCGAAGTCACACAAGGTCATTTCTGGCTGAATTGAAAATAAAACCCATGTTTTAAGGGCAGCTTAGGAAAATTGCAGCCACTTATCCATATTGACTTACAGAAAGAGTCTGTCTGCCTATTTGGATGTAGTGGTTGCAAAATGGGGGGTTCTTTTTCCATAAGTAACTCATTTGTTTCGGTGAGTTAAAATTCCCTATTTGGATAAAGGTCTGTGACTGCTGGCAGTGGTTGTGATCAGTACCATGTTTCAAACAGGCTCAGTGTTTCTTGCAGGCACAATAGGAGCTGCTGTGCATGAAGGATTCTGGATCTTCTTCAGGACACTTTAGAAGGATTTGTTTGTCTTTTGAGGAATACTGAATGTGCTTTGTGGGACAAGGAAATGACATAATTAATGCAAGATGTATGTTTAATAAATGACTAATACAGCAACTAAATTCCAATTAAAACTATGCTTCTGTTCATCAAGACTTATTAGCAATGTTTACTGTGGAGTATTTTATTTAGTGCTTCCATCATGTTCTAAACAATAGCTGTGTAGCACATATGTAAAGATTGGTTTCAAAAAAGTCTTGGTAGTCTTTTGCTATGTAGAAAAACTAAGGTGCTGTGCCCTTGCCTCCTGCTGCCCCCGGTGAGTACCCATTCCGTCTGTGGTGGTCACAGGGTGGGCTCCTCCAGTGGTTGCCCCCAGGCAGTTGTGGTTGCCCCTGGGCAGGCTGGTGAAATGCTGCAGGTTACAGACCCAGCAGCACTGCCTATAGACTGCACCGCTTCTGCTCTAAGAGCTGATTTTCAGTTGCTGGTATCTTTGCCAACCTTCTGCTGTTTGAGCTGAAGCTTTTTTTTCTGGTGCTGGTTTCAGACCAATGTGTACATTTTTCTTAAAAAGGATATGGATTTGATTTTCTTACATAGTTTAGGGGAAGTTTGCAGTTCTGTCTGTGTTCAAGGGTGGCAGGTCACTGGTCCATTTTTACTGGCATTAGCTGGGAGGTATTTTATTCTCATTTTTTGTTGTTTTTCCTTTGATATTCTCAGTCTGGGCTGGACTTTCTCATTGGTGAGTCAACCCCTTTTCTGTCTGTTTCCCCATAGCATTGCCTTCCAGGCTTCCCTTGCAGCCCCTGGAGGCTGGCAGGGCTGTCAAACAGCGTGGAGGGCTGAGGCAGGAGTGTTTGAATTCCACTGTCAGTCTGAATTGCCCTCATGAGGAGAGCTGGGCTCAGGGGCTCTGTTTCTAATGTATCTGCAGCTCACATGCCCCATGCATGGATGTTGCTCAGAAGTGCCCAGTGCCCTAGTCCTCAGCTGCTCCAGCCACCGATGGTGTGGACAAGACCATTGAGAGGGTTCTCAGCCTTCGCCATTGGGCCAAACTTGGTGGTCCATGTCTAGCAATGCTCTTGCAAGTGGTAAGGATGAAAATACATCCTGCCTTTTTTACACTGCAAAATGTTGTGGGAGAGCTGCTCTGGACCTGCTGAGGCAGTAGTCACCTGACTTGTCAGGATGACCCAAGAGGCACCAGATCAACCCCTGATGCCTTTGCCTGCTGCTAAGCTGACACAAAGCACCATGTGCAGGTGGGTTCTCTCCATGGACTGTCTGATCTCTCCCCACACTGGCATCATGGAGGTTTACACAAAGGGTAAAGCAAACTGTAGACAGCATTCAGTGAAGCCCTTTTAGAAGCAGAATGAATGGGCTATGAGCATGACTCCCTGAAGATGCAATGGAGGCTTCATGTATTTACTGTGTGTCCAGACCCTCTGCTCTGTAAAGCCTCCCCACCTCATCTGCCTTTGTAGTGATGTCGGGCAGAAAAAGTGACCCAGGGCATTTTCACTGCAGTATCTCCACCATGTTTCTTATAAAAGGCTTGAAACTGCCTGCTTGGGGTTTGGCAGCAGCCTGAACTCACAACTACTGGCTATGCAGGCTATGGGACCTATGGACCTGGATCATGGGATCTACCAGGAATTCAGAGCTCTGGGAGTATTCTCACAGGCTGTATTTTAGTGTAAATTATTTCCCTCTGAAAATATTTTTTTTTTCAGGGCTTTACTGGTCCAGAAAATGTGGCCCTTAGGAGGTGGAGGCTGCTTCAGGCTTGGGTTAAAATCTAAAGCTTTCTTATTCCCCCCCAAATCATTTGGTACCCAGCTGGGGGTGCTGCAGGGAGGATGCAATCCCCTTGCTCAGGAGCTGAATAGGGTTTCTCTTCATTCAGCAGAATGGAAAAGAAAAATAGAGAATGGTGCATTAGGGACTTATATGCTGTTGTGCAAACAATTGCTCGGCATCAGAGCAAAGCCAAGTAATCCCAGCAGCGCTCATTCACAATCGGCAAGCAGGAGGGTCAGGTTCATTATGTGGGGGATTCTGCTCAAGTGCAGGCTCCAGTCCAGCATGGTGATGTCAAGAAAGAGTGAAGGCAACGTAATCAGCTCTGAGTGTAAAAGTTACAGTCCGTTAGAGGAAGGAGCTCATATCCTACAATGAGTGAAGTGAGACTGGAACTGAAGTAAGGAGGAAATCGGAGGTGGAGGATTTTCTGGCTTTTGAGGTTTTATGAACCTTGCAAACTGTTTTATGGGTTCACAAAGCTAGCTGTGTCTGTGAATAATTTTTTTTTTTTGTAATTTAAACCCTTTTCTTTCCAGGGCTATCCAGGTTTAACGATAAAAAGAATGTCAAGTAACGAATTAAAGCTGAATCTGTTCTGCAAAGAGTAGGACATCCCACTGGGTTTAGCTGAGCCATAGAAAATGCATGCGCTACCTTTATTCACTGGATGATATACTGGCCGTTCACGTTGGCTGTGATTTGTTTCTAGCATCATCCTTATTTTCAGTAACTTTCATGCTTTTGTGTGGGTTTTGTTGTGTGGTTTTTTTTTTACTGTGGTTTCCTAAGGAAACAAAGGTTATGAAATTAATCCATTTGTACATGTATGAGTTTCTTTTGATCTCTCCCATTCAGTGTTTTTACTGTGGCAACTAATTTCATCCAAATTTACCAGAAAGACACAGTTTTCAAAGGTAATTGTGCTCCAATATGTTTTGTGAAAATAAGTTCCTGAAGAGAGGGCCGAGACCTTGTTAATGTTTCGAGCAAGGGGCAAAACTTCAGGGAGCTGAACTCATTAGGCATTATAAACTTACCTCCCACCGAAAAAAAAAAAAAGGCAGGGAGAGGACTCGGGAGAAACACACCATACTACAACTTCAGGAAAAACTTGCAACTACCATGAGACTGAAATCCTTAGGAAACTGTCGCTAGCTCATGGAGCTCTCTGGGTTTCTGCTTTGCTGAATGTCTCTGTAAAGCAGTATGTAACCTATAACATCTGAAAACAAATCAAACTGACAATCCAAGCAGCAGTGAAACTAGATCCGTCTGTTTGTTATTCCATGGCTAGTCATGAGAGAAACGTGGAGGTTGTTTCACAAATTGAAACATCTCAAATTATCAGCAGGCCTGTGACCACTATGTGTTCTTGGTTTTTATTGGTGGTTATTGAAGCCAAGCAGGACCAGACCAAGTCTTTTACTTCATCTCTGCTTGGCTGGAAATGTTGCTGTGGTCTGATTGTGCTCCTAGAAATAGCAGACTTGCCTCTGCATCAGAGGATGCTGGATCTGGAGGCAACATTTTGTGAGTTGATCATACCACTTGTGGGATGAACGCCTTTTGGAATCAGCTGCTTGCTCTGGACTCTGAAAGACAGGCATATGTGAAAGGAACAGCGATGTGAATTTTTTGGAGTTAGCTCTGGATAATGTTGTTTTCATGTCCAAATTTCCACACAATCCCTGCAATATCAATAGTGAGTTTAGGTAGGATGTGAAAAAAGAAAAGGATGTAAATATTTTAAAAAGGGGTGGGGGGAGGGGTTCCCTTCTTGCCAACATATCTGTCATGCACAAACTGTCAGGTATTCCAAGTGTACGAGTGAGTGTTCCTCCCTCAATCCCTAAAAAAGCAGCTTTACTTGCTGACAAGGAACTACAGCAGCTGGGCCGTGGCAGTAAGTGGTGTATTTTCCCCAGCTTCTCTTGAAAGATTGTCCTGAGTCTCATTCCTTAAACTCTTGCATTCCTGGCAAACGCGCTCTCATGGTCATACACCAATGCTGCTACCAGGTAAGTACTTTCATGACCAAAAACCAGGTGCCTAAATGTGTGTTTAGTGAAAGTAATTTCAGAGGTTTTCCACCACACCTTTTCCTGCATTGGAGTCCAGCATCTGTCCCACTGGACTGGAGATCACCTCCCATCTGCAGTTCTTTGCGAGAATACAATTGCTTTGGGAAATGCACAGAGGTGCCATATACAGGCTTTGCCCTCCTGTATCCTGCTATAAAGTGGTGCATGCAGTCAGTCACTGGAGCTTCATAACCAGGTGTCTGACCAGCTTGTAAAACTGACGTGGCTGTTTGTGTAGCTACCGCTGTTGGAGGTGCTCACCCAAGGCCATGGTGCTCTGCAGGGTCCTGCCCAGAGAAGGGCCCTGCCTGTGCTAATTTGCAGCCTAAACAGAAACATGCTCGGGGGAGGAAATGGGAGTCCCTGTCTCTCTTTGGTCTTTAACCAGTTCTCTTGTATATGGCTAGCTGAAAAACTTAGTGACTCAGGAAAGACTGTGTTGCAGTGTCAAGGCTGCTTTGTCTCATGGGAGTTAGAAATGAAGCCCTCTCCTTTCCAGGGCTGCTGTTTGCAGTGTTTTACAAATTAAAAGTGCTAAGCCTACTGCTGAAGCATTTTGTTTTACAAACTATGAAGCCTGGCTTTGAGTGTCCCTGGCTGTAAATGGTCTCTGGTACCCTCCAACCATCCATCAGCTTGTGCGGGGCTAGGGGTGCTCTGTCTGGATGTTCTCAGAGTCATCTTGGTGCCAGCCAGGGACAAAGGTGCTCCAGGCTGTGGTGTGTTGTGGCCACGTGGCTTTTGCCTTTGGACAGGGGCTGAATCTAGCCCTGAAAACCACAGCAGGGAAAAAAGCCTGGGTTTTGGTGTGAGTTGATTCCTGAGTGAGCCTCTCAGACTCTGGGTAGAGGGACATCTCCCATGGCAATTGGTTTCCCATCGGTTAAGATGGTAGGTAGGTAGTGTTGCAAGCATAGGTCATGACTGTATGCTGTTCTAGCCAAAATTGCAAAAACTAGCTGTCAAATGAGTAAGGCCAGGTAGGGAGGGTTTTGCTTTTTTTGTTGCTCAGGCCATTTTGGGGGAGGGAGGAGGGAAGAAGTTGGGCTTGATCCATTGCAGGCTACCTGCATTCCTTCTCCAGGGTGGGTGCTTCACAGCACAATTCCCCTATACTCCCTTATCAGCAGCGGGAAGGTGTTTTATTACTGGGTTGCTGCTGGCTGCTCACCAAGCACCTCTGAGACAGGAATCGTCACTCAAGCTAAATTAAAGAATGCTTGAGTACTTACAGGGGAAGGAAAAACAAACTGTCAGGAACTGAATCCAGAACTCCTGACTTTCAGAGCTGCCTGGATGACATCAGCCTCTTCCCCCTCCCCTAATCAAGTGCCCCTCTTGCAGATGAAGCCTGGGTTTCCAGAGATGCCCAGAGGAGTTAGGCACCTACCTTCTTTGGACTGAGACATCTAATGGCAGAATTCAGGATTTCTGGGATTTCCTCTGACTGTGTCACTAGTTTTTTGTATGTTCTTGGGCACATGAGTGTACTTGCGTTAAGTATCCTACTCCATGCAGTAATCCCCCCTCACAGCTCGGTGATGCTGCAGGCTGTGGAGTAGATGTGCGGTTGTCCAAGCTTGGATGTGACAGGCCAGAGCAGTGTTACTGCTGCAGGCACCAAATTATCTTCTGACGTGGCAGGGCCACAGGAGCCCTGTTTCAGGCCCCACCTTTGAATCAAGGGGCTGTGCTAGCACAGTGGTGGTGGACAGGCTATGCCATGTTTGCATTGTGAGGTCCCCAAGGGCAGCTGGGGCGAGCTGCTGGGAGGCTGGGGAGAGCCCCAGGGTCCCTGTGGGTCACATCATTTGCAGACCAGCCCCATAGCCTACAGCAGGGCAGGGGCTGCCTTCTCTCAGGCACTGATTTTTGAAGCAGCCCCTAACATGAATATAATACAAGGATTTTGTTTTGTGGGAATCGTAATCTACTGCTTCCGCTTTCCTTTCGGATGAGAATGTATGGACCTGGCAAGGAAGTGGCTGATTTGGCAGCTCAGCAAGCCTTGGCTGTGAATGGAAACATATTGCATGGTCTGCATCGAGGTTTGGGCTGGGAAGGGGTGGGGTCTGACCGTGCACCACCGTGCACCGGGGCCGACAGGCGTTAATGTGTGGGATACCTGTACTACTGTAGAGACTCAGACATCTTATATTCTACCTGTTATAACCCCACTGGAGCTTACATTTATCCTCTCATGGGAAGGGACGCTGAGTCAAGTTCCCTCAAGACAGTGTTTTGCCTCATCTCATTCTGTGTGCTGTGGAGCTGGCACCTGCCAGAAGCAGGTCTGGGTGTACCATGGAAGAAGCATTTTCCTAAGGGGAAAAAAGTTAAAGCTTTGGTGTGTTTTCCAATAATTTTAAATTTTAGGATAATTGGGAAAATGTGTATTTATAGCATTATGTCAACAATTATTAATAAATATTGTTGCAGAAAACTGTATTTTCTGCCAAAAAAAATATTCTCTCAAACATATGTTATTTACCTATGTGCCTGTCAAAATCAGTGACCTGAACAATAACTGCCTGGGCTGAAGGACAGGGAGAACTGCATGTAGAGAAGGAAGATGTGGAGAGATGTGGATGGTCTATGGAGGGAATTCATTAACATCCCTGGTGAGAGGGCTGCATGGGTCCCGTCCCAATTCCATCATCAAAGAGCTTCTGTGGCAGGCAGAGAGGAATCACCCCAAAATGTCCTGCCTCCAGGCATTTTCTAACCTCAAGCTTTTGAGGCAGTTATTTAAATACTTGTGGCTTTGAAGCGCTTGTTCTTGATAACCCCCAGTGAACTACTTTCATAAACCAGCCCTGACTTTGAACCACAAGAAACACCATCCAATGTCTGTGTGCAGCATGCAAGTAGCCTGGAAATGGGACACCCCCGTGGCTCTGGATGGCTTGTCTAGCTGATTTTCCCTCCTGGAGGAACAAGACCCCTCTGCTGGTGGTGGGGGCCCTGCAGCTGTGATGGCTGAAGGGTGATGTATTGCTGGAACACAGGAATTTTATGAACATTGGCTATCAGGCTTTCTGTGCATTTGCTGAGCAGCTTAATACCACAGGATAAATATCTGGGGACAACATCTATCATCGTGACAAACCCTCTCTGAACTCCCCCAGACCCATGCTCTCTGTGAGCAGCATTGGGATCCTATTACGATTAGTGTCCATGCTCAGCCCCTGATCTGTTTTCAATTTGCTGATAATGATGTCGTTTATTTCTTGGTCCGGGTGCAACTGCAAATCAAGTTGGCTCCCTGCAATCGTCCTGTTCTGTCTCTTCCTTCGGTGATATGCCTCTCTGAGCAGTTTGTTGAGCTCACTTGCATACGTTTGTGTGCAGTGAAGGAGCGTTATGGACTGGGAGGGATGATTTTTGTTTCTTTCAAGACAGCTTCCCAATTCCCCGCTAATATGGTTGATTATGGAGTTTGCAACGTGCCAAGTCTGGATTCTGAACAGAGCCCAGGCAGCACGAGGATTGAAAGGCCTTTGGCAGGGGAATTGGAAAAGCGTGCTGGAACAATTAAAGCAAGAGCGAAGCGAAGGCAAGGGTCAGACAGGTTTTCTTCATGCATGCAGCAGTTGAATGAAATCAGGAATTGATCCCCAGGGACTGGGGCTAGAGGCTGTATTTGCATTCAAGGGCATCTCTCCGCAGGCCAGCTGCAGCAGAAGGGTGCTGTGTCTCACCCTGTTACCTCTTGCAAAGGTCTGAGACCCTCTCGGATTTGAGAGATACAGTGAATGTGCCTGGTATTTCTGTCCCAAGAAGGCTGGGAGTGAGGATGGGTTTAGCACTGGTACTGGGCCTGCAGGACATGCAGACGTGGAGGGAGAAACCAGTATCTTCTGCTACAGGAATGCCCAAGACAAATATCCAAATGGGTTGTTGCTGGGCTATGCAGGGAGGAATCCCTCAAGAAGGGGGACTGAGCTGATTGTCACCTGGTTTGGAGTAAAGAAAGTTGTGATTTTTCTCCAGTAACAGCATGTGCTCTATTTCCCCAGGTTTACAGCACCTTGCAGCTCCTGCTATCTCCAAGCTTAGACATAAGTTGCTGCTTGCTGCCATGCTTAAGCCTTTGCCAAGTACTACTGCTTCCAGCTCCTGCTCCCCTACAGCAGATCTTTGTTTCAGGGTTGTTTTTTTTCCCCAAATTAATTTGCTTGCTTTTTCCCCAGCCTGGCTCTTCGCCTGTTCTAGTATGCTCAGAGTGTGTTTTAAAATCTCTCTAAATCCACTTGTTTTCTCTGTCTCCCCTACTATTGGTAACACCTCTCAATTAAGTTTCATCTGTGAATTTATTTGCTATTTGTTTTTCTTCCCCAAAGGATGCAGTGTTTTTATGGTGACAGAATAAATATATAAGGGTAGATTCCAGGAGCGCAGTGGAAACTAACAGACTTTGTGGAGTGCTTTGGAGTATCTCCAGGGCTGGGCAAGAAACCTGGATATTTAGTGATGGCTAATGGGCCTGAATGCTCCAGGGGCAGGGGGTGTCCAAACATTTGAAGACACTCAAATTCCCATGAGCTCGTTCTTCCAGAGCAGGACTGAATCCAAAAGGATAATATTTTTTTGAAAGAAATTTTAACAAAGATCTTTATTACTAAACGAAGAAACAGGCTGCAAAAATGTAAATGTTAACTCACTGTTCACTCTGCACGTGGCATTGGGAGTCCGACAGCTCTGAGACGCTTGGTGTTCAGGGCCAAACTACAGTATCTTCTGGGCATAGAGGAAGGTGTGCATTCAAGTTTGTTTGCCTGTGTGTTATGTATTTATCAGTTTTCATCTGCTAAACAGATACTAATTTGATTTGTGCTCAGCAACAAAGGAAGGTGCAGGTGACCTAAGGATGGAATTTTGTCCCTTGTTAAGGTCAATTTAACCTCTCTAAAGCTGAAGAAACCAGAGGTATTGAGTTTTTCCTGGGGCTAAGGTTAATATAAAAAATCATAGATTCTTTATAGTCTTGTAGTGCTGGAATGGGCCTACAGAGATCTCCTTCATCACTCTGCACTTAGGCAGGGGGGATTATTTCTACACAATGCTTATGGTTGTTTGCCTGACTTCTGATAAAAAACCCTCCCTAGGTAACCTGCTGCAATGTTTAACTATGCTGATCATCAGAAAGCTTTCTTAATATCCCCTTTAAATCTACCTTGCTTTGAGTAAAACTGATTTTTCTTCTCTTACTCTTAGTGAACATGGAGAGCAATTGATCATCATCTTCCTGACCTTTTAAATGAGAGAAGATTGCTATTACGTCTCCCCGTAGTCTTCTCTTTTGTAGACTAAACAAATGTACTTCCTTCATCTATTCTTCCTGGGCCATATTTTCTATGCCTTGAACATACTTATTACTGTCCTTTGGACTTTTTCCAGTTCTCTACATCTCTCTTTAATTGTGGTGCCCTAAAAATGAATATAGTATTCCAGAAGAGTGAAATCATGGCTCTTGTGTTATATACACATAACACTTGTGATAATACATCTTAGAAAGAAATTTGTCTTGTTTGCAATGGCATCACACTGCCGACTCACTGAGTTTATAACTTGCTCATTTTATGCAATGCAGTTGCCTGTTCAGCCAGGACGTAGCTGATCATCCTGTTTCCGCACTTGATTTCTCCTTGTGATGGTAATAGTTTATACTTGAAGTTACCAAATTTCATGTTGGTTAGTACTAGCTGTCCACTTTATCAAGGCTATTTTTAATTCTGATCCTGCTTTTCCAAGGAGCGGCAGCCTCTTTCCATTTGCGACCCTTTGCAGTTTAAAAGTGAGTTCTTTCAGCTGATATTCAGAAAGTTAGGACAGAGAGGTTTGTTCAGTGGGGACTAGGAAAATGGATGAGATTTATAAAGAGGGGGGGAAAAAAAGTGGTTTTTTTTTTCCCCAAACACACTTGTATGGGCTTCTGGTTGTTGTGTCCTTTCATTCTTGAATTATTGAAAAGATTAGCTTTTTTCAACTGTTTATTGCAGTTGTACACTAGACACATCTTGTAAAAATAAATGAGCGCTCATCTCTTAATGCTATTGCCTCAAAGAGTTCTCCTTCCTTTTCTGGTCCCATTAGTAGTAGGGATGTATTGAGTTTTCAGGCCCAAAATGAGATCAGTTTTCAATATTATTTCTATTTAGGGAAAAGACTTATTCTTTATTTGAGAAGTTACTACAAAGGTGTTCCTTCAGCTGTAAGAGAAGAGACTTAAGGACTGTGGTCTGCGATAAGAACTCAATCTAGGTCTGCAACTTGGCAGTTTTTGTTTCTCTTGCCCACTAAAATTTCATAGGAAGTATCTGCCCCAGGAAAAATCCAGTTCCCTGAAATTTTGCCTCCCATGTTTCACCAGACTTCTTGTGCAGCCTCCTAGTATCACTTCCTCCTCTTCTTACTCTCTCTTGATTCCATATTAATAATGCTTCTTCCTAGGCTGTGCATTTATTTAGCAGATGATAATGGAGTTGACAAAAATAGTGGGGAAGATAATGTTAAGTGAAGGAAAAGGGATTTCCTTGTTTTCATCCTTACAAATCACTCACTACAAGCAAAGTTGCTCCAGGAGGCTCTGCAAGCATCATGTGCGGCAGACTCCATTCCTGCAGCATACTTCCCTGGCAGAGTGCTGACGGATACTGCTCTGACCAGCAATTCTAGCAAAGTCCCTGTCTGTCCAGCTGTCAGAGGACTACTTGAGTATTTTCAGTAAATCAGCTTTAATAGTCTCACCATTTCATCTGTGTAAGGTCGTTAGTCCCCAGGTAACTATTGAGACAAACTGTAATCACCTCTTGTCTGCTGCACCATAAATCCTTATTTTCACTCACACGTCTGCACTGGAGCAAGTCAGCAGCTTTCCCATGATGTGGTGATCAACCGCTGGATCAGGAACAGACAACTCTCCAGTTCTTCTGAGAGAGGATGTCTTTTCTGAAAGCTACACCCTCCCACCTAGATTTCGTCTGCCTAGAGACACAGGAGTTGCTGGAGAAAGCCCTCTGATTGGGATGTCAGTGTAGTGTAAGGAACAGAACAGTCCCTGGTGGTTTTACTCTCTGCAGACCCATTACACTGACCTGGATCATGAGGGTCTGTATTTAGAGTCTGCAAAGCCTGCTGAAGCCCAGCTCGCTGGCAGCAAGCTCTGGGTTCCCAGCTTTCTGCCATGCCATGGCTGGGGGTGAATGTCTGCTCAGCTGGGGTGTTTCCTGGGGCAGCGCGGAGCCAGAGTGCATCCCCAGCTGCTCTGGGCAGAGGTGGTTTTCCTAGATTTCGGCTTGCACAACAGTAAAACTGCCACGGAGGCACAGTAGGGATTTTTAGCCCCTGGGCTAGGCAACCAGCTGTGAAGGGATACTTAAGCTGCTGTATTTAAGAGGATGGAGGAAGTTTGGTGTACTAGAGGCAGAGGCTGCCCTGTAAATCTAGGAGAGCTATGTGCTGTCAGAGGGCCCGTTTGCTGCTCTCCTCTCTTGACTATTTCCCTTTGTGCAGTTTTTGGGTTCCCAAACGTGCTTGCCAGCAGGAAGGACTTGCTTGCTCCTCTGCTGTGGCAATGCAAAAGGGGGTCTCTTGTCTCACCTCTGGGACACCCCTGAGTTCTTACACTTTGATAGGTCTTCATTTGCTTTCCTGGTTTGTCCTTATGTGCTGCCTGTGTTCTTGCTTCTCTCTGCAGGGGAAGGGATGCTGTCTGCTGCTATGTCTCTGCAGCACTTGGCACACAGGGTTTCCAGCCCGCAACAGGGCCCTAAACCATTACAGTGGCACCACATTTTCTGCTGATCTGATGGGATTTCAGTGCTGCCCCAGGAAAATCCCATATCCTACCTGCAGAGTAGGATATGGCCATTTGGCATGAGGCTCTGGGAAGCAGAGATGATCCCTCTGCTCAGCTCAAAGGGGTGCAAAGCTGACTACACCAGTTCCTGCCTGCCTGCTTTGGATCACTCAGTGGGCCCACCTGGACATTCCCCAGAAGCACTGACGTGAGCTCTCTGCTTCACCCCGGCTAAGCCAAATAATGTCAGGGGATTTCTGTAGTGATAAGTTTTCTTTCTCTTAATCATTTGTATGAGTACTTTAAAAGCCATGGTGACATGGATTGGGTGGAGGCCAGATTATTGGGATCCTTGCAGAGCAGCTCCCCTCTGTATAGCACTGCATGGGGAGAGTCAAGAGGTGGCAGAAGCAAGGATGGATGGAGCTCAAGCATTTCCTTGCTCCTAGGGTCATTCCTGCCATGAAGCCTTCCCTCTTCCCCCAGGACCATGCTTGGACCATTCTCAGATTATTTGCCTTCCCTTGGGTCATTGTCCACAAGTTTTTCTCCATCCCGTGGCTTCTGGAGAGAACTCCTTTGTCCTCGCAGTGAGAGCTGAGGGAGGGAGGCAGCTGAACGAGATGTTCTACCTTGGTTCCCAGAGGTTTTGTTTGTGATACACCCTGGATAAAGCTGATGCTCAGACTTAGTAGGGCAACTCTGGAGTCTTGAAAAACACTTTAATTTGGTGTTTGGATATTAGATATTGAATTTGGTGGTAGTCATTTTTATATAATAAAGTTTAGTCTCTGGAGCACAAATGGGCCTCTCTTGTCAGAGGGTCCTCACCTCCACAGCTTTGGTTCCTTCTTTCAGGTCCTGTGGATCTTGAATTTTTCATGCTCTGTCATGGCCCTCAGTAGAAGTGGCAAGGGCCCCAATTCATCCCTGTATGCATTCATGCTTGTCAGCCTAGGGAGGGTATGGTCACCTCAGCCAGGCTGTGTGACAAGCAAACCAGCCCACTGCTCGTCCCAGCTGGAACCACCTACTCATAGGAGAAGCTGAACAAACCTACTTTTGTCTCCTAATATGTGAAAGAAGAGCACCAATTAGCATGAGTGTCTGGTAAACAGAAAGCAAAACTTCTTTCCAGACAATTTCCCCAGTGAGCAAAGCACACCATTGCTCGCTTTCGCTGTGCTGAGCAAGTGCAGGAAAGACTTTAACATTGTTTTTGGACTTGCTGTTAAAACAGCAGTCAGTGCACCGTATCAGAAAGCCACTGCACACTCTCAGATCACCCCACAAAGTCATATGATGCTGGACAAATTCAGCAAAAATCTCAGGGTAGCAAGATGCCTTACCCTCAGGCAAGCCAGAGAAGGCAGAACTGGGAACACCCACCTGGCTACCCTGCAGGTCACAGCTGCCCTCAGTTCTCTCCCTGTGCCAGTACAAACCAGGAATCTCCCTCAAGTGATCCTGTGTGATGTATCTGTAGCTACCTTGGCTGATTTTGCCTTCTCAAACAGCAATGGTGTTTGGTCATCTGCTGGACTTGATCAACAAGTGGAAGGAAGACAGTGCAGGATGGTGCTACCTTTGTCGTTCTTGTGTCCAAGGATGTCTTGGCTCATGCACAGCTGAGAAAGCTTATGTTGCTCCAGTGACTGAGCTACTCCATCTTGGCTCATCTTCCCCCTTCAAGGGCAGAGCAATGCAGGCAGCTCCCTTTCCCTGCCAAGGAACATCCATACTGGGATATATATGTGAGGAGCAATTGTTATCTGCCCTGCCTAATCGCTGCAAACCACATGCATTTGGAGGCACCTAGGGCTGGGGGAGCCTGTTGTACAAGTCAAGATGAATTAGGAGGATGTCAGGATGATCTCTGTACATAATAAGGAGAAAGAGACAGGCTAGGAAACATTGGACAAATGAAAAAAGGGAGCAATCAAGGAGAAAAGCTAGTTCTGGGCAGGGATACTTGGCTTGGCTGCCTTCCCTGTGGGCTTGTTCCATTAACATTTGGATATTCAGCAAAAGCTGTCTTTGCAGGGGTAAAGAGATAAGCAGAAATGTACTGATGTTTAGTTTAAAAGTAGCAGAGCTCCAGGTTTCAAGTGCTTTCTGGCTGGCTTCCTCCTCCCCTCTCAATGAAATACTCTGGCTTTTCTGTACCAAAATATGTGAGCGAGCCTGGGACATGCCTGGGTTCCTTGTGCACATGTGGTTCTGCTCCCCTCTTCTGATTTCATCCAGATGTCTTTTTTTATTATTATTATTAAACTATGCTGCTATTAATAACTTGGAAGTAGGGTTGCTCCTCTGAACAGTAACTGAATGCAAAACTAGCACTGCATTTAGTCTTCAGTGCTGGTTTCTTTCCTCGCCTATTTACCATCCTAGTATAAAAAGGTGCATTCTCAAAAACAGGATGATATGAAACTCTTTTTGCCTCTCTGAGCTGACACCTGAAGGTTGTTGTTAGAGTGATAGTTATACTGAGTGCTCTGTATTGTTATGAAAAGGTCACTAAGAGCAAAATCTGTACAGGTGGGTTGGCTGGATGGTGGGGCCAGGCATGTGAAATCAACGTGTTGATTTTGCTGAGCTGAGGTCAGAGTATTCACCATCTCACAGAAATGAACATTGTCCTTAATTATGCTTCTTGATTTGCAGTGTGCATGCAGGAATTTGACGTCAGTCAGTGTGCAGACGTCTATTGCCTGGTCCTCAGCACAAGCAGCAAATATGCTTACATCTTTCTTCTTAAATATCAGGTTTGCTGACTGCAAAAGGCTGGTGCTGAGTTTATATTGCAAGGTTCAAGAGAGAGATTAGCTGCCCATGAATGTTTTGCTGCAGAAGGAATGCTGCTGGATTCATTGCCTTGCAAAGAAGCCCAAATAGCATCTTTGTCTGAAGTCACAAGGGGCGGAAGAATGTAAATGACAGTTTAGTTTCATGGGTGAGACCTCTCCAGATCTGAGATAGGTCTGGTGTTTAGCATTGGCTACACTACTATTTTCAAAATTTGGAGATGTATTTAGACACTTAAATTAGTGATCCTACCATTCAGTTGTATGGAGCATCTGTAATTCCCTTTGACTGTTGGCTGGTACGTTGAAGTTTGGGGGCCTATGTGACAGTGATCATCTACTGTCAATTGATATGGAGAAACCAAACATGAGCCAAGCCTCTAGGAACCGTACTGTGTGGTGCTGTGAGAAGCGGACTTGATGATCCAGCAAGTCCTTTCCAGGCCTGCATTCCTTTGGTTTTGAAGCTGGAAACATGAAACAGGGTGATATCTGAGGACCCTATTAGCTTTGGCTTTAAATGGTGGTACATATCTCCTGAGAATCATTCGTAACATGAAAAGCCTTTCTTTTTTCTTAATGATAAAACCTAAACACTTTGCTCAACAGTGATTTAATGAGCAGAATATTTCTGTTGTCAGGGTCTGATGCTAATAATAGGCAGATGGCTGGCAGTTTGAAAAGCAGTCAACACAAAATATTTGCTATATAAAACCCAAACCATTCTAACTTGAAAAAAGTGAAGTGCTTATTTCAGGATCAGATTGTAAATGAATTGGCAGTAAATACAACCTACTGACAAGATGTGTTTATACTGCAAAAGTCTTGAAAATACATATAGCATAAATTGGTGCATCTGTTGTTAAGTGAATTGTACACACAGAAAAAAGGAGGTAGGAAGAGGGAGCTTGATGGAGGGTAGGAGCAAAGGAGTGATGGGAAACAGCAGAACCAACAAAAAGGGAGAGATGAAGATGAAATTTACCGGCTTGTTTCTAAGAGATAGTTCTGCCAAATTCAAAATTAGGTAATAGTTATACTTAGTACTCTGCATTGTTTTGAAAAGGTCACTAAGAGCAAAGTCCTTACAGGTGTGTTGGCTGGCTGGTGAGATCAGGTGCATAATCAAGTAGTGTTAGATGTTCATCAATGTCCCTGCTATCAGAGCAACCAACTCAGCCAGACTGATAACAGTAATGTCCCCAAGTCTGAGCGTTGTGGGAAAGCTGAAGGAGAAGTTGCATCTGGAGGTGTTTCTAAATTCTGATAGCCACCCTCGGGTTTGGGTCATTTATAGTCCAGTCCTTTCTCATGGCTAGTTCTCAGTCCTCAGTTCATTCCTGGCAATCCCAAATCCCAGATTTCTCTCCACTGTTATCTCTAGCCTCACAGGCTCTGAGATGTAGGAGCACAGTCTCTGTAGCGAGCCTGGTGAATCCGCTGCTCGGGATCTGGACTAGAAGGAATTCCCATGAGAGCAGGAATTCCCTGGCATTTTTCACTGTTGCTTACTGCCTGGAACAAGGCATGGAAAACATGCAGGGTGTGTATTATAGCCTTTCTTCAGACATGTGTCCTGCTATCTAACAGTCATGATAAAGCAGTCCTACATGAGGATAGTTTCATTAAACCATTTTCCAGATAAGCACTGGAGAAAGATCCAGCAATGTGAAGATTTGTTCTGTTCTTGCATATGGGAAAAGGACAGGAGCTTTTCATTGCCACAGAAAGCTCAAGGTCTAAAGTGTAATACACTGGAACAACTTCAGGGCTGCTCTTGAGGATAAGAACTATTGACTAGCTCTCACATTAAATTGAATCCCCACACTAGTGCATGAACAGTGGAAAATATCATATTGGAAAATTCTGCTTGAGACAGAGCAAGAGATACTGATACTTACCTGGATTTATTAAACAAGAAAACAGCCTGTGCAATAGCACTGCCTTGCTTGCAAACATATGAAGGGATAGTGAAGAACCAGAAGGAAGATTTAGAAAGACACAAACAAAGCAGCCTATGGAAGAACTGTCTCTTACAAAGAGTATTTATGAAGTAGAATATTATTTTTTCAGCACCTGTTGAAGAAAAACTTTCCATTTTGCAATTAATAGCAGTGATTAATCCTTAAAAGGAAAAAGGTGTCAAATCTAGTCAATAAAAAAAAAAATTTAAAAACAATCAGTGATTCTTTATCCTAGAGAAGATGGAAAGAATCTGTGAGCTTAGTAACATCACTGGAGATCAAGAGCTGCAAAACAATAGCTTGCTATATCTGCTAAAGATTAAATTTTAAAATTAACCTGAGTGTTATAATGGAATGAGATAGATCTAACGAGAACTTTTCAGAAGAGTCACTGAAACTAAATATTGTAGTTTGGAGGAAGATAGGCAGTCTCTGGCCTGCCAAGCAAAATAGAAAACCTCCAGTTTAACAAGGGAGCTATGATTTTTTTCTGCTATTACCTAGTAACACAGATCAAAAGATAAGGTAGACACAGCTTTCTGGCCCTAAATCTAGTCCTTTCAGGTTAGCTAGAGTCTCTGCAGACAATTACAAGCTGCCCATTCAGAGACAGCTGGTAGAGCCTACATGTGGCTTACAGTATGGCTTCCAGTATCGAGCAGATACTAACAGGACAGTTTGGAGATTTACATGCTGCCTTGATCCATGTATCTATTCACATCTATTCTTTGAGCCACAGATCAGTTTTGGCAAGTATTTTCACCTCTAAATGCTTCCACTTTTTTCCTTACAAATGTGCAGCACAAAATATTCAAAGTAAACTACAAAAATAAGCGCACTGGTAGAGGCATTGCCATCTTGAAGGCAAATTGTGCAGTAATGCAGTGCATCTGTAAGGCTTCCTTGTGCCCATTTGGATTTCTGGAGTGGTAACGCCACACTGACCATGGGTGGGAACAGGCTTTTCCTCACTGCTGGACCCTCACATGTTTCCAGAGTTTAGTCATACAGTTCGGAAGTAAAACATAAATTACAGCAGAGGCAGAGAGCAATTGACAGGTATGGGGAAAAGAGAGAAAGGACCTATTGTGTGAGAAGCAGACAGCTCTGCTGACCTGAAAATGTATTATTCTATGGAAGTGCAAACCAGAAGGGCTGTGGAATTTGTTCTCAATTCACCATGAAAACCCTGGGCTGGGGCGACCATCCATTTGATGCGGGTGGTCCTTAATGCATGTCATAATTTACACTTAAGGCATATACAATCCCTTGAAATTCCCTTCTTAGGAGGACCATAAAAATAGTGTTGCCTATGGAGCTTACTGGAGGTTTGTGCAAAGCTCCCCCATTGTCAGACATAAACACATCCTATTATTCTAGCTTAGGTCAGAGTTCAATGACTCCCCAAAGCTTATTTCAGTCCTAAGCTGATCCCACTGCAGTCCGGGTGGGCAAATTAGAAGTGTTTCCAACACAGCTACTTTCCTCTGGCTGCTCCGCTCCACAATCGGAAGCAAACCTGACTCCTCAGGCTGTAGGTTAATGCACAGCTTATCAGAGAAATCACCCTTGCTCATCCTCAGGCTGTTTTCTGAAGGATTTCGTGAGCATTAATGAAGTTTCATCTTCTCTGTATAGGAGAAGCTAGGACTATCATTAGCCTCATCTTCCAGAACAGGAATCGGAAGTTAAAAGACTTCATGTGGGGAATCCTTGTTAGCACAAGAAATAGATCACAGATGTGCCTTTGCCTGTCTGCTGCCAAGGCAGGGTCTAGCCCCTCGCCGCACCCCGTGGGGCTTGGCCCCCCGCCTGGACGCAGATGTTGGCACTGTGCTGCTGGGCTGGGCACTGCCCTGCTCGGGGCTGGCGGCGGGTCGGCTGGGTCCCCTGGGGCACCGTCCCCAATCCTATCTCTGGCAGGGCAGCAGGCAAGCAGTCAGAGCAAACAGCAATGGGCTCGGTCTGTGCAATGTGGCAGTTCCCTAGACCAAAGCTATTCCTTGCTCCCTGAATGCCAAATGCACTCTCCAGGGCCATTTGTTTCTTGCTTGTGAGCATGGGAGGCAATGGCTTGGGGAACTCCCCAAAGTGGTTCCTCAAAAAAAGCCCCCCGCTGCCTTTGGGGCCAGTGACCCCAGGGCTGTCAGTGCCCCAAGCAGGGGGGCATGGATGGAGAGTGAGGAAACGAATTGGATGGAGGTGAAGAAGGGTTTGCACTTGGACTAGAGCTGGTGAGAAGGCACTGCATCCCATCCTGGGAAATTAAAGGTGTTACTTTGTACCTCGTCTCAGCTGACAAGAGGTAATGCCGTCTCTTTGGACTACGTGGCTCTGTGGTACCATGCTCCACGAGACCAGGTGATAAACATTTTGGCCAGAGCTGCAGTTCAGGAACTTCAGAGCCAAATAAAGCAATGAAGGAAAAATAGAGAAAAATCTGACCACAGAATGTAAACAGAATAAAAAATGCTTCTTGTTAGGCATCTTATAATAACTCGATGAGGTACCTGGGGAGAAAACCAAGCTATTTGGCTCTGAAATGCAATGTGCATTAATATTTGTTTCTCCTTTTTATTCTTCTGTCTCTCAGAATTAGGCAGTTTGTATCCTTAGATGTGGTCAGCAAAAGGCCACAATGGCAACTCAAACTGGGATATCGGACGGCTGGACCTGTCCCTCAGTGGTATTTTATCTCTGCCAGAGCTTAACAGAAAAAATAACAGGGACAAGAAATGGACACGCACAGACTCTTTCCCTCCTGTGGCCTTCCCGGGGGGGCTTTCCCTGCTAAACTTGTGACCAACGGGCTGCTTCCCCCCCTCTGAAATATTGGCCGTTCCCTTCGCCAGAAGTTTCCTGTGCTGACTGAAATATTAAAAGGTCCAAACAACGTGGGGGGAAATTTGTTTATTTGTAGGGTCGCATATTCATGCCTGGTTTGTGCCTGTCCTGCTGAGGAATGTCAGCTATTTTTCTGGAAAGCTGGGGTAGGTTATGGCCCTGGTGGGAAGCGGGGGCTTGTGGTCATGCCTGCAACGGGAGCCAGGCCCAGCCGGCCGCAGTGTCCCCGTAACGCAAACAGGCGTCTGTGGGGAAGAGAAACCGGCTGGGAACCGGCCGTGCCCTCAGGACCCTGCTGCTGAAGGGGACGGATGGCCCGCAGGCCCACGGCCACTGCAGGGGTGAGCGGAGGAGCAGCCCCCACCCTGGGGTCCTTCAGCCACAGCCGCAGGAGGTGGGGTACGAGGAGGAAAAGCAAGCCAGCTGCTTGCATCCCGGGGCAATTATTTTTAAACCCAGCGTGGCAGTAATTAATGCTCAACCTGGCAGGCGGGCCTCTCTCCGGAAGCCTGGCTGGTGCAGGCTCCTACGGAGCAGCTCCTCGTGCCCTTCCTTTGCGGCAAGGAACGGTGGGTGGCTCCCCAACGGCGGCAGCTGCAGCTCGACTGTCACCCGCAGCATGGGGAACGGCAGCGGCGGCACTGGCATCTGCCGTTAGGAAGCCTTCATCTAGATCTTGGGAAGCATCTGTGCTTCCTGCTGCTGTGGGGTTTCAGCGTGGCCGTGTCGGGCAATAAATGTACAACCAGGCTACAAGCTCCGTACCCTCCGCCAGCCTCGCCGGGAGCAGGGAAATGGAGATGCTCGGCATGGGCTGGACATTGACCTGCAAAGCCCTTGGGAGCACAGGATGGCTCAGGCAGCTCTTTTAATCTCTGTAAGCAGTTGGCACAGCAAGCTGTATCAATCTGTTACAAAGGACGCTTCTTCCAAGATCCAGAGGAAATACAGATTTAAAGCATCGTCTTTAAACAGACTAGTTAAATAAAATTTAACAGCAGAAACATGCTGTGTGCATCAAGTTTGTGATGACTGAAGCACAGGACCTGGCAAAGATCAATGTCCTCTCGTGCCGAAGGCTGTAGGAGCTCTAATAATTTGTAGCTGTTTCTTCCTGAAGCTGTAGAGAGACCAGTTTAGCTCATTATCCAGTGTAGTTTGTTATTGTATGGGGTTTAGTACAGAAACACACTGGGATGAAGGGCTTGCTGCGTTTGGTGCTATGAAGTCACGGTCTCACTGCAGACTGGATTGTGTAGCTGTGCACTGAGAAGTGTGGCTCATTCTGCCGCAGACGGTTCACTTACCTCGTCAGTTTGGGTCTCCTTGTCTGTGTGCTGGCCAGACTTGAGATGCTGAGGATATTGGTTTTGCATGTTCTTTTCCATTAGTATTATTTCAACATCCTTTTTTGTTGAGAGTTTCTACAAAAATACTTTTTTATTAGAAAATGCTGTGACCCTTCCTATATTTCCAGTGTTAGATGACATTTGAGTTTGTGTGTGCTTTGCAATCAAAACTGTAAATGTTTCTTAAAGAAAAATTTAAAAAAAGGAAAAAACATCCCTAATATTTGAGAGGGGGGTGGGTGTTTTCAAAAGAAAGATTAGCTGTTGCTTCTGGAAATTAGTTTTCTGGCAAACGATTATATTACAGCCATTTTTCATTGAAAAATCTGCTGACCAGCTGTAGCACATTCATGTTTCGAGAGGAAGAGGGAGACCTCCATGTGCTGCAGTTTGCCTTGGACAGTCAGAAGGTGGGAGGGGAAGCAGTAGTCCGGAGGTTTTCCCAAGTGCTGCAGGCAGCACACGGAGCAGCAGGCTGATGGGATGCCTGGGGCAACCCGCTGGGCTGACCGCGCACGTGGCCTCACTGAGCAGCTGCATCTACCTCTGGCACCCCAACATGACACTCCCTGCCCCTGGGAGGCTGCAGGGACACAAACCCCATAGCCTGCAGATGTAGCACAGAGGTGCCTGCCTGGTCTGCCAGGCTGGAGTTGGGATGTCTGTCCCTCTGCAGGGAGAAATCTGGTGAAGAGGTTAAAAAGCAGTAAGCTATGGAGAGGGAAAGCATAAATGCAGCCCCTGGAGCCCTCCAGTGACCCTTTGGAACTCACCATGATCGCACACAGGCTTGAAATTGTGGCCCAGCTAACAGACATATGATGGAAAGGGGTGTAACAATGACTTTTGATGCACCACAGCACCAAAATAGCTGCTGACTAAGGGTAAAGAGGGCAGTAGCACAGCTGTGAGAGCCGCTAAGAAATGTCTGATACCCAGGTGATACCTAGGCACTAAAAAAAGCAGCTGCAATCCCTGCGGCATGCTGCCAGAGCCGAGCACTGGGGAATGTCCCATGATCTAGGCTGGAGGCTCATCAGAGCAGATCAGTGCTGCAGCTGTGGGGCTGGGTAACTGGTAGCTTTGTTTTGTGAAGTTCTTGCTTTATGTTTCATTTCTTTTTCTAGAGCCCCCTTTCCTCATCTGTCCAAATGAAAGTGAGCATGTGTAGCTAAGGGTGCTCCACTGAGCATCCCAGAGCTCAGTGGATGCTCTGTCCAATTTTTCCACAGAGGAATTTTCCTTGTTGCATGCAGTGGGATTTTAGCCTGCATTGTGAGCAGCCTGGGATCTTTGGGCTTGTGACAGAGGCAACAGGCTTACAGAAGAAAAAAAAATCCTGACCACTGCACTTTTTCCTGATCACTTACAAACCGACAACTAGCTTTGCCTCTATACCTTTGTAAGCTAATTTGTGTTTGCCCAGTATGTGTTGTCATTAGTTGCTCTGTTAACAGACTACTGAGGTCACAAAGCCATTAGAAAGAGGAGTGAGAAGGCCTCTTTTTTGCTGTCATTTCTTAGAAATCAGGAGGGTATTTATTTTTGTTGTGTTTGTGCATGGGAAGGCAACAGGCATGGGTGGCCCAATCTAACTGTACAGGGGATTGAGCCAGTCTTTCCTTGGTGACTGTCTGCTAAACCTTGGCAAGCAGCGGGTATGAGAGTTGGGGTTAAGGGAGCTGGACCCTGGGTTTGCAACTAACAGCAAACTGTGGTAAGGCTTTAGTCCCATGTTCTCATCTGGACGCAACTTGCACCGTCAGTGTGTGCAAAGTGCCAGGGGCTGATAATGGGGGAGCACAGCCTGTTGACAGCCTACTACAGAAGGTCCCACGTAATTCCAGTGTTGCAAGTGAGAAGTACAGTAGTAATGGTACCGACATAATGCAAACAGTCATATTGCTGGATTGCATTTTGCAACTGGGAAAATGTTCCACCACTTCTTTGTGACCTACTTATCAGAAGGAGGGCAATACTGAAATATGAGTGTGATAAAAGATGGGAAGCCATGCTGATGCTATTCCCCACACTTAGTTGCTCTCCACAAATACTCCTGCAAGTAAAACTCAGACCACAAAAATGCTTGTAGAAAGCTAAGAGCTTCCTATCAGCAATCCCAGGAGTTTGTATCGTGGCCAGTTGTCTCCTGTGCTGCTTGCTTTGTTGAGAGTGGATGGGCACAAGTAAGTGGAGCTGAATCCAGCAATGTCACAGTAAGAATCAATTTGCTTCCCATATACCATTATGCTCCAGTAATCTTCTCAATGTTGTTGGTGGAGTATGCTGAGCAATGTGTGCCCTCTGGCTATATGCAGTGGCTGAGTGTTGGCATTGGACTACCAGCATGAAATCAGGTGTTGACCTGCAGCCCACCTACTGTTATGGAGGCACTCTGCCAGCAATCCTTACTGGATTACTCGAGGTGTGGGCTCGGTGCCAGAAGTTCCCTGTCATGGCTTTAGCTGGGAGGTGCTCAGCTGATTTCCAGCCAGCAACAAAAAACCTTATGTCCTGTCCAAACTTGATCTGGAAGAGTAGGGTCGCTCCTAGACTGGGCTGTTGTAGAGATCAGCCAGCCCCTCTTCCCCCATCACCCTCACTGCACATCACATGAGCTGCCAGACAGCAGCAGTGTTTGCTACCTGCTCCCTTGCTAGTGCTTGGTGCATTTCAAATTTGGCCAAACTCACAGCATGATGGCTTTGTCAGTCAATATATCTGAAATAAGTCTTGCTGGGGATCTCTGTGCCCTGTACCTTCACGTGTGGGAGGAAGCAACACTTCATTCTGGGAGGTGGCGGTGTCCCAGAGGACTCTGGCCTCACTTGTGTTTGCTGTCATAACCTTGTGAGGTGGTGGCTTTTTCTTCCTGTATCTGTACAGCATCGAGCATGGAAAGGGTCCTGGCCTGAGGCTGGTGTGCCTATGTACCATCATAGTAATAGTAAACATAGAGAAGTATGTGATATTTGTCAGGGTAAAGCACAATAATCTACTCTGATTTTTTGCATTTGGCTGGAAATTTTGCAAAAACCTAGCCAAAGGAGTTGTATAAACTGCTGTAAATGTAAACCAGATACTGTCAATTTAGGGCATTTGTAGTGGTGGTGTAAACTGAGACAGAAATGCTGAGCCGTGAGTCCAGGAGACGGCCAAAATGCAGCCAAAAGCCTTTTCCATGTGTTTAATTTAGTACAAAACGTGGTCCTGGTCATGCTCTGTGTAGGGAAACCTTAGGAGAAAGTGACTGGGGACTCTTGGTGAGAAGTTGCAGATCTTCGATCAAGTTTTATGATGAGATAACAAAAGTGGGTGAGGCAGTACCTGGAAAACCTGCCCCGGGGGCTCATCTGTTATGCTTATCTAAGGATACACCTGTGAAGTGCTATGCAAGTTGATGTGAGTTAAATCTGCCCATGCCCGAGCTGACTGGGTGACCCTATGCCTGAGCTGGTAGACCTCTCTATGACCTTCAGCTTGGTACCTCTAAACCCCGGAGTGAAGCTGGAGAGATGTGTCATGCAGAGGGTCGTTCTGCCTCCCTTGGGTTTTATATTTTTATTTAAATACCTGTGGCTGGCTACTGTCAGAAACTAGGCTGGAGTGGCCTTTGGGCCTGACTTATGCATCTGTTGTTTTTTTTTCTGGTTGGGTCAGCACATGTTGGCTGTGTGGAGGTTAAACCTTTTATAAAAAGACTTTGAAGAAATACTTCAAGCAAAGCTTTAAAGGTGAAGGGATCCTGCTTTACATGAGCCGCCAAGGGAGAAAGCTGGATGCTTGAATGCTTCTCTTGGAGGTGTGGTCCAAGCAGATCCAGGGAACTGGAAGCTGAAGCCAGACCAATTCAGTGTGGAAATAAGGTGCAGATTTTTTTACAGTGAAGAGAATTAACTACTGAAATAATTTACTAGAGGCTGTACAGGGTTCTCTGTCACATGTAGTCTTTAAATCAAGACCAGGTGTCTCTCTAAAATATGACCTTCCTCAGCAGAAGGATGGGTTCACCTCACCATGGGGAATGGTGTTCAGCTGGTGTGATGCTAGATACCAGACTTAAATTCTGCAGACAGAAAGAACTGTGTACTCTCTAATAGGGAATGGCTCTCACAAGCATCTGGGAAAGTCCAGCAGATTTATGAAGAAAAGTGACTGGAGTTGCCTCTTGCAGTTTATGGGAGAAGAAGGTCTCCCTGCATGCAAAAGCCCAGAGGCTGGATAGTGGCTGGGCAGGGCAGCTGCCTTGGGGACATCTGACTCTGTTTACAGTCTAAAGGAAGAGCTGAGAAATACTGATGTACCCTGGCTGCCTGCTGCTCCAGCAGTGGATGGGATTGAGAGACTGATGGATTTTAAGTGTGAGATTCTGTACTGGCACTTGTGCCAGGAACTGCCATTGTGCTGCAAGGCGATGAGATAGAGAGCAAGGCTCCTTCTTGTCTTCAGATCAAGTCTGCAAAATGTATGCATGAGCACATGAGTGTGGAAAATAAAAGAGAAAAGCAAGCGCAGCACTGATATCAGGACTGAGTTTACATGTAAGGTTTCACTTTCATCAGTGGCATCCAAACCAGCTTGGGAGGTAAGCATTCAGGAAAGCGTGTGTATCTGTGTTTCTCTAGACTGGATAGCAACTTGGCTACTGCAAGAACTTTATTAAGTTCAGACTTGCTAAGTGAAGCTGTTCTAGAGAGAAAATAAAAAACAAGGAAGAAAAAAAAAATCCCTCCCCGCCATAAATTGTGGCTTTTCAATCCCTCCCCGCCATAAATTGTGGCTTTTCAGAACAATCTCATATGAGCTGCAAAATCCATGTGGTCAGCAGTCCTGGTTCCAGATGTGCTGATGACTGGAGAGGTGATGCTGCGCAAACAGAGTTGCGAACAAGGTGGGAGGTGTCAGGGCACAACATGCGCTGTGCTTGCCAAGTACTGGCAGTCAGCAGTGTAGCCATGGTGCTCTTGTTGTGTCCCTAAAAATTGTGCATCTCTTTCCAAGCTGATTGTTTCTTCCTTGGCTGGCTGAGGATGTCCATATAATCCAGGACAAATCATTTTGATTCAGTGAGCAATCTCTCACCTAACTACATCTCCCAATCACAGCCATCACATTGGCAGGCTTTGCTGACAGATGATGCTATTTTTGGCAGACAAATTCCTGACATTTACAGTTTCTGCCTCAGTTCCACTAGAGACAGCATGCATGGCAACACAATCCAACCCCACCGGGTCCCTGACTCAGCTCATCATCATTAGCAGTTTTAAAGACAACCTCTGAAAACCTCTGTGCTTCCCCTCTCAGCACCTCACCGTGTGAATGCTGCAGCATGCTTACAAATGGGGAAAACAAGTCACAGCAAAACAGGCTGGTTCTGGGAAGCTCCTTCATAGTTATCACTCATATTGAGTAAAAGTCTGCAAGCTCTGTTTGAAGCTGGGGCTGCGCGTGAGGACTCATATCATCCCCACGAATTCCAGCACAGTGCCCTTATGCATGAAGTGAAGGAAATGCTTTACCAGCCAGCTGAGCTGGCTCTGGGCCAGCGGGAAAAGTACTGCTGAGCATCTGCAAATCCCCTCTCCCGGTGGGCAGTGAATGTGCACTGCTCACTCCAGCTGGTAGTTAATCCCCCTTCTGCACTCCAGCACCTCTCTGCTCCTCCCCGGATTCCATTTCCGGGCTTGGACACACCAGCTCCAGTGTGTGCAATTCACGGGTGCCCATGGGCTGGCCCCGCTCTGCCTTCAGTCTGCTGCCCCAGGAACTGGGGAAATCAAGATACATTGGCTCTGACATTAATGCTTCTGTCTCGTTTGCTTAATTGCATTCCCTGGCTCTGGATCATTCTTAAGTTTTAGAGAACAGGATCAGATTTCCCAAGATGTTCAAGGGCTCCTACTGGGATCTTCAAACATTCCCAAACTGGCAAGCCAAATAATTACACTCCAAAATGTATGTAGTTTTTCTGTCCCTGTGGGAAGGGGCTAGTCTCAAAGGAACCAGGCAGTTCAATGTTTGCATGAACTGATGAGCAACGTATTAAGAGCTGATTCTCTGTCCTGTCCTCTAACTCACCTGTGCACCTTATGGCCAAGGCTATTGCAGTGTTATATTTGTTCTAGATGCCTTTATTCAGCACTTTTCTCTGTCCAGTGCCTGATGTTTAAATTATGAGTACAAAGAAAAATGTGCATTCAAAGAGCACCTTCAGGTAACCTGCCTGTGCATTTTGTGCCTCTGGACCCTAAGTCTTCCAGACCAACAGCCTCCTTTAACCTGCATAATTTTTCTTGCCTTTTGTGCCATTTAAAATGCTTACTTCATTTTTAAATTCCAAGTTAAATAAGCAATCTCTCTGTTTTCGGATGTCTGGTTTTGAGTTCTTCTGGAAAGCACAATTTTCATTTCCATGAGCTTTCCTTGCTTCCTATGTTCTCACAGGTGCTGCCCTATGGGGATGGCTGAGTGGAGCAAACTTGCATGTTGTTCGCATTTGCAGAAAGAATATTGGGGCATTCAGAGGTTGAGTGAATTCCTCGGGCTCTGAATGGGCCAGTGTCTGAGCTCAGAAGAAAACCTGAGGGCACCAGAAGCAGCTTCTTTTTTGCATTATGTTTGATCCTTGCCTGTGATTACCTGATGCAGATCAGATTAGAGCTTCCTCCTGCTGAACAAGTTCTTCCTCTTTTTTGCTCCTCATGTCTTTCCTGGCTGAAGCACTCCTTTGGAAGACAGCAGACCAGAAGGAGTGCCCACATAAAAATGACAAAGAGTAGGAAGTCCTAGACTGCTCGCCTGCCTTTTCTTCTTTCACCAGTTGTGCCCAGAAATATCGCTGAAAACAAAGAAAAATTTTTCAGTTCAAAACTAAAGCTCTTTTGAATCAAAAATCATTACTTTATCTAGAAATCATTCAAATAATACAAAAAAATCTTGTACATTTTTATAAGTTTTTCAATTATAAATTGTCACCTGAATGGAGACTTTCACCAGAAGTGAAATTTCCATCTCTCCTGCAAGCATATGCCCACTCCAGGTTCTGGCTATGTCTAACTCCTTCTGGGTATTTGGAGGTGTTTGTCGGATTTGCTAGGCACATTCAGAGGACAGGTTTGTGTGCCCACATCCAAACGTACCCACAGTGGCTGGCTGGGTGCTTATGTTGTGCTGCAGGATGGGGATGCTTCCTTGGCTGTCCCCGGGCTGAGTGCCGGCCCCTAACACAACAGTCTGGTGAGCCATTTTGTTTCTCCTCCTGAGGCTGTGACATTTGAATGTTGGTGTTTTTATTATTCCTGGGATCTTTCCAGCCCTCTGCATGTCCTCTGGCTGAACGGTCCCTGCACATTCCTGCATTTACACCTTCTCCTCCATTTCTATCCTGAGTCTCTCAGGGCCAAAAGGTTTTCTACAGAGGAAATAAAACCTGTGTGCCCCGGAAGCTGCAAGGTCACAGGCTGATCAGGGAACACTGCAGCATGGTGATGAATATCCCTGCACAGCGTTTGCTACTGCATGGAGGCCAAAACCAATTGGCTTGAGAATGGCTTTTTTATATGACTTGTCTCGAGAGCAGGACTTATAACATTTTAACATTTTTGCATGGCAGATGTGTTACAGTGCTTTCATTCTGTTTACATGGCTGGGAAAGTAACCCATCTTACTTTTCATAGCTGCCATCTGTTGGTCAAATTAATTCCAATGCAATCAACCAAGTCATGGTTTTGGTTTGGGGTTTCTGGTTGGTTGTTTGGTTTGTTTTTTTGTTTTGTTTTTTTGCCTTTTTTTTTTAAATATCTTTTGTTCTGGTTTTAATTAGTATTATTGTCTCTGGGAATTTAATTCTGGACTTTTGCATCAATGAGTAGAACAAGTATTTCTCCTGGTCTTACGATGGCTGCTTGAAAGGGTTTACTGATGGTAGAAAATATTCTTTCTGCTTCCTTGCAAGTTTTTCAAAAAAATAAACCAACCAAAGCCAAACCTTTGAACAGGTAAGCACTCAGTCAAAGGGGTGAGATGATTGATTTGAAGCCTTCTCACAATGCTTTGTCCAGGTCAACAGAGAACAATAATTAAAAGATCTGTATCAACATGTTTCAGGTTTCAGGCAAATTAAGAGCCAAAGAATGCCAAGAGCCTCTTTCTCTTGAAAAAGAGAAAGGTCACTTATTATTCCCTAAAGTAAAGGTTCTTTCACAAATTTGCCTACACTAAGATCATATCCAGTCCATTCTTATTAGGTAATGATTTGTTTTGTTTATTTTTATCTACAGTCCTTGCTTCTGCCTTGTAATTATGGTTTGTAGTGACAAGGAAGCAGAAATGGAGATGCTTTCCTGGGAGCCAGCAGAGAGGTGGGCTATGCTTCTCCTGCCCAGAGGAAGGGGATGGGCAGAATCCCAGCACGTGGGGGCAAGCACTGCTTTTTCAAAGAATTCACTGGCAGTGTCCCGTCTCCACATGTGATGGGGATCCTGGCTCCCAAAGCATTCAGACCTTGACAGGAGACATGAGCTGGGAGCCACCGTCTTCTCACAAGTGTCTCACTGGAGGTGCTGCGGCTCCAGACACCACCCTCCCCACTATTCATTCCTGTCTGTCTGCACTGAATGCAAAACCAGCTCTGGTGAAATGTACCTTCTGCTCTTGGGAGCTGCCCTGCGCTGGCAGTGACAGCGGTGGTCCGAGGCCACCTCTGTGACAGGGTGAGAGAAGCTCCCAGACTGCATACACCCAGCCAGTAACTCAGCTATTGTAGGGGTCTTCTCACCATTTGCACATCTGTGTAAAGCCCGTCTCTGAGTAGAAGGCTGTGTGCTTTCATAGCCACATCTTCAGGACGCAGCCTGGGAGCGGGGTGGGCACAATCTGTTAACAGCAGGTCCTCTGGGAGGATGGCACTGAACTGATTCAAATCCCCATAGCGACTCTGCGGACTTCTACAGAAGAGAAAATGACACTGTGTCTCTCTTTGTGGTGGTAAGAATTTAGGAGCGATTTTACTGCAGGCAGTGGAGCTATTCTGATACCGGCAAGAAGCAAATCTTGTCCTGTCTTTTCTCAAAATGAGCAACAAGAAAGTGCTTTCTGTCCCATGTGGCACTGAAGAACAGGATAGAGAGAATTGGTCTTAATTTTGAAAGCACTGGAAATCAGAGACTTTCAAAGCATTTGCAGGGAAATGCCTATAATTCAAGAAGATTGTAGGAGAGTTTTGGTTAATGTAACTTTTCAATTACCTATAGAAAATTGAATTTACCATGTAGGAAAAATAGTTGAAAGAGGGAAAAAATCCCCTTCTTAACAGAACCTGAAGATGGTGTCACTCTGTTGGTTTCAGAGTGATATTATTTTTAACTTCTACTAAGAAATTTTGACTGTATCTGTGTGTTTTTACAAAGTCCTTAGGGATCTGCTGCAAATTTCTTGTACTTTTTGGGAAGGAATATGTTGTTTTTTTTAAAACTAGAAACTAGTCATATACTGCTGATTAATTTTTACCTGCATTTATATTTCCATCAAAGTTCTGATAATCACTATAATAAGGGCTGTGTTTATTTTGCCAGAAAATCTTTTTTGTTATAAAAAAATCTCACAGGAAAAACATCTGTTTTGAAAAAAAGCTTTTTTCTCTGACAAAAACCCCTCTGCTTATTTTAAAGTGTTTAACTTTTTCCAGATCAGGTCAGGAAAAAGAAAATTAAATAAAACTTAAAAAAAAGTGGGCAGCTGAGAATAAAGGTAACAACCTCTTAGACTGACTACACATGTGGGGGGTGGTGGTGACTGTGCTTTTTCTGTGTAAGTACAAATGACTTCTGAGATTTCATATCTTTATGATCTTTGTTAAGAGGGACCAGCTCTTCAGTAGGAACCTGCCCAAAACACCTAAGCACTGCACTTCCACCTTAAACTAAATGTTCAGTGAAGTGAAGCTGAATTTCACACAGCCAGGTAAAGACCGGTGGAGAGCTCACACTGCAGAAACAGAGGTCAGGTTAAAGAGGGCTCTGTCTCACATTTCATCTAGTTCCCCAGCCTGTAGCTTGGCAGAGGTGGGCACCAGATGATAGGAGAGGAGATGAGATGGTGAAAGGGATGATGACAGATGGGTACCACCCATACATTCGTCCTCAGATGCATTTTCACATCTGTTTGGCATTTCAAGGGCTGTTTTCCTATGAGCTTCACTCAGAGACATCCAAGCAGGTGAGATCCTGCACTTGAAAGGCCAGGAAGGAGAAGAGTTTACCAGGGAGGTACCTCTGACATGTGTGGTAAAGTGTGGCTGTATAAATTAAAGGCCTGAACAAGCCTCCAAAGAAATGTGGACTACCCAGCCTCTATCCCAAAATCAATGAGGTCTCTGGGTTTTTATTTTCCTCCCAAGGAGAAGGTATTTTTTTCCAATGGTCTGAACTCCTGACCCAAACTTTTGCAGATCCATAAGTGGATGTATTTTGTTAATCCCCAGATGCTACTATGCTTAAGAACTGGATCATCTATAGAAAATAGGACTCAGATGCTTAAAAGTCTTTGTAGGAACTCTACCTGGGCCAACAGTCTTCATCTTTTAAAATCTCCTTTCACCCTGTGGGTTTTGCTCACTTGCAGCCTCACAAATAAAGCTGTAGCCCTATACATGATTCCATTGTCTTCTGTTTTGCCAGAGATATAATTCACCTGAGCATGAAGCCTCCAGCCCCAGAAATGTCAGCGGGTACCAAATACTGCTGAGTTCCTCCTCTGCAGCCCAGGGTACAGCAGCACAACCACCTTGTCTTTTCCTCCATCTTCTGGCATCTGTAATGAGGAGAAAATGAGGGACAGAGGCATTTGTTCAGAAACTGAGCCTTTAAAGTGACTTTAGATACCTTAGTTAAGTATCTTTGTGCTCTGACTTACTGGTTCTGCTGCAAAAGCAAAAAGCAGCAAAGATCTTTTTATGAGCATTTTCGGTGGATTTTTTCAAATGGAATAACCATACGTGTGTAAAATTCAGCAAACTCAGCTCTGAGTCTACTGCTATAACAGTGCTAAGATAGTACAATAGTCAAATCAATGTCATAACTGAATCTGAAGCAATGAGCCTCTGTGAGGCATCAGTGATCTCAAGCTGCAGGTGTCCATTACAAACCATGGGATCTCCACACCAAGGAACATGTGTGCAGGTGCCCAAAGGAGATGTTTTCCTTCAAACATGTGTCTCAAATATTGTTACTCTCTTCATAGGCACAGGGCATGGTTGCCTGTATGGTTCTGGTGTCTTCCACCCAGGGGGCCGCCAAGCATGTGAAAACCAGGTCAGCTCTGGATAGGGCATTAGAGAAGACAGTGATAGCCTGATAGAACAAGGAGGCAACCTCTGCTTTGGCTCCTCTGCTGATCCTGAGAGCAGGGTCTTCTTCTGCTCTGTCTTGTATTAAAAGAAACCAGTTGCTTAGACTTAGAAAGCGTCTGTAAGCTTTGGGATCAATAAAGTGGCTTACTGCTTTTGGAAACAGAGTTGATCTATTCAACTCTCAGCAGGGAGGTGGGAGGCCACTATGGAAAGCCCAGTCTCTCCTGACAGTTTCCTTGTAAAATCTGCTATCGAGGTGTCATGGACAATATTTATTCTGTATCACAAATGCTGAATGTGAGTTTGGTCCATAGGAAAATAAAAAAGCCATCCATCTGGAACTCCATATAAGACTTTTTTTTTTACCTATTAATGGATTTTCTGTGATTATTTCATTAACTCTTGAAAAATATTGGCTGGTGCGAGATTATGGAAGCAGCTAAAGTTTAGAATATTTTCCCATGATATCTAATGTGTAGACAGGGCTACCTCTCCATTTTTGTCAGGATGAGAGCCACTTAGGATGAAGAAATTCAAGACTGCTGCACACCAGACACAGGCCATATTTGGGTAACTTTGCTCATGAGAATGAAGTACAAGTTTCAGACTAAATCTTCAAGGCACGCTGTGGCATGGATCCAGTCTATCTAAAAGATTGCCTGTAGCTCTGGAATGAGGACAGTGAAGGAAAATCCTTTCCCAAACCACAGTGAGAATTTCTGGTTCCCAAATAAAACTCCTCTGTGTGGTGACGCCTGCTCAGGGATGGATGCTCACGCTCTCCTCCATGGTAGTAAGGCCCCAAATGCTGAGGTATTGCTGCTGGATAGCACTGGGCTTTCAGAGGTCTCCCATCGAGCACTGCAGTCCCTGTTGTTTTTCTTCACATGGGAAACACGTCTCTCATAGGTCCCTCTGCCAGGATGCTGAGTGGATGCGCTCATACAGGAATGCAGCCCTCCAGCCAAGCAGTGAGATCTTTGCATGTTTTCTCTGCCAAAATTTTGCTTTCTCCACTGTCTACCTATTAGCCAAGCTCCTCCAGAGGGCAATGGGAAGACTAAATGAGACTGGTGGGACTAGTGGCTGCACTAGATGGCTACCTCATTAACCAGCATCATGGCCATGGACAGGACATGAGTCTGTTTTGAAGGAGGAAGTTGCACAGGATCATTTTTCTATTACAGTTACTCCTTTACTAAGGTGGTCTCTGCTAGGTGGTAGTAGTGGCCAGAGAGCCCTGCCAGGGAAGAAAGGCAGAGGTCAGTAGGTGCTTCACTACTATTTGAAGGAAGTGGCACTGGATTCTTTAGCAGGTGAGGTCTAAGAGGATTTTCACCAAGAAGCCTGGAGTTCTTAGAAGGGTTTCAGTTCAGTCAGTTGATGAGTAACATGAACTCTGGGCTCAGAAAATAACAGGCATTAAAGGTGATCAGGGATTTACAGTCTGCATTCCTAAAACTCTAGAGGGCGAGGTATTAGGTGGAGGCTAGAACCATTTATTTCAGCTATATTAAATGGAAACTCTAGACACTGTCTGACTGCCTGTTCCTACTGCTAACACCACCTGGCAGAAAAGGTTATATTATTATTATCTGCTGTTTACTTTTCTCCTTTTAAAAATCTTTCAGCCTCCCAAACAGAAATGGGCACAATGCCATGGGCTCTAAGAGACCAGGCTCAAATGAGGAAAAGCAATCAGATATGGAAAGTGGTTGCAAACATTTTTCATCTGGCTATCTGGGCAATCCTCAGGAATGCCAAAAGGATTGCAGTCTACTATCTGTAAAAAGTGGTGACAACTAATATTTTTCACAAAGACACAGAACAGCTGTACTCATCAATCTGCAGTTCAGGTAACGCTGTCTCACTCACAGCCCCAACATAGCCAGCAGCTAACCAGGACCATGGGAAGGACCATGGGCAATGGGCACCAGGACTCCATGACTCTGCCAGCAGGTCTGTGGTCTTCTCCAGGGCACCGCAGACACACCAAGCTCTGTGCTTCACTTTGCTGCTTTGCGGTATAGTTTGGGTAGTTGGTTGCTGTGTGAGGTTTTCCCAGGTATGTGAAGTTCCAGCCGGTGAGAATGGCAAGAGTTCTATAGGGCTGCTTTTAGGGTTGTATGGAATAGGTGAGAGCTGAAGGAGCAAACAGCTACTCTGAAGCATCTCCTAGGGGCTCAAAGCCCCACTGGTTCCTTACATTTCTATCTCAGACCACCTCTGCTGCATATACAAATTTTTCCATCCTCAAAAATGCAGATGAAGGGGAAATTTTCCCCTTGCTATTGAAAAGACTTGAGCCAATTCCCATGTTCAGCACCTTGGGAGGAAAGATCCTTGCAGGTGAACGATTCTTTGCATTTACAGCAGTATAAAGTGAAAATCTTGTTTCAGGAGCATTTATGTTCCCGTTTGGAGGCGGGGGGGTGAAAGCATGCTCAGGGATGGCAGCTCAAGCCCCATGTGTCTGTGCAAAGGATTGCTACGTGGTTTCCAGGCCCTGTTGTTCTGTCTGCAGAAGGTAGATCAAAGGTGCTGACCTCCACCTCACTCAGTAAACCAGGGAAACCAAATTCATCTTTTCTACCTGGCTCCTCCCATAACAATATGACACAACAGCTCTTTTAGCATGGTAAAAGCACCAAACCCACCAGGAAGAATAAATTAATTCTTAAAAACAAACAGCTGGCCATAAAAGAGTCCAGGAAAACCCTGGCTTCTGTTCTTCTGATAGCCTAGGGGTCTCAATGACAAATCACCCTTGCTACCTACCCCCATTGAATATTCCCTGCTTGTCAGCCCAGCTAATTGTTTTGGAGTGGATGTAATACATCTCCTGCCAGGAGAGGTTTGTGAGGCACATGATGCTGTAAACGATCTTCTGTTTATCTAATCTCTTCTTTTGCTGCTATCATTGCACATATATACAAACTCCCTTTATAGCTTCCCTCCAGCCACTGCTCTGGTTACAAGCTTAAACAAGTCCTTGCCCATTTTAGAGCTACAGGTTTATTTAAGGAAATGAATGCAATAGCACTGGGCTGTTATTGTCTCCTCGCAGGTAAGGTGGTGCGCTGTCCACGCTCAGACTGCTTTCAATAGCAAGGTAATCATCTTTGCAGAAATGTCTCTTCACTCGACAGCTGCTCAGCTGGGAAACAGTTTGCTGTTCTTTGCTCATCTCCCATGTGCAGAGACAACCCTAGTTTGATTCAACATATGGAAATAAGCCATAAAACCAGATCAACATACCCAAGTCAGAGGAAGGTACAAGAAGTATGTACATGCTGGGTCCTGATTTCTGCTGATGAGATGGCAATGCAGCTCACTAGAAGACACTCAGGCAAAGCTGAAGAAAGATGGGACATGAACACACCGTCCAGCACCCAATGCACATTCTTAAAGCAAGTGCTTAAGCCACAAGACTGCAATAAAGGTGTGGCTTAGTGTGTAGGGCAGCACTGGAAGTGACCTTCTCTCTGGGTTGCCAGAGAGAAATACGAGACCAGAGAAGGTTTTATGATAGCTTATAATCTCCCTATCACTTCTGCAGTGAGTGAGCGGGCAGGCGATTAAGTTTTAATTGAAAAACTGGAGGGAATGGGGGAAAAAATCAGAAAAAATAAACGCTCAAGTCAGCAAGTCACATTAGTGACAGCAGCTAATGTTTCTAACATGAGCTTTAAATACTTAGCCTCCTTCCAAAGCAAACATATTATGCATTGTTCGTAACGCTCTTAATTGGAAATATTTAGCCATCCAAACAGTAGAAATACATTCATTTATTTGCTCAGAGGCTAGATCAATATTAATAGGTCATCTTAGGGGAGATATATTTAGTTTTTGTTTTAGAGATCACCTGCACAAAACAGTTTGACTTTGTAAACTGGGCATCTTGGTTTCCTGAAACCATTCTCTGAAAACAAGGAGCTGGCTGAAGGCATTAACATTTGGATCAGGACTTTCCTGGCAGAGAAATCACTGCTTCAGCACAGAGGGTCTCTCTGAAGCCACCTAAGACATGGTCTCAGGAGGGTCAGCACCTGCTGGCATGATAGGATTTGCTCTTTCATGGTGTACAAATGATGCAGTGGTCTGCAGCTTCTGCTTCGGGCCACAGGCTGCAGCTATGTGCTCTTATCCCAGGCTGTGCCCTTTGCTTCTTCCAGCCCCTCACTGCACCTGCCCCACGTGTAACGCCAGGAGCAGTGCCCAGAGGTTCCTGGGGGCTAGGAGACTCTCTTGATGGCCTTGATCCACCACCTGGTTTAGCTTCCCCATCTACTATATAAAACTATTAACTGGGGAGAGATTGTTAAGAACATAGCAATGTATGAGAGGGGTAAGGGTCTCTTTAAAGCATTAACAAAAATTGCTGACACTGGTGACAATAGGAAATTACATTTTCTGGTTAAAAGGAAAATTATGCATTCAGGCATTCAAGCCCCCAGGAGGAGGGAGACTAGTTAATGAGTGCACGTTGAAACATATCCACTGCCAGTGAAGACACATTTGAAGACAATCCAAACACGGTAACCAAGCGGCTCAATTTTTTTCTTTCTAAGAACCAGCCCAAATCCAGCTCATGCTGGAGATCGTTTGCGGTCTGAGAGCAGCCTGTGTGAGATCCCAGCCCCTGTCCCACTACCAGGTGTTGGCAGCACAAACCCCCCACCCGTGGTCCCTGCGCTCATGGCTTCAGATGCCAGAGAGGAGTCCACTGTGGAGGGAGTTTATTTCTCAGCATGGTTCATGTATGATGAAGGCTGTAGCTAGGGGCTGAGAAGAGAAGATACTGATCTTGTCATAGGCTGTGGCCTCCTGACAGTCAAGGAGTTAACTTATTCTTCAGTGCTTTTGTGTTGGGTGACTCTTACATTATGAAATTACCAAGGAATTTAACAGGAAGGCTGCTTTTGCACTGAAAGTATACATGAGAAAACCTTGTCTTTTTAGCTTTGCATTGCAAGCTCATTTTTAACTCCAAATGGTCTTTTTTCCACTCATTCAGGAAATATGGTGATTTTTCCCACCATCCTGGGGAAGGGAACAGGAAAAAATGGATATTGCTATGTTCATAAAGAATAGAAGATGACAAATGTGATTTCAAGCCATTTCACCCTTGCTGTGAATATTTTCACAGTGTCCCTCTGGGCGCCCCAGATCCAGATGGGGTTTGCGTACTGCTGCTGGGGCTCCTTATCCTGTGCAATACTGTTATCCATGGTTAGGAGATGTATTTGCCATTGCAGCAGCTGTAAAGAGGACACAGCCTGTCCTGGGCAGAGACTGGCCTGCGATTCTCTGCTGATAAATAAACATCTCTGTTTCTCTTTTGCACTATGCAACTGGATGATAAAGGTTTCAAAGAAATGTTGAGCTGACATCAAAAAAAGTGTCTGCAAGGCAAATAAAGGGAGATTTATTTTCTTATTCAGGTTTCTCAAAGGCTCCTTCTCTGTGCCCTTTCTGTACACAATGGTTTTCACCATTCAGGAATGCTTTCATTTAATGTCTGAAATACCTTTTTGTATTTTCTGGTATCTTTCTTTAACTGTAAAATAAACATTCTTGCCTTAACGGGTCTAAGGATGTGAGTTTTGGGGCAGTGTGTCAATAATTGTTCCAGAATATAATTTTTTTACTCTTTGGACTATTAGACTTCATTTTTCACTGGGCTACTCTCTATGTTCTGGTCTCCTCATAAAAGTTTGTTTAGTACAATGCTGTAAAGATGTAATTTTGTGTTTAAGCCAAAGTAGTTACATCAACTCAGCTTTACTGGTGAGAATGTGATGCCTTTTCTATTGGTACAACTTATCTTCCCTGCTGTGCAGGAACAGAAATGGCAGTATGCATGCTCTTCCACTGGTACCAGGGCACCTGCAGTGGACAGGGCTGTATTCCTGCAAGTCTGCTGGGATGGTTATGGGGGCAGGTAGAGAAATCCCTATTACTGAGTGGCATCTGCTGAGGGATGATCTCACAGCTGCTTTGCCAGGTCCAGGCTGCTCTTGGGAACAAGCAGCTGGGCAAGATGGACCACAGCACAGATCTACTCTGACTGTAACTTTATGACCTTATCCGAAGTCTATTTTTTCTGAGGGAAAGAACCAACCATTCCTGGCCCTCCAGCACAAGCAGCTGCCACTAGCATTACTGAACAAGGCAGAGCGTGCTTCCTGAGGCTGCTGATTTTTTCACTTTTTTTTTAAACTAGATAAATAAGATGCAGCTACAATGATGATGCATCTTCAGTGTATTAAACTGCAGACACCGGTGGGCAAGGATGCCTGTCCGTGAGATGAATTCCTGCACAGTGATAATGGGTTATCAGGATTTCCTGCATGGCTGTGTGAATCGGGGCCATCTGTCAGCAGCTTTCTGTGGTGACAGGCTGATGCCGAAAAGACTGATGGAGGGAATCTGAAGTGAGAGACCTTCCCAGCTGTAGGGGAGGCTGAGCTAGATAGATTTACAGTCTGCGTCATTCTCTTTAGGAGTGATGCTTTCCTGAAATGTTTTTTTTTTTCTCCATACATGTCATATTTTGGCATTAGGTTGTTCCCCAGGTACTGCATTAGCTGCTGGGAAAGAGAAATGCAGGGTCTCAGCTCAGGTAACCACTCTACATCCTGGGCAGCTGTATCTCAAAACCTGCCTGAAGGTGGGAGGATGTTTTACCCCAATCCTAACTTTCAAAGATCGAGGAGAAGAAAAATCAGGAAGAGGCAGAGGGACCTCACCCATTATCTGTAGCCAGACAGAGATTAAAGATAGAGCTTAAAAGTAGCTGCCTTGTGCTGTGGCAACAGCTTATCAAAATATTTACTATATCCCCCTTGACTTAATGTAGGTTTTGGTGATTCTCTGTGCTACCCTACGTAACTAATTTATTGCAATTCAAGTACACCATTGTTGGTTTTGAACTCAAACAAATGGGTTTAGTGGTGATTTATTTTAAGAAATAGGAGCTGCCTAGTACTGGTGAGCTATCCTAAAACAACAAACCAGCCTAGGCAGTGCAGTCCTCATAATAATGCTGTTTTGTGGAAGTGCAAATTAAATGTCCAGCCTTTCTAGGATTCTATGCTTTCTTTGTGGTACTGGAATTGCTGAAGATGAGGTGGTTTAAGGCTATAAGCAAGGCAAGGACACCAGAGAAAAGTAGTATCTTTCATTAGGCAAAAGTCTTCAGTAACTGAAGGCTTGTCTAGTTTTTCCAGCTATGTCATTTAGTCTAATAAAAGATACTGCCTCCCCTTCCAAACTTTTGTTGTGGAGATTTTAAAATGGGGCATACTTTTAAAGAAACTGAAAAATTAGAGAGGCTGCAGTAGAAAACCACACACACACACACACTCCAAAAATGATCTGAGAATTTGTGATTACTTTGTAGTATCGGAGAGCTCGGGCTACTTAGCACATCAAGAAAAAAAGAGGGGAGCCTTGCTCAAACTGGTAGGTGCCTTCACAGGAAGAGCTTACCCAGTTATGAAGGGCTTTTTACTCTTGTGGAGTCATGGCAGGAACCACAGCTGGAGATTGAATTTGAACTAGAAATAATAGCATTATTATTTGTAATGGTACATTGCTTTCTATAAGCTTTTCTGTACATTCAGATTGCAGGCTCAGTATGACAGTAACAAAGTGAAAATATCGGACATCACATTGACTGATCCTTTCTGCTCTTGTAAATACTAACTCTACAAATGAGTTAAAAGGGCAGGATTAGCTCCAAAGATTCTGAAGTCCTGCAGTGTCTCTGATGCTAAGGAGGACACAGGGATTCCCGACTGTTTGTGTTTGCCATCCTCCTCCAGAGGTAATGAAATACCATACAGCCAGGCACATACTATAAATAATGAATGACCCAAAGAACCATTTGGAGACCACTAAACACTGGAGGAGTTTAATGGCTAGCCTAGGATTTAAGAGATCTGCATCAAAAGATCTGTTCTGTCCAAGGGAGTTAGTAGCTCTTCCCTTCTCTCATATTTATCTGTGAAGATAAATGCATTAAGGCTTGCAGGCAGCTCATGTGCTGCTAAGTGAAGGCCAGGCACTTAAGAACTAATCAAAAGATGTGGACATACAATAAATAGGTTGGTGGCTGATGGGACAGACTTTCAAGAGGATCCAAAACCTCTGCCCTGCAAAAAGCAGAGTGAACATTTGTCTTACTGACTGTTCAACAAACATTACCCAAGCAGTCCTGGCGCAGCCACCCAACGTGCCTGTCTGCCCTGCCACCTGCTCTCTGCGCTCGCTGCCGGCAGCTGCACCAGCCTGGTGAGAGCATGGAAACCACGGGGAGAAACAGCGCAATACTGTAGTCTTCACCCAGTTAGCAGAGCCCCATTTGAAAACAATTCAAAGTGAAGCAAGAACAGGAGTGTGTACTTGCAAGTTTTTCCTCTCTTCTCTTTGATTGTTCCCTGCCTCTTGGTTTCCTTCATCCTCAGGATTATTTGCCTTGAAAAATAATCAAGGTCCTTTAGACCACACACAGGAACAGCCTTGTGGAGACGAAGCAGTTTGCCACCCACACATGCTGAAGCAACCAAGTTGTACCAAAAGGTCAGTGGCCCACTTAGGGACCTCTTTCCTTCTGGCCGTGAAGTTGGAAAGATGGTATTGCCTGACCCACTTGGTTTGCTGAGGACCAGTAGTGTAACAGATAACATGTCTGGCCACAAGAGGAGTATTGGCAGGTCTCCCTGACCAAGTTAACCCTTTATCCACCTTGGGGGTATGAGGTGAAGTTCCTGCTGCTTGAAGATTTTGTCTGGGTAAGAGAGTTGGCAAGAGATCTCACCCAGGGAAGGAGACTTTCGTAGACCTTGTTTTGTTCATTTGTAGAGGGCAGAAGCCCCAGGCAGGAGCGGTGGGATAATTAACGGGAGTTGCTCTTGGTTCAGTTATTAGCACGCAGCCCCCAGCCCCCAGCACAGCTCGTGGTGGTGGCTGCAGCTCAGCCCAAGGCTTGGCTCTCCTGGGCTGTTATTCCCAGCATAGTCAGTGAAGGTCTGATCCACAGCCTGCCGAATCAGCGGGAGTCCCTGGCTGGCTCCGGTGGGCTGTGGATCAGGCTGGTGCTCACAGGTGCTGCCTCTGGTGAGACTCCAGCACAGTTGTGGGGAGCCTGGAGAAGAGGGGGCTGATAAAACAAGCCACAAACACTGACTTTCCACTGGCCCTCTCCTGCCAGGCAGAGGCCCCTCTGCTGCTGGGCTTCTGTTAAGGGGTGTCAGGTGCCTGCTAATTACAGCTAATGAGGAATTTAATTGCCCTTCAGCACATGGCTGGCTGTTCAGGCTGCTTTGTAGTTGGTGGTGTCTGTGTGTCCCCTTGCCCTGCTAGGGCCCACACACATGGTGGGAAGGGGCAGGTGGCCTCCCCCCAGCATGGAGGGCTCTGTGAGGAGGGGTTGTCCCAGACCCACAGCTTTGAGAGTGTGCATGTGCCCTTCTGGTCTGCTTGCTTGCATCCAGAGGTCCCTGGATGTGGTAATCCTTCCTGCTGGGCTCTGCCTCCTCTGCTGAAATTGAGGACTCATGAAGGCTTCCTGGCAAGGTACGTCCTTCTGGAGGGGGCTTTGGGTTTGTGTAATGGCTATTGTTAAGGGATGTATGGGGATGGCAGAAAGCAGGATCCTGGTGGTTTTGAGCGGTGAGGGGCTGATGAGCCCCTGCTGACAGGTTGGGTCCCTTTGCCTTGCTTGTGTTGGGTTTGCTTTAATCAAAATTGTCCTGCTTGGTCTGTGTGTTTGGAAGGTGGAGCCAGGTGTGAAGAAGGTGCTTGTGCAGCACACACAGGCATTGTCTGGGACATGCTCTACTTGCAGGCATGCTGCCCGTGGTAATGTAGGAGCCAGGACCTGGGTCCCCAACGCGATGCCCTGCCCCGTGTGCCTCCCCTTCTCTCTGTGAACGTGGCACACTTGTCTCCTTTCACTGATGTATCTGCACGTGGGCTATGTCGCTATCCTGAGAAAAAATGGGTCCATGCCTCATCTTAGGCACAAGATGGTGCCTAGGTTCAGGTAAAATCCAGGTAGGCAAGGAGATGTATGCCACATTGTGTGTTTTAGAGGGTCACGTTAAACCCTAGAAGAAGCCTTGCCTCCCTCCTAACCATTTAACAGATTAAAAATGATTGTATTTCAGTTTACTGGATCAGTCATGTTTTTCCTTACAAAGGCAAAACACCCCTCAAAGAGCGTAAGTCCAGACTGAAGTTGCCCTTAGACTACTTACCTTCAGCACAGGGCCTTTTCTTTCCGGAAGGCAGCTGTGGTGTAACCACGATTTTATAACAAGACTGTTACTGGACAGCCTAATGGGGGATAATACATTTGTGTGTGTGTGTGCTTGGTTGTGTGACTCCAGAGTAGCTGTGCTGGCTGGAGAGCGTGGCTGTGGGTTAGAGCTGGGTGTGATTCAGCCTCAGCAAAACTGACCGGCTCCAGCAGAATATCCTTGTCTGCTTGATTTCGTATCAATTGAATGCGTTCTCAGAGACTTGTTGAAAATTGATGAGGCTTGGCTTTAGTTTGACAGGACACAGCCAAGAGCATTTTAGCATTTTTAGCAGCATTTTTGACTGCTCAGAAATTCTCTGAACCACTTAATCTGACTAGATGACTGAAATACTTAATTTTTTTTTTTTTTTTTAAAAGGCAAGTAGTAAATGGAAGGAAATGGGATCATTTCAACAGCTACCAGGTGGTGGGTTGCAAGAGGTCTAAATGCCCCTCTGTTACAGTCTGATGTACAGCAGGCAGCTCGGCTGGTCCTGAGGGGAAAAGGCTCCAGGCCAAATTGTGATTCTCTTCATGCAAGAGACTAGAAGAAGCCCTTCAGCCTGGAGAAGTTCAGAGAAATTACTGTTTTGAGCAAGTCAGATGCACTCTTTCAACAGCACTGTTTTGCAAGGAAAATATTGCAAAGGCTAAACTAAAAGCCTGTACTGAAGCTTTCCTTTAGAAGTGCCTCATTCAGTCGTGTTTTCAAGGCTCCTTTCAGCGGCTGGCAGCCCAGAACCGTGCTGGGGGGCTGTGCAATAGCCCTGTTGTTGTTCACTTCTGATCGGTGACATGGGCTGACACTGTTGTGACACGCGGGCGCAGGGGGAGGCATAAGCTTTTATGTGCTCTGAATGCAAGGCTCTGGGACAAGTCTCAGCTGAGTGCACCTGCAAAATGCAAGGGCAGCTGAGTATCACAGCACAGAAAAGAAATGGAAAATCTTTCCCCACTGCAGAGATACCCCTTGCTGGAGAGTGGGATTGGCTAGCCCTCTAGCCCAGTTGGAGTCAGATCACCTGCTTCAGTCCCTTGTGTTGTTCCTCCACGCTGATAACTCTTTTGAACTCATTCTGCAGGCTGGCCTTGGACCCTTCCTGCTCTGGGATGGGTTCTCTTCATATTTAGCACTTCTATTTCTATAGGTAGCCTGTGGTTTCTGGCTTTGGTGTGTGTGGTTAGTGGAGGTAGCACTGGTGATGTGCAGGGCAGGAGTCTGCAAAGGCGAGTACATCTCTCCTCTCTGGAGGACCTGCAACAAGTCCTAGAATAGTTTTGTGCCTCATATTTCCCATCTGAGGGGTGGAAATTGAGAAGGCAAGTACCTGTTTGTTACAGGTCACGTAATACACAGTTGCTTTAAGGCAACTGATAGCTGGTGCATCTTAAGGCGGTACCTAGGCTGTCTCGGATCGCTTAGGGCTAACGTGAACATGCCTGCAGCTGGGGAGCAGTTCCACAATATCCCTTTCTCAGGATGAACTCCGCCTGTGAAATCTTAGGTAAAGTTTGACCTTTGCATGTGGGCCAGTGTCTCTCAGCAGACCTCTGACAACACTGCAAAATGAGGAAGGAAAAGCCAACCTAATACAGCAAGTTCAGACACTGCTGCCAAGGCAGACAGCAGGGATGAAAAGTACTCAATGTGTGGCAGAAAAAGTTGTACCCCAACATCTCTGAACACTGAACTGCCCGTGGTCTCAGTAGGAGAGGGGTCCCAGCCTTGTCTGGAGGGTGAGGACACTGTGGCTACTTCTCCCGCAAGGAGCATATGAGCCTTAGCTCCCTGCATGCCTGCAGGAAATAGGAAAGCCCACAGCCTCCCTCAGCATAACCATCAGCACTGGCACTGACCCATAGCAGCTCACCCGTTGTGACTTGCCAGTAACAGCAATTTTTTTTTTTAATGGCTGCCATCTCCCAGAGCACCTTCAGGTCTCACGTGCTCCTCGGCAGGCCAGCCAGCTCTGGCATCAGGGTGATGGTAACACGGATGCATCTCCTGGAAAAGCCTTGTGGCCATCCTGGCCCTCTGGCTGTGCTTGCCATTAAAGGAAGAACAAACAACTTGGCAAGATAAAGTCAAAACTCTGCAGAGGTGGAAACTTGACATGTTATTTGCATGTCACCTAAGTGACAAGCAAACAGCTGTCCATGGACATCTGATCTGAGCTGCATGTTGCCCTGGGGCTTTGCGCCCTGTCATTGATAATTATGTTATGCTACATGTAGATCTAGAAGCTGACCCTGTGTAACACAGCATAAAGCAATGCAGGGACAATGGGGCGGATCCTAATCAGAAACATATGTAAATATATTTGGTCTAGTCAAAACTCTCCTGTCTGGAGACATGCCTGTCAAAGGAGAAGGCAGCTCATTAATGCTGAACTATCCTTGGGTTGGTGGGTCCTGGAGCCTGAGAAGTGCAGGACCTGAATTCCCCTGGCTTACAGCTGTGGATATGGTGCAGAACAAAGAACTAGTACAGGCGTAGAGCTGCAGGGAGAGGCTGGTCTTGGGAATCGGACACCAGGACAAATGACCCTTACACAGCTGAAACCTACTGTCAGTACTCGGGATCATGGCCATGGAAAGCACTTTTGTTTCTTTTTGCCAGCCAGAGTGGGGGGAACTGTGAGACTAAGTGATCCCATTACTGCCCTCACCAAGCTAAACCAGCTTCCAGTATGCCCTGGCTGAGATGTGAACATTTGCGGGTCTTTTAGAAGGCAGAGCTTTTAAAAGCAAGAGGTGCTTATGGTCACAGGGATTCACAACAGCCATGCTTCCCTTTTACTCGGGTGATACAGCCCCAGGCTACCCCTGGAAAGCATACGAGCTGTTTGGGCACGTTTCTTCCTCTAAATGACTCCTCTGGCAAAGCAAGCTGTGGCTTCCTGACTCTCAAGTGCAGGGGATTTTCAGCCAACAATGTTCCATTTAAGAAACAGTAATGCACAGCAAAAGCTTTACACCATTGCCCTGTGAAACGGGAGCTTTCTCAGCTGTTTCGATTTGAGGGTAACATTTAGAATACGCAGCATGAAGAGGCATTGCTACAGCAGAGCACTGCTTAAACTTCCCTATTGCACTTGCAGACAGAGCTGAGACCCAGCCTTGCCTTAAGAGAAGGATGTCCTGTCAGCAGGGCAGGTGGATGTCTCCTGAAGTGTGCCAGTGCTGGGTGCAGATGCCCACATCTTGGAAACTGCAGAGCAAGCTTTGGGTTAAGATACTAGAGGTGATTAGTTTCAACCTGGTGGTGTGTCTCTCCTCCAGGGCCCCTGCTAGAAGTACGTGCTGTTCCTTGAGCTGTTTTAATGGCCAAAATGTTGATACCACCTGCCACAAGTGATCATTAGCCATGGGCTCAACCCTGCTCACAGACAGCTCTTTGGAAGTCTGAGAGCTCAAGCTTCTACAGTGCCACTCGTGGACTAAATGCAATGTTCTTGTGACTTAGCAAGTCCCAGAAAAATCAAGCTGTAGAAGCCCGTGCTATTTTATCTATAACCTCGCAACCCTTAGCTGAAGTGCACTGCTTTAATTCAGTTTGCATAGTGATTTTTCATGTATTTAAAACTTCTGAGATAATCAGACCTCAGCTGCAGGAGTGACAACTTTGGAGTATTTATTGCATGGGGAGAGGGAAAGCTTTGTTTTTAAAAAACATTGCATCTAAAAACTTACTGGGTTATAGAACTGTGTGTTGTTTTCTGGTTGATTTTTTTTTTTCAGTGTCTGCTTTCAGAGGTGATTTTTTTAAAGTGTATCACAAACTATGAATATATATATACATTGCATCTAAAAACTTACTGGGTTATAGAACTGTGTGTTGTTTTCTGGTTGATTTTTTTTTTTTAGTGTCTGCTTTCAGAGGTGATTTTTTTAAAGTGTATCACAAACTATGAATATATATATATAGTGCGTACTGTATTTTATTGATTTAAACAGAATTCAGGGATTTTAAGTTCTCTTTAGCTAAAGAGTTGCACCTGTGTGCAGTGGAGTTGCTACTGGGTTGATCCACATGCTTGTAGAGGACTCCTGGCTGTATGGGTAACTCTGTAGGAGTTACTGCTCTTCCATGGAAGTATTTGACCTGCCAGTGTATCAGATGTCTGCACAGCCTGGGCAGTGTTCACCCTGATAAAGTATCGGGCTGGAAAAACACTTAATTTCCAGGGAAACCCAGGTGCATAGTAGTCTCAATTGAAATGAGAAATACCATTTTCATGGAGCTTTAAAGATTTAAATTAGGGTATTATTTTATTTTGGAATTATTTAAAAATTAAACCCTCTGTAAGGAAGGACACAGAAGCCACTGTGAATTGGTTTCTAACTGTATTTATTCAGGAACAAAATCCTTGTCTCCAAGGTTTTTCCTATTTTCCATTGAAAGCACTTTAGAACCAGTCAGTTTTGGTTCTTTAGACCAAGTCCTTTGCCACTCTTCAGAGCCATTGCTTTATGGTTACCTTGCATTTTTAAACTCATGCGACTCTTCTTCCTATTCTTATGTTGTTTATGTTCATGCACTTCCTTATGTCATTGTTACTGAAGAAAAAATTGTAAAACATGTTACTAATGTACTGCTCAGTATTATGGAATTGAATAAGACTTTTTCAAATGACTGACATTATTCACTTCCTTGAAAGACATATGTAAACTGTATGTAAATAGTAATGAGTAAATAGTGTAATGAAATAAGCTTACAATGAAGGCTCTGAAATGTATATATAAGTATTGATAACAATATTTCTCAAATGCTCCTTAGGTGGAACTGAGGGTAGCTTTCAATTTATTTTAGGGGTATTAAGAATGATTTTACTATTTGAGTGGCATGATTAATGCAGTGATTCATCCTTAGATTTCTGTTTCCTCATTTTTACAGCTAGTAAAAAGAGTAATCTTAATTAATCTAACACTTTCTTATTTGCACATATTTGCTTGGAGTATCCTAGACCTCCCTGAAAGTCTCAGCTGAACACAATGCCATATTGGCCTGGGTGTGGGACAGTCAGGAGCGACTGCTCTACAGGGGCTGTGCAATGCCGTGACGGACCTCCTGTTGGCTGTGGATGAGCCTGTGCTAGAAGCGTGCCAGCGTGTCCCTGCATCCCGGATCGTTAGCTCTGCTGAGTAGTGAGGGTCGTTAGCTGTAGTGTAGCGCTGTGCTACCAGGCTTACCCGGCTCCCAGAAGGGCAGCTGGTTTCTCTGCCCAGGGCAGGCCTGTGATCTGTGGGTATACTGTCGTCCAGAGCTAGCGTGGCGATAGACGGTGTCTTGTGCACAGCCACAATCCCTGCCCTGATGCCTAAACAGGTGCAGCGAGTGAAAGAATTGCGAATTCACCTCTTGCAGATGTGAACCAATGCAAAGAGGGCTTTCTTCAGGAGTAGAGCTGAGGAGTCCCAAACCAGTGTTGCTTGTATCAGGATTTTCTGTCTCGTACCCCGTTCCCTACTTGTGTCTTGGGCACAGTGTTACCAGCCTGATCTTGTCTTCCCTTCCTGTATGGGAGTGAGAGCACGTCCCTGATCCAGGGCTTTGAGCTGAACTACCGACCTCTCCAAGCCATTGCAGATGTGCCATAGGGTTTAGTTTGTGTGGCTGGACAGCATCCCTCGCTGCCACCATGCTGCTCCATAAGCTGCCTGTCACCGGTCCTATCTGCCAAATAGGAGGAAGCAATTACGCACATAATGGTGGGAGCGTGGGCGTATTTACTATCCCCCTTTGCTGGTAGCTCAGCATGTTCACTTACCGAATGCACGAATGCGATGAGGAGATGCTCACTTTGCACTGGAGGGCAAGAGGTGAGGACCAGTCGGGACATTGCCTGGAGAGCGAGCAGACTGCTGACCCAGAGGGAACCAGCAGGCAGTGGGTGACAGATCGCAGGGCAGCCTCAGCAGGGTGTGGGGGGTGAAATAAGAAATCAGACCGGCCCACAGAGCACCAGGGAAGAGAGTAGACTCCAGTCTGAAAGAGATTTGGGCAGTATCACTAACATGGGGAGGCTTCAGCAGCCCCTCTTCCTTGTGAGGCTTCCCAGAGTGGCACAAAATGGAGCAAAAGACTTGTGCACAGAGCAATACCCCTCCTTACCCTGACATCTCCAGCTATAAGACACCTTCTGTACCCTTTCTAACCCCTTTGCTGCCTCTCCTTTCCATGGCCTGTCTAATTACTAGCAGACCCTGGATCTGACCTCCTCTATTCCTAGTCTTGCCAATGCTCTGATCCTTCTCGTGGTCCTCCTGCTACTGCACCTGCCACTGTTTTCCCTCTCCCCATCTTGTTTCCTTGCTACTCATCCCTGTTTCTGCTAGCATACTGATGAGATTCCTTCTGCCTGGTAGGCTTCTGTCTTTGCTGTAATTCAGCCATTTCAGCTGCCGTGGACTCTAGTGTACAGTTTATTTGCATACCAATAAGCTTATGGGGTGAACTTAGGGTGATGCAAAATGTGGACCCAGGAGCTTGTGGTGACACATATGAGTTAGCATTAAACGGTAATGTGCAAAACACCTGTGGGTGTCAGCTGCAGAGCAGAGAAAGTACTTTCTTCATTTCTAATTTTATCTTTACTTTTACCTAGACAACTTCTCAAAGCAACCCAACTCTCAGTTTGCAACCCCCCAATTTCACTTTTCAAACAAAAGATATTTTCTGTCCTTCATGGAAAAACAAATCCATCAAAAAGAAATGGTTTTTAACAAAATGAAACATCTTTTTATTTCTATAACATGGAGGAGAAAACTGGGGCACAAAGAGGCTGGATTACAGTGAAAATGCTGAAAGCCTTAGTCCCTGCCCTCTGCTAAGTAAATCACTTTCCTTCACAGAGCTCTCATGTTTTTATGTGTTTACAGTTCTTTGAGGAACAACTTTTTTAAATAGCCAGAAGTATACGGATGTTTTTGCAGATGGAAAGGTGTTGAGCTTGAGGTTTTACGTGTCTGCTTTTTGTGCATCTCCTATAGCTGCTCATATTTTTCTCCATAGAAACTTAATATGGAAAATTAATGAGAAACCAGCTACTGAAATGATACAGTAACTGTAGCCAGGCTAAAAGTGAGTTGTCAGCTCTAGATCCTCCCAGTCCAATAGGTAATTGCAGGACTGTGTGAGTGAGATACAAAGAGAGACTCTGAAAGGTTCAAAGAGATTTATAGACTATTTCAGACCACAAAAACACATAAAATGAAGGCCAAAAAGTTCCAGAAACAGGACAAGAGGGACCTGCTGTCAGAAGCAGCTTGTCATATAGTTATGATTTACTATCGTCTCCCAAGCGATCTGTACAATCTCTGTCAGCAACATGGCAAACAAATAGCATTCATGAGGCTTGAGATGAGTGTTTGGGAGAGAAGGCAGCAACGACAATGACCACCGCAAACTTGGTGGAAGTCTCTGCAGAGCTCTTTCTGAGCAGAAAGCACAGAACGCTCTTTTCACCTCTTTCTTTTCACTGTGAAAGGACAAACCTGGGTCAAGTAAAGGAAATGTCCAAAAATAACAAAAATTCAACTTTGAGGTAATTCAAAGCCTAATAGGGAATTTAGATAGTCATTAAAATTAATGGGATGGTGCATCTAAATCCCCACTGTAACTTTGAAAAACCCAGTCTAAAATATTCCAAGCCATCGCTTTCTCCATTTCCAAGCATCACTTTTTTCCCCTTCTAGCCAGACGTGGCCTTGAACTTTAACATGATTTGTATGTGAAGCACAAGTCAGGTCTGTTTTGATTGACTACTTTGGGCTAACACTTCCATCTCCGCAGCTTTCAAAACAAGAGTCGATAAACTATTTTGCCTGTGATTCCCCCCCCCCGCACACTCCAGGCTGCATAGAAGACTTCCATTCATGCTAATAGCATGAAGATTTGAAATGCATTTTTTTCTTGACATAATTTGAAACAAGGAAAATTATCCAGATAGTCTCTCACTCTATAAAACAAAACAAAGTCACTAGGGTTTCTTTAGATTTTTTGTTTGGTTGGTTCTTGCTTTGTTTTCTGTTTGGTTTGGGGGTTTTTATTGTGGTTTTGTTATTTAAGTTTTAAGTGAACTCCAGCTCAGAAACTAATAACTGAACAGACTGCTAAATTCTGAAAAAGTGCATTCTCTGGCACAGAGCTGGTGCTATATGCTTGGACAGGAGACCCTAGACTTTTCACAACAGCTCATCTCGCTTAATATCATAATTAATATCTATTCTTAAAAATAATCTAGCAAAGCATCCTCCTTTATTTATGGCTGATCAACAAGTATGTTTCCACTGGTGGATTGCTTGACCCAGGTGCGTGTGAATGTGTAGGGTTTTTGTATTTGGGTTTTTTTTTTTTTTCTTTGAGAGGCTCTGAATTTGGGCATCGAGGCATTGTTGTCATACAGTGCTGCTCTACTCCATGTGTGCTCCTCCGCATCCACTCCCCACAAGCACTACCTGCCTCCCTTTTTGATGCTGATGTATCTCCCCATACTGAATTCCTCCTGCATTCCCCACGTCCTTTCTCTCTGTCCTCCCTCCTGGTTCTGTCCTTCTCTTCATGCCTGTTCTTTCCTTTGTCTTTCTGCACCTTATTCTATTCTCAAGCATACTATTCCAAGTCCTCTTTCATCCAACCTCCTTTTTCTAAATCCTAGACTTCTCATCTCAGTCTTAGCCTTCTCAGAGATCTGTCATCGCTCTCTTCTTCCCAGGAAACCTTTCTTTTCAAGCCAGCTCCTTTCTGCTAGCAGGGAGGTATATTCCTATGTGCAGCTATGGATGACTCACAAAATCTCCAAGAGAGAACAAGGACCTAGAACTGCTCCAGGCTTGCATGCACAAATTCACATGCCTAGCTATTCCTGTGCTGTCAGCTCTTCGCCCTGGCTTGCTGTCATCCTGTCTGCCTGTGCTTCCAGGCACTCCTGTCAGCCACTCTCCATGTCAGAGAGCAGGTATCATCGGCTGTGGGCTTGGCTGAATGTTGATCAACAATAGGAAGGAGAGATTTGAGGACATAGGCAGCCTTGTGACTTGACTTTGATCTTTATAAGGACTCTGCTAATATTTCTAAGGGGGAAATCTTACTTCTCCTGGGAAAACTCCAGAAGGAGAGCCCTGTTTTCCCTGATGGATCCTTTTCCCTCTGTGGAAGAGGAAAACCCCATTCTCCTCCTAGACTTTCAAGCAGGTGCTAATAACCAGCTCCAGACAGCACATTCAACACTTTAAAGATGGATGCATCACTAATGTCCCTGCTTTCTTGCTGTTGTGCACCACACTTCCCTTTTGGCACAGAAAGCCTTTGTGGGGAGAAAGCTGGGGTTTCTAATCCATTTTGGAAGTAGATTTGGTAGGTGCAGTCTCGGCATTCCTGTCACCAGTTTGAGGTGAGGGCAGGGACTGAACAGCTGGCAGGACCCATGCTGGTTGATTAGCAGCGCAACACGCGTGAGATTCCTTGGCATAGCACAAGGCTATTGAGAAGCTGGCTGCATCCCAAACTTGCCCCCAGCAGAATTGGCAGATCACGTAGCTAGTGTCACTTTCAAGCACTCGGCCAGGAAAAACCCACCCCTTCTGCATCCCCCTGCTCCCCTGTACTTGCCTTTGGACTAGGTTTGTTCAGTGGGTTGGCTGCCTCCTCACCCATGTGCTCACAGGGTTTGAGGCAGGGTGGAGTATATCTCTACAGTAATCTAATTCCTTCTTTCCATGACTGCATCTCAGAAGCTGCAGTTTCTTTTAAATTGATTTTTGGCTATAGCTTTTCTATGACAAATGTATCGAAGTTTAAATCCAGTAGACTTATGGCAAGGTTAAAGCTAGCAAAGCGTATTTTAATTTGCAAATAGAAATCAGAGCTAGAAAAGTTCCAGTGATAATAATTCAAGTGATTGTGGAACGACTGAGGCGGGACTGTTTCATTGGAAGCAAGGCCGATTTGATTGGTGTGCCCTGAGCTGGGGGAGTGCCACAGGGCATCGCTATTTCTCTTAGGCATCACTGATTCTCCTATTTCTAGGAGACAGCAGGTCCCTGGGGGCACTTCAGGGCTGGGTGCAAATGATCGAGCTGGATGGTGGAACCTTTTACACAGCAGGACCCAAAACTTTTATCTGAATTCTCCTTGCATTTTTTTATCTGGGTCTCAGGGGATGCTCCCATTCCTAAATAAGAAAAATATGCAAGCAGCAGCTCACTAGTAACTATCAGAGCTTAAAAGGTTCGAGTTTAGGATGAAAAGAGCTTGTAATTAGCTATTAACATTTGCATTTCAACTACAGAAGTGGAGCAGCTCCAGCCTAGCAGTGATTCCTGTGAATCCTTTGATTCAGGGTCACAGTAGGTATCAGCAGGCCTGTTACAATCTGTCACCAAGTCTGTCTAAAGAGCTAGGCTTCAGACAGTCAACATATTGAGCATACCACCACCATAGGATAAAAACAGATGGCTGGTGGATTTTTATCTTTCAAGTGAGAGGCACCTTTTTCCTTTTGAGGAGCAAAATGTTACTGACTTGGCTCGGTTATTAGTTTATTGGACATTTGCTGTACATTTTCCTTTGAAATGCCTAACTATGTGCAGAGACAAGATGATATCTGCACTGCTTTGGAGTGTTTAGGTTTCATGTAATACGTTGTACAAGAGTCTGAACTGCAAGTGGTAAAGAGATACGGGGTGGTGAAGTCTGTTCCCCTGACTCCTTCATGCTGAGGTGGTCACCAGCACCGTAAAGCCTGGTAAGGACTGCCATTTACAGCTGACCGGGCTGCTGGGCATGAAGGTCTTAATAAAATTATCCTTCCCATTGCCCCTCACCCATGTCCTTGAACGGCATCTTGTTTTGATTCTTGTGTTCCCTTGAGCATCTAGATCTGGCTCATGACTCAGGAGGCTCTTTTTCTACCGCGTGCTCTCCAATAGATTTGTTTTAGCACAATTTTAGCCATTTGTGGCTGTGACCCCAATTGGAAACATGTGTGCTGGTTAAAGGCAGGTGGAGGGATTTCTTTTGTTAATTAGGCTTCAAATTCCATTGTGTTCCCTGTAACCAGTGGCCCAGGCTCAGATCGCGGCAACACCAGACAAAACCCCATTAGTGAGGGAATAACCTTGGATTTGCATTGCTTATAAGCCTCATAAGTTTGGGTTTTTGCCTTTGCTTAAGACAGTTTCATGTGGCACTGATTTTTTTTTTTATTTTTTTTTTTTTATTACCGCCCCCCTCCCCCTTCGAAATAAAAGCCTGGAGGGGGTGAAGAGAAACTTTCTGGGGCTGGCAGGGCTGCACAGCCCAGGCCGAGCTGCTGGGATCAGACAGGAAAAGCAAGGGCTCATTTCCCACCAGCATGTTGTCCTCCCTCCCCCCACCAGCCCATTTCCCTTCTGCTCTCCACCAGATTGCTAATTTGATCTCTGCATCAAGGGGCTGCAGTTTTGCACTAGGCTGGGAGCTGCTACTCACCCCCTGTGGGCTCCGCTAGTAATTAGAGTAACACCTTGTGTAATGGTTTAAGCAACAAATGCCTGCAGCTTCAGCCCACCCCAGATATAACTCAGGTTCATTATCACCTTAGGAGCTCTGACAGTAAGTATGGTGGGGTCAATCTTGTTGCAAAGGAGAGTTATTCTTATAGAGAGTGTGTATGTGTGTCTTGGTAAGATGGCACAGAAAGAAACAGGAGTCTTTCCGTAAAGTTAAATGGAAGGGGAGGCTTAGGTTTATTTGCTCCTCAAGGGGCTGAGTGAAGGCATAAATGGGCCACCTACCACGCAGCTACCTTAGCTATCTCTTTCTTGTGTACCACAAGACCACAGGCTTAACTCTTCAACTGCACTTACTCCCTGCATCACAAGGGGTTTCACTGAGTTAGACACCTTGTATGTATTTATCAATTTGGCTATTGAGTACTTGCTCCCCATTAAAATTGGCACATCTGAAGAACATAAACACCTCTGAGGCTTTGTTCCTTTATCTTTTGGGTTTTCACTATGACACTGCCTGCCAAAGTTCTCGGTTTTGTGGAAAAGCCATTTCAGCATTGAGCCTCCAGGGTTTAAGGAGTTTTCATGGTTGCCACGTTTCCCTTTTGGGAGAGGGAGCTGTGTGTGCACCTCTGCTGTGGTGTCCCTGCGACGTTCCTGATGCATTAGGACTGTTGTTAGGTGCCAACCCTGACTATGGACACAGTGGTATTTGCAGTGCAGGGAAGGAAAGGAGGAGAGAATGAGACCAAAGCTCCTTGTTCCTTTTTCTTTTTTTTTTTTTTTTTCTCCAAATTTAGGTTAAGACCATTTGGAAATTTGCACCCACTTCTGAGTGTGGCCTGGGAAGAGATAGGGAGGGGGGGACATGAATTATCAGGTGGACTCCAGTGTGAGCAGGAGGAACCAAGAGGCAGAGAGAGGAGTGGTCACCATTAACACTGAGATGGAGAAGGGGGTGCAGCTCTTCCATTTGAATATCAGACTCCAAATGCTGAAGCTCTTTGTGGATTGGACTCGATAAAAAAGATAGCTAAAATGGCAAAGTTTTGTGGTGATTCACTGCTAAGTGCCAACAGAGCCACTGAGCTAAGTCTATTTGACAGGAGATTAACAGGGCAGTAGTGAAAGGACCATAGAGGTGCCAGAAATCACAGTAGCTGTGGTTTTATTTGCTAGGTCAGTTCAGAGTGAGATTCCCTAAGAAGCCTAGATAAGCTGTGCATTTAACTGCCCTGACCCTATGGGAGTTCTTGAGGTGTGAGTCCTGTTCCAAACCTCGTGCTCGGGAGAGGGAAGAGGATGGTGAAGTCAAAACCTTGCATACTGTTTCTCCCTGCTGTGTCACCCAGTTCCTTTCTAGGTTGCTCCCAAGGTCTGAACCTCTGGCATTGCTGTTAAAAAAGTAATCACCTTTTATAAGTATGTATGCTCTGCAGCATGAATGCTATCAACTTTCCCTTGCCTCACTTTCTATCTAAACTGTGGCAGCTATAGTGTTAGCAATACACATCACATTTCCAATATGCTGTACCCAATACAAGGAGGTGGTTGAAAGTTTGCCTCAAAAATACTTTTTGTTCCTGGAGTTGTGTGGGGGGTGAAAAGCACTGGTTGGAGAGGAGTGCTAGTATCTCTGTCTCCTAAGAATGGGCAATTGCTCACTGCAAACTGAAGCCTAGGGTTTCTTATTTTTCAAATAAACCTGCAAGGGAAATGACCTGCATTGAGAGCACAAGTGGAGGGGGACACTTCCATCTGAGTTTATTTTGCTTAGCGGGTAAGATCAGAAGAGGCCTAAACAAGGCTCTTTATTTTCAGCAACGCTGATCATCTGCTTTGAAGTAAGATCCAAAGAAAACATACTCCCTCCTTCATCTCAATTAAAAAGCAATAAAGGCTATTTTCATTTTTTAAATATTGAAGGTAGGATATCTGCCAAGAAATCCTTTTCCTTCATAGAGGGGCAGATGTCAAATATTGTGAGGCTGCATCCTCATCTGGTGTCATCCAGCATTGCTCCATCGAAGTCTGTCCAAGTGGTTCTGAGTTGTGCCGCCTTAAACACGTGGCTCCTCGTTTGGCAGTGCCATTCAGAGACACAGCTCCACAGAGGTTACGTGCAAAAGTGGCATTTAGAGATAATGGCCTGAACTCATTCCAGCAGTTTTACCCAGCATATTACATGACTTGCTTTTTGGTGACATCCTGTTTCATCTTGAGGGCTCCAGCAGCATAAGAGCAGTGCTCTGTGCGGAGCAGGAATAACTTATGAAGGAAGAGGGAGTCATCCCTCCGGCAGGTCACTCCAACCTTTTCCTAGTGCCTGGCACAATTGAGAAGAGGAAGAAAGATCCTATCTCCAGCTAAAACAGGGCAGTTCATGGAGGCAAAAAAGCAGTTTTCCACACTGCTATCTCTAAGAAATCAAAACTGGCACCTGATTTGCAGAAATATGATTAGGGGTTCAGTTTTAGTTAAAAACAATAGATCTAGTTTACTGCTGTGTTCAAGGCAATTGCTCCATTCTGTCCTGGAGTGTATCTAGTCTTACATCAGTTAGTTTCCCTTCCTGCTGCATATATTAGGCTCACTAGTGAGAGTATAAAGGATTTTCCTGAATATAGGAGTGGAGAAGTCAATGGCCATGGGGGAGGCGAGGGGTGGAGAAAGAGTGATAGGAACAATCTAACCTATTGTCATGGAAGACAAACATTTCTTAGACTTTTTTTTCTTTCTTCTAGTTTCTGTGACTTCATAATTAACCACAGATGAATATATAGGACAGGCTTTGAGCAAGGAATGGGTCCCAAAATAAGTGAACCACTCTCCCACTGTTTCTTCCTTTGCATCTCCTGCCCTCTCTTTCTGGAGTAAGGAAAGAGTAATACAGCTGTCCACAGTGGGAGTGATAAGGCCCTTAGCTCAGGGATGTCGGGGTGGAGCAGCACAACAAAGCAGCCAGAACTCTCTTTGTAGTTCTTACAGAGGTCTGTAAATGCTCCTCCCACTTATCCTCATGTTTATCAGTAACAAACTCATTAGATTCAATGGAAGAGCAGTGGGTTAAAGCCAGTATGGGAGAAGCCAAACAAAAGGCCGCTGCGCCAGTTTTAAATTATTTTGAAACAAGATCCAGTTTGAACCTTATTCTAAAATCTCAAGTGAATACGAATGTTTTCCAAGCCCCTACAAGATTTTTGCCAGAGAGCTTGGACAATAATTTGCTGCTCCTTTTAAGTCTTCTGAACTCAATGAAGAATAGAATGCTACAATAAATGTATGTGACCTCATATCACATGTTGAACACAGCTATGGGCAAATCAATACATACATATAGCTTGCCAGTTTCTAGAATACAAATCAAATTCATTCTTCCAATTAGAGCCAGAAGCTGTGCTAGCAAAATGCAATGGCTTTCAATGGCATTTGCAGCCTGAGTCAGTAGATTCGAGCAGTATAAATGGAATAAATGTGATCATAGAATCACAGACAAATCTGGATCAGAAGGCACTTCTGGGACTTATCTACTCTGCCAGCTCAAAGAAGGCCCAGCTTAACATTAGATCAGCTTGCTCAGGGTCTCATCCAAGGAAGTTATGAAAATGTCCAGGGATGGGTATTCCATGTCATCTCTTGTCACCTTGTTCCAATATTGAACTGCTCTGCCAGTGATGGATGTTTTCCATACATCCAGTTGGAGTTATCCTTGTTGCAACCTGTTTCCATTGTGTCTTGTCCTTTCACTGTGTACCTCTGAAAAGAGTCTGGTTCCATCTTCACTACAAGACCCTTCAGGAAGTAGAAGGTGCAATCAGTTCCTGCCCTCTGTAGCCTTGTCTAGGTTAGAAAAACCCAGTTCCTTCAGCCTCTCCTCATATTTCATGTGCTCTAGACTCTTGCCTGTCTTACAACATTTCTTGGGACTCTCATATAGGTTGTCACTATCCCTCTCATATAGGGTGGCACAAAAAGTGAACTTCAATGTATTTCAGCTATTGATCCAGACCAAAGAATGTCTGAGTTTTGTAAAGTTCACCCATCACGTGCTGCATAAGGAAGTCTGCCAGACTGTTGTCTTCCTTGTCTTATTTTACCTTATGTTCTTCTGATAATAAAATGTTGAGATAGATCTATGCGATTTTTAAGATACCAATGACCTCTGCACTGATAGTATTGCTATCTTGCATATCTCTACTCCGTCTGGATGGGGATGAACCCTGGTGTTGCCCTGAGATAAGCAAGAAGAATATCAGACCCATAAACTACATGGGAGACCAGGAAGCTGTTTGGTCCAGGCATTCCTCTTCCCCCCCAGGCTACTTCTTTCTGGAGGAAGCCATTGATCTTTGGCAGGCGGACACAGTTGGGCATTCAGTCAATCCATCAGTGACAGGCTAACATAAACCAGTGGTAAACAGCCTCCAGTGATCTTGGGGAAGGGCTCCCTGGCTGGAGAAGCACAGATTTGACATTCATTCAAACCAACTTTGAGGAATTTTTTTATTACAGGAAACAATAATGATGATAATAATAATCTGGGGAATCTCTGTCAAAAAAAGGGCCTTTGGATAATCTCACAACAAAGGCATCCAGGCAGGAAGTCTCACTTGGTTTTGTTCATCTATCAAGCTCTTACAGGTCTCCAGAAATATCTTTTCATTTTATTCTGAAAGGAATTTCTGGTGGAATACACAGTAGTAGGCAAATATTAAAGCTTGCATAAATTTGAATGAGCACTCCTAGGAGATCCTGAATTTCAAAGAAACATAGAGATGGTAGACAGAAAAGTCTTCTTGGAATCTCTCTCACTCCAGTCTTGGAAGCTCAGTTTGCTTTTTCTACTGTATTTTTTTTTTTTTTTAGTATTTTTTTCCAGTCTAGTTTTACATATTTGAAGCAGGGAGGAGATTATTCTTCTAAGTAACATCAGCAAATTCCTCCTGATAGCCATGCTGTTTTGTTAATTTCCTTTCTCTATCCCTTCTTATCCATCCTTCTGGCACCTCACTGAATTTTTCTGTCCTCCATGGTCCTTGCACACTGGCTTTCAGTATCTGTAAATAGCTGTGGTGTCTCTGCACTTGCCCTAGATCACTTTGTCAAGCTAAGCAGCTCCAACCCCAACAGGCCACTACTACGCATCAACATTGAAGCTCCACCAAAGTCACCCCTGAAGGATTACAAAATGAGTGGCTTTAGTTGTTAATATGTACTGCTTCCTCCACTTCTTGATTGCTTTTATTGAAGTCCAGGTCTATTCTTCAGAGGTAAACATTAGTCAGGTGTACTGAGCTGTTTGTGGCCATACCTTGTCCCTTGCTCCCACAGCTTTGAACAGACTGCATGGAAAGAGGCAGTTATGCCTTTACAGACCTGTGTCTAGGTCTGTGCTGACAGGATGAGGTTATGTGTTGTGCCTCCAGATAATACAGCACGACTCGCATTCCTGGGAAGGGTTGCAGGACAATGGCTTTAAACCGCCTTTGTGCTTTCCTGGCCTCAGCCTACTCCAGGAGCTGTAGAGAACCATGCTGCAGCCAAGGCTAAAGTTAAGGCAGCCTGGTTGAACCTGTCTTCTGGACTAATGTGTAGCTCAAAGTTCTCAGCATTGTAGACAGAATTTGCGCACCAGTCATCCCCAACCTGAAACCCTCCACAGCAGATCCTGGGAGGCAGCAGGTACCCTGGGAATGTTCACACCACTGTGATCCTCTGTGTACATGTTAGCACAGGAAGACAGATCTCACTCAGAGTTACTCCTGGATGGGGCAAACGCTGGAAAATATCAGTATGGAGCCCACTATGCTGTAACCTGGCTAAAACTGGTATTATTTAGCGTGATCTCCCCTCTTTCCCCAAGAGATTTGCTACCTTATTCCATTGAACTCTCATTAGCTCTTTTGATTAGGAGAAAAGGCCATAAACATTGTAAAGACAGCAGAGGCCAAGGACATCTGAGGAATTATCAGTACCCAACACTCATTTCTAACATCATCAAACTCATCTGGGATGTCTCTGTTGTAGGAGAAATGAATTTTGGGGCTTAGCCTGGCTGTATAGGCATAATAGGGCTGTGTGTCTGGCAGGACTTTCTGGGCTAGAAAGTGGCTGGATTCTTGTGACTAGCTGAGGGGACTGTAATGCAGCTCTTATGATATAGGAGGAGAGAAGCTGTCAGAGTTTGAGCGTGTCGTATGTCTGTCCTCTGTGGTCCTTGCACACTGGCTTTCAGTATCTGTAAATAACTTTTCCAGCTTTTCCATAGCAACCAAGGGCAGGGGATCAGCAGGATGAAGGCTGAGGGGTGCCCAGAGTTCGCTCAGCCCAGCTCATTTAATTTGTGAACAGGATAGAGGCATTGCTTAGTGAACTGGTGTGTAGAAGGGCTCTTTTTTTTTTTTTTTTGTTGGTTTTGAGGAATCAGGAGAGAAATTGCTAATGACAAATGAAGTCCTGCGTTCATGAATAGTTTCAGCTAGTGATGCTGGTGGGCAGTCATTTTATATCTTTGCATTTTTTCAGCTTTCAACTGATACAGGCACAGTCTGGTCCATGTATATAGATACACATTTACATATTGATTAATCATCTCTGCCTATGCAGGCTGCATGCCTGATGACTTTTCTCCATCAGTTCAGAGGACAATCATTTGCCTGTGATCTAATATCAGAAGGAAAACGGTATCATGTTCTCATTGCATATTTGCAGGAGAGAAGCTGGTTACGTTACACAGACCTATGGGATCAGGCTCCTTGGAACATGAGATGTGTGTGGGTGAACTTGGCCAATGAGACAGCCAAGAAGACAATTTACTAGCCCACCCCTGAAGAACATGATGGGACTCCAGAGGGTGGAATCGGGGGCCCATACAAATACTTAGAGAAGTTATTAACATTTTTGTATTTCGGTGCTAGAATTTTAAGCCTTGTATCAATTATCTCTCAGCAAAGAGTGTTTTACTATGGAAAAACAATTACATGCATAGTGGGAGCTCTCTTGACTCTAAACTGAAGCAGCAAGGGTGTTGAAATTTTAATGAAGACTTTCTTTTCATGCAGGGTTTCTCAGGTGTTGAGTTAAACCACTACTAATAAAAAGCAAACAAAACCAAACGTGCAATACAAATATATGCCAAACCCTAAGTCCACTCTGATTTCAGCATGAGTCTAAAGGTCAATGTCTTCTGATACAACACCACCAGTTCTGAAACATCCATGACATTCTAAGATGGAAAAAGGACAACATTTTCATAGGTAGAACAGGGATACCTTTTATCTAACCAGGCAGATAACAGTCAAACTCCTACTCAATCTGGTTGTCTTAATCCTCAGTCGAATGTAGAGGGAGACTAACAGGGCCAAGAGGCAACCCAAGTCAAATGAAATAAATCACTTTCTAGAGCAGTGCCAGTCTCTATCAGCTGCCACCATGCAGATACAGGCAACTTAGGAAAACCTGCTTCTACTGGGTACCTCATTTTTAGACATCTGATTGGTTCAATCTCAGGCTAAGTGGGGTGTAGGTATTTCATTCACCAGCAGTTAACTTAAATTGGAGCTTTGACTCTGTTTTCAGCAGAGTTTAGGAAATGTGAATGCTCACATTACCTCGGTACCACTTGGGATCTAGGACTGAAGCACTTGCAAAAATGTGCATTAGGCCCTACAGTGTCTAGTGGAGTCTTTCAGTATCTGGGCTGGTGCTCTCTGCTTGCATGGTCTTGAAATTCTTATCCAGAATTTGTATTTCTGGCATACAATCCTGGTCCTCTTGAAGAAAAGAGGAATTTTCCCTTTGGCTCTGGTGAGGAGTGTATGTCATTCCCTACATAGAAATAAAATGGAGAAATATCTTTTTATGTCAGAAAACCTTTCAGGTTTCCTGTATCCATAATAAAGAACAACAACAACAAAAAAGAATATATATCATATGGGAGTTTTTTTTCCTCAGGTTATTCCTAAGCAATGGGATTCGCTAACAGGCTTTAAAGATGTTACCTGCTTCTGATAGAAGAGTTGGGTTCCAGGACACTGAAAGCTGGTGTACTTTTATCATATACTCTCGGGCACTGGATGACTGAAGTGCCAAGGGAAAGAGCAGCTGCTTTAAAAGACTAATGCAGAAATAACTCATGGAAATCAGTGCTGAACTTATACACTTCAGTGGGATTCAGACAGAGTATTTCCCTTTCTGTTTCCTCCCTAATCCTAAATGATGATTCATGTAAAAGTGAGGCTAAGGTTGATGGTGGTATTTGTCAAACAAATCTCTGCACTCTTCTCCAGCCTCTGTGTGCTCAATATTTTTAAGTTTTGCCATATCCAGAGAATATTGGGCCATTAAATCTAATTATGCACCTCTGGGAAATAGCCTATACCTTGAGGCTTTTGAGGAAGGGAAAATTCCACAGTTGCACCTGGTCAAATGGTTACACGTGAAGGAAATGACCCCTTGACCCTTTTAGGTGCTCTGAACATAAAACTTGTTTAACCCTCTCTTACCTGCACAGCTATAAACAGTATTACTGCTCACAAATCTATGCAGCCCATTAGAAGAAAAAAAACAAAAACAAAGCCCACAATATTTGACTGACCTTCAGCAGTGGGGATTCTCCTGGGTGGCATGAGAAAGAGCTACAGAAATTACAATTGACTTAATTCCAAAAGTCCTATAGGGTTAGGAGCCACCTAGTCAGTGTGCGGGTGCAGACGTCAGCAGAGTAGTATCCAGGTCTATTCTGGAAGTCTCTGGGATGAATGCAATGCAAACAGTGCAAAATCAGCAATGCTACAGCTATGCTAGTTGTCATGAGGAGAGGGCTGTCTTACTACTTCTTCCTAAATGATCTTGCCTCGTTATCAGGATATTTTGTCTTTATGTGACTGAAGGCAGCAAATCAAATGATTATTCCATTCTAAATAATTCCATTCCATTCTAAATAATTTCATCAATAGTTATTCCATTCTAAATAATTTCACCAATAGTTTATGGCAGGAGTATAACTATTGCAAAGCCTTTGTATAGGAAAGTATTGTCTTGCTTTGTCTATTGAGAAGTTTTACAAAGATATATTGGCAGAGGAAGGTCATAGAGGGAGTTCAGATTTGTATGTGTCACACCTTCCTCTGGGCTCCTGACAGCGTATGACGTGGGAGAGGGTTTCTCTGGTCTCCTCTGTTATTACTTCCACTTTGACTCCTTTGTATCACCTCCAAATTTGACCTGAATTATCTGTGAAGTAAAGGGTGAGAGTGATATCATTCATGGCTTAGTGTAATTCATCACCTGAGTGGTTCATAGAAGCAAAGAGTAAAAAGAAAAAATAAGACAAGCATGCAAAAAGATGCCGGTCAGAGACAAGTTTTCTAATTGACATGATGCTTGTTGTTGCCCTAGGTATATAATTAGAGTGTTTTGCATATCTGCCTGGGGCTGTAAATAGGTGATAAGAAAAGCACAAGAAGTCCATCTTACGCTGTCTTGTACATCAGTCTTTGAATTTGGCCCACAGGAGGAATAGGAACTCTGATCGCTGATTACTAGAAAGAAAAAATTGTAAAAAAAAAAAAACCAAACATATTCTCTCACCCAGCCAAAACATATACCTCAGAATAAACGTGAATAATGAGGTATGAAAGGGCAGCAGTCAGGAGAGAAGCTGTGAAGATGTGTCAGCCCTTCACAACCCATCCGTAAGGCCGGGCACTCGCACATCAGGGTTACAGGTCTGCAGTTTCCCATGAGACGCGCCGTGTTCTCATGCTGCAAGGGAAGAGCCCGCCGCTCTGGCAGCGTCAGTCCTGCCTGCTAGACGAAGGCTCTGTCACTGTTTCCATTATTTCTATTTCAGGGCACTCTGTCTGCTGAGATGACTTGTCCAGGCACAGGGGATCTTGAGCCAAAGGAAAAATTTCTTTACCGGGGAAACTTTTGTAGAATGGATTTTTAAAGAACGCAGCATCCTTTCCCACTGCAGGGCTCTACCACTCCAGCCTGCGGTGACACTGGTTGCCGTATCTGAGAAGAGCGCTGGTGTACAAAAAGAACATCAAAACCAATGGGGAGCAAAGTGGCCTTTCATTAATGTGGCAGGGCTTACCACAGCAGGTGGCACCTGCTGAGAGCTCGAGGCTTTCGCAGATAATTACCAGATGCCTTTGGTGGTCTCTGCCAGCTGGGTATGAGTTTGCCGAGTGAATCCCGAGCGGCCACCGTGTTACGGGCACAATGACGCAGGCTGCTGCAGAGCACCAGCGGGGTGTGACCTGGCTGATCCTGACCAAGGACAGTCTTCTCAGTGCTGTGAAGAGGTGTAGCCAGCACTTTTCCTCTTGAATCACCTACATGAATAAGAGCTACTCCCTTGGATACACACATAGTTTTCAGTTGCATCAGGACAGTTCAGACAGAGTGCAAAGGAAGATGTGGAGAGTGTGAATGTGGTAGATTGTCACATCTGTCAGGTGAGAACCGGCATCTTTACCTGTCCCAGGGCTGAACAACGCCAAATGGTTTTAGAGGATCCTTCTGTGCCTTGGCACAACATTAAACATTGTGTAAGAGAGTCCACAAATACAACCAATTAGCCAGAGAAATCAAGAGCTATGCCATGAAACAAGTACCTTCATGGAGTGGTAACATCATGGGTGCCTTCACAGGTCTCCAGTTAGACCAAAGGCTCCCCTTCATTACTGAAGACAGCCGGGGGTCACTGCCAGGCCTGCTTCAGCTCACATGCACTCACGTGCACTGTCGGACAGCAGCGAAATGGTGTGAGTTAAACAGTTTGTGATGCAGTAACAGCGTTGGGAACCCAGGCTCTGCACAGCCCGCATAGAAATTTGGCATTTCTGAGTCCAGTGTTGCAGACTTGGAGGGGCTTCAAAGATTTGGAAGGGTTTGTGAGGTGCTTTCCCAGATTAATTCCTTACTTGGTGGGAGAGAGGAAGCTTGAACCCTGTCTCTTGTTTGCTATTACTATACATGTCTTCCCTTTGATACACAGTTTTGGTTCAGAGGTGAGGGAGTATCTTTCTTGTGATAATAATAAAAAGCCCAAAAAGAGAAATAAAGAGAAATCTGAAGATTGGCATTTTGTGCTTAAGTGAGCCTAAAGTATCTCAGCTCTCATACTCCCCTCTCTCAGTGCAAGGAAAACAAAGCAACAGAATATTACATCCCTCAAACCCATACCAGGTTTTGCTGCCACAAAAGCAAAATTTAAAAGGAAACCCTCACATTTTCGCCACGAGACACTAGCTCTAACAAACAGCCAGGCTTCTTCACAGCCCCAGTTCCAGTATCATCTTTTGCTGACTGGGAATCTTTCTCAGCCTGGAACACGGACACACCAGCTGGCTGGACTACCATCATGAGTAAATGCATTTGGACATGACTGTGCTATCACAGCGCCGTACGAATACATCAGTGTGCTACAGGCACAGCTGGGGTTTGTCTCCCTGCCTGCTGCCAGGAGCACTAAAGGCTCCAGCCTCTTCCCCTCAGTCTCTTCATCCGTATATTCTCAGTCCTCCCCCCCACCCTTCAAAAACAAGCTAAATGTCGTATTATTAATGATCTTTTAGTTTAATAGCCACACTATTACTAAGAGTCTGAAAAGAGATCATTCCACGTGCCAATAATCTGTCTACCAGTTCTTCTCTCTTTAGTGTCAGATGAGCATGCAAAGTATCTTTATTACTATTTTGGTTAAATTTAGTTCTCAGGCAAATAAGAGGCCCTGACTAGAGCTGAGGGATAGTGCTGGCAAGCAAAATGAGAAAGAACAAGGCATTTCAATCCCAAACTTCATACTTAGCAAGTGATATCACCTTGGGCTGCTGGCTGGGTTAGGATTGGTTCAGCAGCCCGGCCTGGGGAGCAACAGGATAGCCGAGCATCAGGGGATTCTATTCTGGACCAGGCATGGAAATTTTCAGGTCTCCTGTAAAAAATGTTAACGCTACATTGCAGACGACTTCCTGTAATCTTTGTGACATGGTTTGTACACCGGGCCCTGGAGAATCTTTGCGTCCAATAAGCTTCCCTTGGTGGATTTCCAGTGATGCAGCTGGGAGGCAAACTAGGTCCATCTCATTTGTAGCAAGGATTATTGCAGTCTCTGTTAATTCTTGTTTCCTGTGTTAATGATTTCTTTCCGACAAAGTGCTCTGAGAACTTCTTCTTGCAGCATAAAGGGATAAAAAACCACCCCCCACTACCTTGGATCTGCTGCCCATTTCTGCTGAGCTAGAGTGAAGATGGAAGCAGAAGGTTTTTGTCATTCTGAATTTCTTGGACAGTGTTTTGGGTTTTTGGTTGTTGGTTGTTTTTTTTTTTTTCTTTTCTTTTCTCTGCATGTTTTTTGGATACCTTTTACCCATTTGGAATTAAAGTTTGCCTGTTTCCTATGCTGTTGATCCTGCTGCTTCCAGCTGGGATTCTGCAACACAGAGTACTTACAGAATTAAATACTAGAACCAGGAGTCTTTAACTGCCTTCAGAAGCATCTTTACCTACTTAACAGTGTTAGATAAATACCTGAACTATGGAAGCTGGTGCAAACTCTAGATTCATCTTAGGTGCCCACACAGACCTCTCTGGCACTAAGTTTTGGCTGGTTGCAAACTAGTGAGAATGATTCTGTGCCCTCAGACATCCTGTCTGCATCAGGCGTGGAGAATTATGGTGCAGACAAGCCATGGAGCAGAGGAGAATTTCCTTGGAACTGGAAGGAGGAGATCCCTAACACACACACACAGCATACACAGCTATTTTGACACTCATTTGCTATCAATGACCAGGGGCCATTCTGGCCCAAATCAGGATGTCTTATAAGTTTGATTATAACCACAGTCATTAAAAGAAGTGTTCTTAAGTTTCCTATTCTGTAACCAAGGCTGGCATTGATGCAAAAGCCCCAGGGCTTCCAGGTCAGGGCTGCCTTCAGAGCACTCTGTGAGTAAATAAAGAGATGTCAGCACTGGACATGCTGCAGCAACTTTTCAGTGGGTTGCTCAGAAACATCGTAAAGTTCATATTTCACAATCATTAGCCTCAGTAGTGCCCATCTGTTAAGCACTGGTAACAACCAAAGTATTTCATAGCAGATGTTCTCCCCGAACAAGTGCCCGCACAGGGTTTGCTGATTTCCTGGATCACAACTGTTTATCCCAAATGACTATGCAAATAATTGCCTAAGGTCAGTTCAGATCGAATGCTTTGTCTTCTGGATTTAGACTGGTATGAGCAGTGCAGAATTGCACCCGCCATGCTTTAGCCCTGTTCTCAAGCACTGGTACAAATCAAGAGGGGAGTCAGTGGAGTGTAAAACAGATGGAAGTGAGATCAAAATAAATCACTCCACTTTTCCTTGTAACACTTCAGATCACAGATGGGAGAGCTGGGATGCAGACAAAATATGACAGGAGGTTACTTGAACATCTGGAGTCCAAACAAATGCTTCTTTATATAAAATAGCGTTTAGCCAAGAATGCCTAGGAAATGTGAAAACTGGACCCAATCCTGGTCCCATGGAAGTCACTGCCAACACTCTTGTTCACGTCAGCAGTCCTGCTCTGATGACATTACAAATGTCGTGTCTGAGTTACATCCGATGGTAAATGGAATTTTAAAAGCTTTCTCTGAATCTTTCTGGTAGAATTGGCTTTGCCAAAAAAAACTTTGCGAGGATATTTCAGGCAAGACCCAAATGTCCAGTATTTGGATTCTCTCTTCAAAGCCACAAATATCTATGAGGTGTCCAACTCCTCATGAGAGCCACCAAGAAACAGGCACTTAATTCTGCTTTGTACCTTTAGAAATGTCCCATCTGATTTGGATTTTGACATAACTGTTAAAATGGCATGGCAATTTAAGGTAACGCTGTTGTCCAACCATTTGTAATTGAACCTCTTTCAGTGAGAAGATATTATCTCACAACTATCCAGCTGTGAAACAGATTTAGGTGAGCACTCTTCATGTTTTTCAGTGCAACACCAAGCTGCTGCTCAGAGATGGCATAAGCTAATCTGGTTGGCTTTGCACTGGAGCTGATGAAGAGCATTCACATGAGCTCTTTTAGCAGTAGAGTAAAAGGGGATGTCACAGAATCAAGCCTACTGAATGTTAAAGTCTCTGCAAACGACACTGCTGTACTTACCCAGATAAGAACGTCTGCATGGAGCCTCAAAACCAGCTTTGTTGGGAGCCTGACCCTTTCAGGTCAGTTGGGAAAAGATGAGAATAGGATAAGAACAGAAGTTAGTTTGTATAATTTTTTAGGAAAGGATGTGATAATAAAGAAGGTCTTTGGATTGCAGAGGAGCAGTCTGGAATTCTCGACAGATGATTAGAGTGGACAAGCTCTGTGTATCCAAGTGTGCATTTATGGTTTATATAATGAAGGACAAACAGGCAGCCCAGCCTCTACCCAACTGGAAATCTGTGTATGATTAAGGAAGGGAGATGTGCTCCCTTCACTGCCATTAAATGGGGTTCTCCCTTATATCACTGTCATGGACCAGGATCTGATTTAAACTGTGTGCTGCAGCTAGTAACCTCAGATAAATCAAGGCTTTGTGCCTTTCTAAGGTATTGTCTGTCATTGTAGGACATTTAACAAACTGCCTGTGTGGGAATTGCTTGTTTAATCTAAAGCAGAAATACAGCCATCTTGGGGTGGGAAGGCAGAAGCAAGAACAACAGGACTTGTAACAAATATGTGGAAAGTACTGAAGTGGCTGAGACCCTCCACTGCAGGTGGTGTTCTGCATGCACGTGGAGGAGGGAAGTCTTCTGCACTGAAAGTCAGATACGCAGTGCCGGTATGCACAGCCAAATAACATCAACTGAGCTCAGTCCTCACTGCTGGTTAAGGAGCATGGTGACAGAGCTTCCCGTAGGTTTACGGCACTGTGTGGCACCTTGCTGACCCAGCTGGCAACTGGAGCCTAATCAGAACTGCCCCAGCTATGATGCTAGTCACATTGCTCTCGTGGGTGTGCTTGGTAGGTTAGCAAGACTGTGCTGATCTTGTAGACCTCTCAGGCTTGGGTGGCTGTTTGATCTTTTGGTGGGATTGTCTGGGGGTTTATACACTTAAAATTCACAGATCTCCTCATTTTGCTGCAGACTTTTAAGTGAGTAAATTAGATGAGATACAGATTTCAGGCAGCTCTGGATGAACAGTATTCCCAGCTGGAATGCTCGTTCAACTCCTGAGAAGGGCAGGGATGGGGAAGCAGTATAGAGAAAATATTTTTTGTCTATTGCCTCTTCAAATGTAAAATCCTCAGCTGTGATCCAAGGGGAGTAGCTGTTTTATGTTCAGATGCAGCCCAGGGGAGATATGTGCCTGCACCTCAGATAGTTCCTTGGTTGTTCGTTTGGATTTAGATATAGCTGCATCTGTATTTTGCATTTCAGCTGCCGACTATTTAAAGCAACCAAACTTAAATGTGCCAAAGCCAAAGAGGGTGTCACTAGAATAGACACATTATGTACAGTGTGTGCCTGTCATTAAATGCTGTTAATTGCCTTGGCTGGGCAGCCTGCTGTTCCCTGGTTGGTTTCTGCTGCGATCCCAGCCTTTGTTCCTCTTCTGCAATGGAAACATTTCTCCCTTATTTATTTTTGCGTGAGAAAACATGTTTCCATTCTGAGCCTCTAGATACCACTTGGGTGCCCTCCTGACCTCTCCTCGTGGGCCCAGCCCGTGTAAATGACCAGACGAAGGAATGTGGACGAAGGAAGTGCCATAAAGTAGAAATATTGCTGGCTCGTAAATTCCCTCCATCACAGCAAGATTTCAAAATAAACAGAGCTACAGTCACATAGGACAGCATAACTCAGTGGTGCAAAATTCATCACTGGCTCTTGCAAAGAAGAGGAACCTGACATCAAAATGAAACTCCTCCAAGAGTCCTATCTGTCTCGAAGCCCTGGCACCAGACCTGCATTACGTTTCCATATGGACATCACCTGGCTTTGTTCTCCAGGGTATTCCTCTCTTCACAACCCGTACCAAACTGAATACAGAGTGGGAAGCTGAACTACAGTTGTTATTCAAGTCATTGGGATTTGGTGGCCCTCATGTCCTCTGGGTGGCTTTTATCAAAATACCCAACTTTTGATTTAGCTGTGCTCCTCCAGCTTGCAGAATGAATGTATCTGTATCTCCAGTATCTGTGAGTCCAGCTGTGAGCACTGTCAGCTGCTGGATGCCAGGATTGCTTAGGCAGGTTCAAGCGCCTTCTTGCTGCTGGATCTGCTCAGCTGCAGATGATTCTTGCTCCTGCTCTGATGACACTTTTTATAAGTGTCTGTTTATAAGGGCTTAAGACCCCTTATTTCCGAAAACAGGTTATCCAGATGCCAGATAATTGCCAGGTGCTTGAAGAAGAGGCAGCCTCATGCACCGCACAGGCTCTCAGATTCTGGGTGCAGTGTTCTGCTGTTGGTCATCCATGAGAAAAGCTTTTTGGGATTGAGACATTTTTGAAGAGAAGGGATCTTTCTCCTAATATTGCATATACCCATTCTGATAGGTAATGGGCAAATGGCCATCCAGCAATTTCACAAAACTCCACACAATGTCAAGAAATGGGATCAAATTGGTATTCCTTGAAACAAAGTTTTAACTCTGGAACACAGATAAAAGCATGTATCTCAACTTCAGACACAAGTCCCCATTCAGAAGCCTGTCTTACAGCTAAGAGCAATGGAGTCAACAGACTGGCAAGCAGACATCAGTTGTTAGTTTTCAACACTCTTTTGGGCTGACATTAGAGATTTTCAGAAGTTGAAATTAAGGAACATTTGATGAGTTTGTACAGCTTGTTGAAAAATATTCCATTTGACACAAAACATACTGCCTTTCAACCAAGACCCAATATCCTCCTGCTCTTCTCCCCTGACTCTACTGGTCTTATCTAAAAATAATTTGGTTTGTTTACTCAGTGAAAAATTGAATGTTTCCAAGGGCACTGAGATCTTTTTTCTCTTCATCAAGAGCTCAAATGTCCACTGAAAAAGCTTTGATGAGACATTTTCAATAAGATCCAATGAAGAAAGAGAAGAGATGGGGGAGGAAACCACGGCTTTTTTTTTTGTTGAAACACACAACAGAGTTCCTTAACATCAGTTGTGGGAATGAAGAAGAAAGTGTCTGCCTTTGATCTGAAGGGAATCCTACAGTTTTTCTGAATTCTGCCAGCTGCTGCAATTCTGCACTTCCACTCAGACAAAACCCTACATTATGATTGAGCCTGAAACCAACGTAAACAATCCTGTGCCCTTTTAGCCCTGCCGTTGGAAGATGGAGTATCAGTGGAGCTGAGAATTTACTCAGTACATCTAAATGAAGTGTAACCTTCCAGAGTTAGATGGCACCAGCTAGATAACCCCATTCAAGTGGAAATAGATGAAGGATGACACTGAAGATTGCATGATGTGGCTGTAGCTGATAGTCCTACTTGTGACTTCCGTACTAACTGTACTGGACATACAATCACCAAAAAGTTTGTCATTGCTAAATCTGCAAAAACTCCCCAAAAGACTAGCTAAAAGTTTTGTCTGCAGGTGAGGGAGAAGAGATTCATTATGCCATAGACTGTTTCATGCAAGAACAAATTAGGGATAAATGGATGAAGAATAAATTGAGGCAACAATTAGGAGAAAGTCCTTAACTATTGAAGTAGCCAGGCTTTGGAAGAGTCTGCCAGCAGACTGAATGAAAGAAGTGCAGAATCAGAAGGTTATTTGTGTGATAACAGGGTTTGGGCTCGGCCCAGAAGATCCTGTACTGTGTAACCTTAGAGTCCACAAAACTTGATGTACTTTTTAACCTCCACAGTTTTATAGCTCTTGAAAATTAAATGTTTTCTAAGAGAGTGTGAGGAGCTAATATTATCTGAAGATCATGCATGGATGATGAAAGAACTGTCTGATGGGATACACACACTCGCACAGAGCAGAGGACATGGATGGCGGATATTTCTGAGCCCTCCTTTCTGAATGCAGGGCCATTGCTCAGGAGGGACCTCACGGGATGTCCTGGGCAGCATCTTGTAAAGGTGCAGGTTCTACATACCCAAGGGCAATGCCTGTGCCTACACATCTCCAGCAGGTCACGTGGGACCCACTCTTTTAGTAGGTGCTTTCCAATGGAGTGGAACACCTGGGAAGGGCAAGCTGCAGATGAGAAAAAGGAAAGACAGGACAGAGGCAGAGCAGAACAATGAAGAGAGAAAAGGAGGGAAAAGGCAGAGAGAAGTGGAGAGCTGAAGAAGAAAAAAACAAACCAGAAAATGAGTATAAATGTGTGGGGCTGGCTAGGGAAGGAGGAAGAGAGAATGACAGAGATAAGAAATGGGGAGAGTGGACAGAAAGGCCAGCTGATGAGCATGCCCTAAGGAACCTCTGGCCTTGCAGGCAGTGGAAATTAAGGAAGCTGCCAGCTCTGAGTCAGGTCCCAGTGCAAGTACCAGGTAGCTATTGCTCACCTGTCTGTGCCCCTGCTTCATGACAGTGTCCTATCTTGCTGCTCTGGGCTATTTTCCCTGATGAGCATGTGACCCTCTCCCTGTCTCTTCCAGCTTCACAACTGTGGTAGAGTAAATGTTTGGGAAATTCCTGTTCCTCTTGTTTTGCAGCATCTGGAGTTAGGGCTGAACAAAGCCCTTCAGGCTGGGAGGTTTTGGAAGGAAGCCCCACACTCACTGGGCCTTTCGCCAGCGAGTTAATCCTTTCTGTATTGACCCTTCTAGAGGCAGCAGTCCCAGGCCACCAAGGATCTGATAGCCTTGAACTCTCCATGCCTGTAACTGTGCATGCTGCTTTTTAGTGCTGATCTCTTCCCAGCAATTTCCTCCTGAGGCCCCAGGCGGTAAAGCAGGGGCAATACAGATCAGCCAAATCATTCCTTATTTTCTCAATCAGCGCTCAGTGCAACTGTCATTGTGTCAGTCAAGACAGAAGATGCTATGCCATGCACTTCAGCTGCTTTTGTTCATGTTGCTGCTGCCTTGCATATGTACATGGCAGAAACTCTACACTTCCCCATAGACACCCACAGTACTTTCCCAGGGCCATTTGCTGTAAGCTGCATAGATCATTGCAACATCCCTTACCCACCTGCCCCAAGCATGGAACTAAAATCAAGCTGGGCTTCAGCAGAGCTGAAGGTACAGAGCAGTTAAATGGTGCTTGCTGAGTGGCATGTGTAAGTGTCTATGTGTCCATGGGGGTTAAAGGCAGCACAGACGTGTCCAGGGTGACTCAGTGCAGTGTACAAGGGCATGCACGTGCTGTATGGATGTTTGTCCTGTGTCCCATGGGGGGCTTGAGGTCAGTTCCATGACTTGGAGTAGGTAAATGGAAGACAGAGAATATTAATTATCTTTGGCAACATCTGTAAGTCTCTCAGCTTTCACAAGGAGCCATTGTAGCTGAGGATCACTGCAGCTATGGCAGTAAACTGCACCGCTTGAGAACCCGGGCTTAGCCTTGTCTTTAATACAGACTTTCTGTGTAATCCCAAATTCCACAAATAACTCCTAGTGCCATGGTGCTCCTTCAGCAGCTGTTTTCCAAAGGCCAGAACACTCAGAACTAGATGCTGAGGTCAGCTGGAGCTGGCAGCACTCAGCATCTTCAGCAAGCAAGGCTTGGCCTCCCAGACACTGCTTCACCCAGAACAAGAGGACACTCTTGCAGCCGTTGTCCAGAATAACACTCTACCTTGGTTCCTCCATCCATAAAATAGGAATAAAAAGCCAGCACAGAATCCTTTGGGTGGGATTTGAGTGCCTAGATAAAGGCTCCTGGTGCTGTTTGGAACAGCTCAGCTATGCAGCATGCCTGCCAGGTGATGATAAGAAGGTTACGGACCTGTGTATTTCTGAGATGGCAGCTGGAGGCCAGGCAGGTACCCCACAGACTTACAGTGACCAGATGTCTACATTCAGGGGACTGACCGCCCTTTCTTAAGGTCTATGAGGTGCTAAGACATCCCCATAAAGAACTCCACAGCAATGTCTTCATAAAGATATATTTTATACAGCCGACCCAGCTGATTTCTTCTTCACCTGTATTGTAGACAACTCTCAGGCAAGTTCACTCTCCCTGGCATGTTAGGAGGAGTGCAGAGAAGCATCTGCCACCTGGCTTTTTCTTCCACAAATAAAAGCTAGGCCCAAGGGTTTTTACGACCTTTAAACAACTTACTCTTGCTCCTGCATCCCAGCTGCAGGCAGTCCACCTGGTCAGGGTGTTTGCTTGGGAGGAAAAAGCTACCTTCTGTGGGAGATCTGAAAGGCTTTTGTTTCCACATCAGATCTCCTGTTTGAGAGCTAATGCAACACCTCCAAGAAATGTAAAAGGGAAAACTCTGGCCCCCGCGGAACCGACAAGGCTGTAAATCTAGAGAAAATCTTCCTGTGTCATTTACAAGCCAGCACATCAGATACCGGCCTCTTGTGCAGAGTGGCTTGGTCCAGGCGCATTCCTTCATCTCCTTCTCCCAGTTACAGGAGCAGGGGACATTTACTGTGGTGGTGTTCTGGGAAAAGGGATTGCAAGAAACAACATTTATGTCCTTAGATGGGCACATTACAGAAATTCATTTTGTTGTTCTTCCAAGGAAAATTAGTTAGCTATAATCTGCCAGCTGGACATAGGGAGAAACTCCATTATAACCTCCTGGATTTAGCATTCTAGGACCAAAACTGCAAGCCTAAAGCCTCTCTTTGCTCTGAATTCCCTGGCTTTCTGATGCGTGCTGTCCTGGCAACTCTACCATTTTGGCTTTTCTCATGAGGTTATTGATAGGCATTTTATTGCACAGGGAAACTGCCATCAGCTTCTGCTGGAAAAGGAAGGTTCAATATTACTCTTGTTTCCAGGTGTTCTTGACTTTATCTTCAGGGCAGACATTTACTATTCCATAAATTCCATCTGCAGTTTTTTAGATATTTCAGGAGCTGGAAAAAGCTCTTTATAATCAGGGGTGAGGAATGAAGCTGGATTTTGTTTTTCAGGGAGAGTGGTGCAAAATTTTTAAAAAGTAGAGGCTATATCCTACAGTTTTTATTTCTACTGGAGTTTCTGATTCCCTGCTAAAATCAAATTATGTGAGATCTGCTTGGAACTGCTGAAATCAGTGGGAATCCAACATCCTTGCTGGAGCTGAGGCCAGACTCTTGGCCACGTGCCGAGAGGGCATGCTGCAGGAAGTTTCAGCCATGCTTGCCCTTCACCCTTGAGCATCTGTTCTTGACCATGGCTGGAGAGAGGATTCTGGGCTACATAGACCTTTGATCTGAAATAGTACGGCCTTTGTACTGCTCTTATGCATTGTCCTCTGGATTCTTTGCATCTATAAATGTCATAGTGCATGTTAGCTGGTTGTGCTCTGTCACTGACATCCTCCCCCTCTGTAACAGACCACGCTTGTGTCCAACATCAGTCCTGCCCCCAAACACCACCAAGGTAGCTGCACCAGGGCAGGATGAGAGCTAATGCACCGGGTGGACTTGTGTTGGGCTCTTCATAGCATGTGGGGAGTTTCCAGCTGCGAAGCTCTAACAACAGTTGACACCTCTGTGCCGTATCTGTTCTGCAGAGTGGAGCCAAGGATTGGGCCCTCAGCCTGGAGTATGCTGTCAGAGCTTTGTGTACATGCTAAATTAACACACACCAAAAAACTGTAAGTCAACTGTGCTACAGATGTTGGGGAATTGATTGTATGCATGTGTGAAGGGGGTGACTATGCCAAATTTAAACACCTACTTTATTCCCTTGTGGGAAGTTGATGTTCTTAGAGCTTAGCTTAATGTATGTGTCACGAAACAAGACTTTCACATTTCTCATGAGAGAGGAGGTGCAGGGGTTTATATACATACAAGCATTTTGAGCTAGGTCTTTTTCCTGAAAATGTGAGCAATCACTGTAAATGAGGAGAAATGCAAAACTGACAAATTTTCCCTCTAAATCACCTTGTTGTTTAGATCTCAGTGTTTTTTACTAAATGAAGCAAGTCTTGAGGAACCAATTCCTGCAATCATAGTCATGAATATAATGATTTTTCTAAGGTCAGTAATTTTGTATTGACTACAACCCCTAAAATTGAGATTACAAGATCTTCTCACACGTTCTTCTCAAATGTTTGCCACTTGCACAACTGTGTTCCATTCTGGTTGATTAAAATCATGGCTGAACTTCCTGACATGAAATTCAGTCTGCTGTGGTCCCTTACCTGTATGTTCTTTGCCAGGTTGAAAACAGCACGCCAAACTGCCTCTGGTGAGCTAACAAAGCCACAAATGCTGAAAAATATCATCCCACCTGCTCATCAGCAAACACCAGTCATTATTTATGAATTGAGGTACAAGAAGAGCAACATTTTTGGGACTCATGATATAGGACAATGAAAGAACATGGGCATTTAGCATGTGGTTATGTGGGTCAAAGAGGAAATAGAAACCATCTCCAGAGAGGAATATTGTAAAGCAGTAAATGAGTATAAGTAGAATTTTTACACTCCAGAAGGGAGGAGTTAAAAATAGAGACATTAGGAAAAAAAGATTTCTGATGGTAAGATGTATTGGACTATAGAAAGGTCTCGTGAGGGAAGAAATAGAAGCTGAATCTCTAAAAACTTTTAAGCAGAGATTGAACACAGAAGCAATAAATCTTGAATCGGAAACAGCCCTGCACTGTGAGAAAAAGGGGCTAGATGGCTTTACTGTACTTTTCCAGGTCTTGTAACCAAGTGACTCTTTGATGCTTTTTGTGGATGGTTGAAGTTTTATAAGTAGTGGGGGATCCGTTAGGGTGAAAGATACTGTGGGAGTACCAACTGGTCTCATTCTCTCTGTGTTTCAATAAGTACACCGATAATCTCCTGAAACATATGTCCCGGCCCAAATTCTGAAGCAGAAGTTAGGAAGAGTAGTTACAGCCACAAGACCAGACCTACTCAAAAGGGGAGAAATGAGGAGCTGCTGTTTCTGCTAACATGCTGGGAGAGTGGCAGGTCACAGGTGTGTACTTCAGGGACTCATTTCTGGCCGAGTATTTCCCTCTAAATTAGCAAAGTTTTAGGAGCTGGCTTTGAAAACCTTGGTTTACACAATCAGCTGTTGGTTGTAAGATCCAGTAAGGCTCCACGTGAAACACAACTCCAGCAAGTAAGCAAATAACAGGATTTGGCACATCCCAATCTCCCACATCCCAGTAAGTTCTGGTCCTGTAAGACACATGTCCTTGTCGTGTGAGTGACATGTATGCTAAGTGATGTTAATGATTGTTTATTGCAAACTAAACATTTTTACCATCTGGCAACTTTAGATGACAAATGTCAGAACATTTCCAGCAAATGAAATGTTTCCATCACCAAAACCAAGCTATTTGCTGGATCTCACTTCAATGTGAGATTAATACAGCTGCCTGTAACCCAGAGAAAAAATCTGTAAATACGAATTAGATTTAGTTTACATTATCTGCCTCCTCAGCCCTTGTGTATTCAGTGTACATGCTGCCCAGGCACTAATGCCTGGCTCTGGGCACACAGCATGCTATCCTTTCCCTTCCACAGACAAAGCCTCGCACCCAATTCTTTTTTTTCTTGCTCATTTTTATCTTACCTGTTACTCTGGGCTTTTATGTGATGTGGCTACTCTTTTCTAAAATGGCTATTTTCATGGTTTTAATTAACAACAGGAATTTTTCAGAACACTAAAATAATGGACTTCTTAAATTACAAAACCGCATTTTTTAAAAATCCCAATTTTCAGAAACTTTCTGAATATTCATAGAAAGGGAGTTTAGAAAAGAAAAAAAGAAAGAAAGAAAAGGGAAATAAAGGAAAGATTGAAGCTATCTCCGAACAGGGAAAGGCTTTTCGTGGTATTTGATTTTTAGCCAGTGCCCAGTCTCCAGTCACTAGAGGGCACCCCAATACCCCGAAACCGGCTGCTGCCTCCTCCTCACCTTCCGCCCGGGGAGCTGCGGGCTGACCAAGCCCGGGGGGCGGGGGGGTTACCGACCTGGCTCTGTGGCTCCGGGGGCGCACCTACGTTAGGGTTTTAACGGGGATCAGGATGTGCTTTTGGAGTGGGCTTCTTGATACCCTGTCCCTATTCACTCTGCATCGCAAAGCTGTCTCTGAATGTGTAAATTAGATTGCTTTGGGATGAAAGAAAGTCAGAAAACAAACTCCAGAAGGGCATGTACTCCAATTGCTAAATGGGAGTTCAGTCCTTAGGACAAAACTACAGCTAGATTAAAGAATCCCCTTGAAATGGGCCAGAATGACTGCTTTGCTCCATTGATCTGTTCTTATTGCACCACGCAAGCTGCTAATACAGGCAAAATCATGAGGCCCCTAGACTTTGCTGAGGGAGAAGGCAGCTGGAAAGTTTGTTTCAGAGCCTGAAAATCCCCAAAGTATACAGATATTTGGGTTATGGTGTTTAATTCATGACTATCTTAAATTAAAAGCAAATAATAATAAAAAAATCCCAAGAGACATGCAACTCATATTTGATTAGTCAAAGGAAAGCCTGGAAGAAATGAGATGGGTGCTGTAAGGACCTCTGACCATTCTGACCTGGCCATCGAGCTAGATCTTTTCCCTGCAGACTCAAGTCTGTTCAGTTCTGACGGTCTGGTCTTCTGTGCCTCAGTTTCCCGTGGAGAGAGTACAAAGGCAGAGCTGAGCTTGGCCCTGGCTGAGCCTCCCAGGTGCCTCTTCTTGCTGGGAATAGTAAACCTTTATTGTTAAGGTCTAGGTTCCTCGAAGTGGCCTGCAAGCTCAATGAACCTGAACGCTCCAAGCGAAACCCAAGCAAAGGCACACAGTTTTAAACACTCTTGGAATAAAATCCCCTCCACGGCGTCAGCGTGGTGCTAAGGGGGAGAGGCAGAACACGCCAAACTTGGCTCCGCTTTACCCCAAGCTTTCAGGAAACTCCTCACAGTGAGGCCAAGAGCTATGTTCATAACAAAACTTAAACCCAAGCAAAATTTATCACGTTTTGAGTTACTTCATGAAAGGTTAGACTAGCTTGGGATGTGCTCTGCTGGGATAAGAGGAGAGATGGATTCTGCCCTTAAGGGCCAATTTCACATTCACTGAAATCACATGCAAAGCTCCCAGGGAAGCAAGCTTAAACCTTTAAACACTGCTAGAAAGCAGCTACCACAGTTCTCTATCACTCCAGTTAACCATCGATAAACAGTTACTCACTTGACCTCTATTTGATCTCTCCCTCTGCCCTCCAAGAAATCTTTCAGGGCCAACACTCATTATGGATATCTCTGTGTACATGAACTTTTGAGGCTCTCTTACTGCAATGAGAACACACCTCTTTGCAATTCTATCTGAAACCCGGTTTTTTGGGGAGATTATTTTTTTCCTTCTGCAGAGCAAACAAATCCAACAACTCACTTCTCTTAGTTTATACTGCTTTATTGCAAATACTTACTACTAAAAGTCCTGTTTACTACACATGTAAAGGATGAGCTTGGAACCCTGACATAGCAATAAGGAGGGAAAATAGTCTTAGCACTTGAAGCAATAAGGTCAAACACAGGAGTCAAGAAAGATGTTCAAAATGCTCTAGGGTTGTCCTCTTCCAGCTGCTGCTTGGATGCGCAGCAAGACTTCAAAGCCTTCAAGCTTTCACTTGACAAATAGTCTTGGGGAAAAAAAATTAATGTAGGAATGTCTCAAGAATAAGACTACTATTAAAAAAAGAATTCTTAGGCAAAACAAGAATGACAGTAAGATGGAGGTAAATCTAAGGGCATATAGTTAGTAACTGAAGAAAGAAGAATTTTCTATGGATGCCTTGATTGTTATTTTTTTAGATGTATGATAAATTGAAGAATTCCAGAGTTGTTACAAAATAATGTAAGTACATAAAAATATTGGAACGCTCAAAATCTCCAAGCTATCTTAACTCTGCAACCTAAGGATAACATGCAATAGTTAATGTCAATTTTAGCATTTTAGCGTCTTTCATTTCCTTCCCATCACAGCATCATACTATGTGGAAATAAGCAATTTAAGCATACTTTAAAAAAAAAAAAAATCTTGAAGAAAAAGACCTGCATCTAGAGACAGAGATACTAAACTGCTGTAGTCATTATCATGTGGGCTAGTGTATGATGTTACAACAAGGCAGCAATAAGTTCAATTTGGTATCTTAATTGTGCAGTCCCACAGCCTAATACGTAGAGATTTCTAAATGTAATTATTCTTAACTCTAGATCCCTGAATTTCCTGGCATTAACATGCTTGGTTTGTAATGTATTTTACTTCAATTTGCTGAGATGCACTGTGAGTCTTAACTCCACTTAAATGTAGATTCTGCGTGAACATTATGGCTGTCCAAAAAATGATGCATTTTGTTACAGATACTAAGTCCAGGAAATATTAAGGAAGATCCCACTCAAATAGTATTAGTGAGAACAAGATGAAAACAGGGGTACTGTTTTCCCAACCTGAGGACATTTAGTTTAATTCTTAACTCACAAAAAAGTTTCTTAATAATGAGTTGTTTTGTACTGGCCAGAAAGGGCTTGCTTCAGACATAATCTGTGGGGATTTAAATCAACTTCAGATAATAATGATTTCATTGCTGGGTTATGCCAGTCTAAAATTCTAAGGAACATAAATGTTGCCATCTCCCTGTTTAAGAGGAAATGTAATTTGATACAAACACACTAAAAATTTGGAATATTGTATTATTAAAAGAGGTTGTCTCATGCTGTGTTGAAATCAACAGTAGGTCTGTTTAAGGTTTCTGAATTCGTCCTTTCTTTGTTAGCATTCAGATAAAAGATTAAATTTACTGGCTATTAAGGAGTTCTGGCTGCAGCTGGTTTGGGGGGTGAGGGGGTGGGGGGATTCAGCCACCCAGCTCATCGAGGGGTGCAGATGGGATTTTTTGAGCATTCAGATAAACACTGGTCAATTCCGTGGGAGTTAACATTAAGCTGAAACGAAGTCTTCACAGAATTTAACACTTGCACAGTCATTTGACTTTCTTTTAAATGTACGATTAGTTTAGATTTCCCACATTTCCCTGATTTTTCCCTGACTCTAGATTTGGGGGGTCCAGCCATAAGACCCCGTTGAGAGTTTTTTCCTTGTTTTGCTTTGCTTGTGGGTTTTTTTGTTTTGTTTTGTTTGTTTGTTTGGGTTTTTTTGCTTTGTTTGGTTTGGTTTGGATGGGGGGTTTTTGTTGTTGTTGCTGTTTAAATCTTAAGCTCAGAATGGTGGTACTGTAAGCAGCAATTTGTTCCTGATGGGGGGGAAAAAAAATCAGTTTATAAAAATTGTTCGGTGTTCAGGTGAGCTCGGTTATTTTATGGAGATCTCTTCTTCTTCATCCCAGTAGCGGGAAGACAGCAGGGAAGCCGTGAGGGCAGCCCCACGGCACAGGGCTGTATGTCGGTCAGGTCTCCCATCCCTTGCTCGCCCCGCAGCCCCTTTCAGCTCTCTCGGGCTTTGCAGCCTTGAATTTGCTCTGACCCGAAACAAAACCCCGCTTGGGGATACCCACCAGGGGAAATTCTGGGCACGGAGCAGGCTGGTCTGGTCCGGTCTGGTAAAGTTGCCCTGGCAAAATAACCCCGAAGCTTGCTTAGATTTCTGATTTCCGCATAGGAGAGAACATCCCTATGGGTGTGTGCAGGTGTGTGCATGCCTGGGGAGGAAGCAAACAGCACACGAAAGACCAGCGGTTTATCAGGCAGCCGTCGAAGCGGGGCGGTCCAGCACTGCAGGGTCGCCTTTCCTCCCATGCGAAGCTCCCCGGGGACCTTGCCCAGCACCCGGGCGTGGGCGGAGGCTGCGCCCCGCCGCCANGATAAGGGGGGGTGGGGGGTGCTGCCGGGTGCGGCGTCCCGGGTACTCCGACTCCCTTCTCCCCGGGAGACTTGGTCTCCCACGCAGAGGCGGCTCTGGCAGAGGGTAAGGGCAGCCGAGGCACACGGGGAGCCGAGGTATCCCGCCCTAAGGAGGGTGTGAGCCCTGTTTGAAGCTGGCTGCACTCAGCTTTCCAGAGGTGTAGGGAGACCCTTCGTATCTGCGTGCTGCAACTCTTAGAGTCAGCTCTGAAGGTCTGTCCAGGCATTTCCTAGGATCCGACCAGTTTTCCCCTTCAGTTAACAACATGAGTGCATGTCTGGGGATGCCGAGGGGGAGACTGCTACTCAGATTTAACTCTGATCTCATTCCACATCCATCCAGTTTCTTTCCCTGGCCTGATTTTCTCTCTGCTCGTAGCAACAGCAAAGACACATTATTACCCTTTACGTGAAGAGCAGTGTGGACAGCCCAATGTGCCAAGCACAGCACTGGTGGACAGCAGCGCTTCTAGCAGCATTTGCAGTGGGATTACGATTTGCATCTCCCATCCCTTGAAAATGACACAACTGTCACAGCAGTTGTAGCCAGACTTGTAGCACTAGTTCTGATTATTGGCCCTTTCAGTGCATCAAGTTCCTGCACTACTGTGCTAGCTTACCTAAAAGAAAGGGAGGAGAGCAAGATCAGCCTAAACAAATTGGTAAGCAGGGACAAAGGAAACCAAATAACTAGATTTAGGGGAGCTGGATGTGAGAATAAGCTTCACCAACATATGTCAGGGAGGGAGGCAATTCATGTGTCAATGTAAGTATTTCCCCCAGCATTAGAAACAAGCTCCTCTAAGTGAAACAGCCACAGGTTAGCAGAGATGCAGGATTTGGGCCCCTGTTTCCAACCTCATGAGGTGTGCCTGAAAGAGTTTGAAGTTACCCAGGACATAAACTGATCATCCTGCTGTCTTTGGTGGCATAGTGGACCTGTCTTTTAAACACCTCCGGACCAGGATTAACTCTACCCATTCACCTCCATTCTGTCCCAACCTTACACAAGGGCGCCTGTTTTAAATGCAGCCGAGGGGTCCAAATTCAATCAAACCCTCGATGTTTATTTAAAGTATTGAATAGCAACAAACAGGGCCCCGTGGGCTTGGACTGCAGACAGCGAGGACGTGCTTAAGTCAATTACACTTGACAATGCTGTAATAGCTCAGGGTAAGCGGCACCCCTTAGACCTCCCGGCTCTGCACCGCTATCGGGGCTTTCAGCCGAGGTGCCAGGGAGCCCAGCGGCATCTGCAACACAAAAGAGGCAAAACGTTGCAGTAAATGTACGACTGGGTTCAGCTGTGGTCTTTCGAGCCAAGCGTGCGGAGGAAAAAACTGAAAGCCTCCCTCTCTTTTTTCCCCCTCAAATCCCCAGATAAACTTCTGGGAAGATGCTTCGTACGAGGCGCTGGATCTGATGCCCAGGGCGCCACTGTAAATCTAGATTTTCGCGCCCAAGGGAGTGAAGGGGGACGAACCCTCAGGGAGCTCTGGTTCAAGAGCAGTGGGGCCGGGGTGCCCAGAAGGGACCGGGGCTGGCATAGTTTGGCGAGAAAACTTTATCCCCCCGTCCGGGCTGTACGGAATGACCGTGATCCCGGCTCCCCGCCGCGCCGCAGCCCCGAGCCGCCGTGCGGGCGGGAGCCTCGGGGGGAGCGCACCGCCGCTGCCGTCCCACGGGGGCTCGGGTCGCGGAGCTTCTGGGGCAAGCGCTTTGCCTGGGGGAAGACTGCCGGGCTGACGGAGCGAAAAGAGGAGCCCTCGCTTTTTTGGTTCCTTTCCAAGCATTTTTAACAGAGGAAGGATGTAATAACATGCCACGGGCAATAAATCATAGGCTAGCTACTCCCCCTGGCTCCCCTCCCCCAGCCCCGGCGGTCCCGGCCCCTCTATAGAGGGAGGGGAGGAGGGGACTCCAGCAGAGCGCCGCAGCCGCCGGGACGAGCAGTCCAGCGCCTGCCCCGCGTCCCGCCAGCCGCCCCAGCATGGACCTCCGAGCCCTGGCTCTGCTCGCCTTCGCCCTGGCGATCGTCTCCCTCTCGGAGGGTAAGTGAGCTGCCGGTGCGTCGCCGCTCTCGCTGCCTGCTCGCCGCTTGCACCGCTCCTGCCTGCGGGCACCGGGGAGCCCGGGCGGGAGTTACGGTCCCGCGGAAATCCCCGCTCTTCCCCCGCTCTGCCCGCAGCTCGCCCGCTCTCTGGCTCCTGCCGCGGCTCAGATGTGCGCGCCTGGCGAGGGCCGAGCGGTTGCTGTTGTGAGCTGGAAGCAGGCAGGCTCTCCCTCCCTCGCTCGCTTTTTTCGAAAGAAGGCTGGTCAAAGCGATCCTCTTTGCCAAATTTATCCCGGATTGAAATCGGCTGGGGGAAGACTTTCAACAGCGCGCGGTCTGCGAGGAGGTGGTTTGGTTGCAAAATACGCATATCATTGTCCCCTTTAAAAAAACAGCCCTAAAAGTTACAAGAAATGAAAACCAGGCGGTTGTTCGTTTCCTTTTCTGCCCTTTTTCGTGATCTATCTTCCCTCGATCAGGGCAGAGCTGAGCCAAAGTGGTCACTCAGTAGGAATTCACCGCACCCCCGGCGAGGGTGCACGGAGAGGTTTCGGGGGAGCGCAGAGAGGTGCACTGACGGAGGTCTGGGGAAGCGTGGGCTGGCAGCCGGCGACCGCTGCCTCGGCGGCATTTGTCGCTAAGGCAGCGACACCGCGGCTGTCCCTCCCGCACCGCGGTGCGGTGCCGTCTCACCGCCCGCTCGCCCCACGCCGGACGCGCAGTCCCGCGTGTCACCACCGGAGCCTGGCCGCAGCGGCAGCTGGCCGGCTTGTGCTCGCCATGGGCCCGCCGTGGGAGCCGCCGGGTGCGGACAGCCCCGGAGCCCGCAGCAACCTGCGCTTCTTGCTCCGCATCCCGCGGGCAGCGGGGAGCCCAGTGCCGCGGGGCTCCGGGGGAGTGGGGACCGCACGGAGCAGCCACACTCCCCACGCGTGGCGGGGGTCCTGCCCACAGCCTCTGTGCACCTCCCGGGCGCTCCTCTGGCTTCTCTGCTGGCAGAGATTTGCCACCTTTTGTCCCCTCATCGAAAGCTTGCTGGCTAGGTAACGACCGCTCTTTCAGTCCTCCGCTCCCGTCTCATTCTCCCATTTTGGCGACCGAAACTTGGGTGTTGCCCACACAGGGTGGCCAAGGATGCCCTCCGGTGCCCTCTTTGTTTAGCCTGAGAGACTTAATTGCTCCCGATAATTTCGCCGATGCCTTTCCCCAGTGCTGTCCCAGCAGCAACCCCGTCGCAGTGAGGCTCACAAAAAGCCAGCACGGAGCACGCACTGCCCCGGACAGACTCCCACAGGCAGACCTGGCCAGGTGGGCTCTGGCCCCCGCCGCTTACGCGGAGCGCGGCTCCCTGCGCACGGCGGAGCGCACAGCGCCCGGGCGGCTTGGCCCGGCCGGCAGCAGGTGCCGGGGTACCCAGAGCGGGGTCCCCTCGCCCTCCAGTGTGGGTCTCGAACGAGTTCGGGGAGCGCTACCGGCTCGCAGCAGGGCTGCAACCCGAATGGGAGCCGCCGGAATAGGGGAGCGGGGCCGCCGGGGGCTCGGGGGCTCTCCCGCTCCTCGCCTTCCCCTCGGCAGCGCTTAGCACAGGGTCGGGGGGCTGGCAGAGCTGCCCCGCTGCACCTCGCTTTGCTCCCTGCCCGGCAGCACTTCTTAGCTGGCAGCACACGGCGGTGGATATCGTTGTGGCTGGGTAGGCGTGTCGAGACCTGGCTAAGTAAATGGCTTAAAAGGGTTGGAGAACAACTAGTACAAGGAGAGAGACCCCACCGACTTGCAGTGATAACAGTGAAGTATTTTGTCTGCTTTGCATGTCGTGTAGAGCTCTCAACCCTCATCCGGATGAGGGCTTGCAGGACTACCTTGTCCTGGAAGGCAGGCGAGCTCTGAATTCTTCCTTGGCACCCTGGTAAATCTGAATCTGCCTTTCACAGGCTCAGTCCCCAGGGAAATGGAGCTGTTGTTCTAGTCTTAAAAAGTTGCCAGCCCTCTCCTGATATTGACAAATGCACCTTTGGATGAACAGGAATAAAATGATGCTTCCATCAAATGTTTTGTCTGTTCATGCCCAGCCTGCTTGCCTGGATATAGCTTCTCTCTGCATTCCAGTGCCCGGAGCTTCCCAGCACGCACAGCAAGTTACTGACGGTAACTTCGCAGCAGAACTGGCAACTCACTTGGTCCCTTACTGTCCAGTTTCAGTGCTGGTCAGGCAAGGCAGATCCCTACGGGGTGAAATAGATACTGTCCAACCTTGATAAGTGGTCACTCTGTGAGGGAGATTTTTGTGAGCACTTTGTCTCTAGAGAGAATTTACCAGCAGAAGTTGATGTTCAGGGCCAGCAAAACTCAGCTTTGAGTTAAAAAACAGTAAAACTATTTATTATTAAAAACAAAACAAAACACCCAACACCCTAACCCAAGAACACTTCTAGTGGAGACCAAAAGAGATGTTTTCTTTTTCTTTTTGTCTAAGGAAATAAGGCAGAAGGAATGACATTGAGATGTCTGAATAGCATCTGACTCTTCAGTAACTTTTGACTATAGTCACCCACTTTAACCAGACAGATAAAGGTCTCAAAAGCTTTATGTGCCATCAGTTTCATGAAACTGTGTCATGTCACAGTTTCATGTCACAGTGCAATTAACAGACTATAATTTGTCCTACCGAGATAACGGCTTCTGCTTGTGCTCAATGTTTATTAGACATCAGAGAACCCACAGAGCATTCACTTCTGCAGTGCAAACCTGTAGAATAATTTGCAAAATCGGCTGTACTGTGCATGGAATAATTTGTTTCAGATTTTGAAATGAGATAAGGAAGATATGTTTTTGAGCCTTGGGTGAGACCAGCAATCTTCCCTTCCCAAGTTATGGCCCCGAAATGGCCCTTTCCCTCTCCTACTTTAGGACGGTAGGGCTTCATGTGTTGGGAGGTGCCACATGCACTAGTTTTCCCTGGTTTTCAGCCTTGCTGAGAGCAGAGTGAGCCACAGCCAAGCTGAGTGCCGGAGGGCAGTGGCAGGAGATATTGCTTCCCTGTTAGTGATGCTGAGTGCTGACTTGGTCGGTGCCTGTGCTGCCGCTCCCTGGTGCTCAGTGCCTGTTGCTGATCACCAAGCAAGAGGCACAGAAATGCCAAAGCCATTCTTGTACTGGGAGGAGAGTTGTCATTCCACCTTGCATTGGAGTGACAGAAGAACACCAAATGCTGGGGCTTCCCCTCTTCCTTGCTGTGCTGGATGCCCTTTCTTGGGCAGGAAACAACTTTAGGACTCATGGGCATGTTAGTCATGGCTAAACTTTCTCTGTTCCTGATTTCAAGTGGGATGGAATCGAAAGTCCCTCTCAGTCTCAGAGAGGACAGGACTGCATACTCAAATCATAGATCTGAATAGTTCATCTCGTGTGTATTGTTTAGGGTAAAGCTTGCTTACACTTGGTTGGTACAAGCTTTCAGAGACACTTACACTGCAGCTGTACTGAACATTGTTGTATGACTGCGTTCAATCTCAGCCTCCCTTTCCCATATGAACACACTGATGTGTAGTTTTCAGGCACAGATTTGCAGTGGGAAATCCTAGTGCCTTCTCTCACTTCTACATTACCAATATTTACTCTAGTGCGTGTTCACGAGGCTCACCCTGCAGCCCTCCTTCCTCCTCCCCCTGCAGATGGGAGCTTCTCCTCCCATTTATTAACTCATAGACGATATCACTGTGTGGACTGCCATAAAACTGATAGAAAATGTCATCCAATTTTGTTAACTTTTAATTCAGATCCTGGTGTGAATTTAGAGGAACTCTGCTCCTGCTGATGAATTCCTCTCTGTTTGCCCATTTGCCTGTGGGATCTGATTCTGGTTCATGTCTTGGTAGAGGCACTTGGAAAAAAGGGTTTTCCCTTCTGAGGATGGGGTAATTTCACCATGTTGTCTGTGTTTATATGTGCTAGAGACAGGCATTGGTATATATGCAATATATGCAGATCAGCTGCACTTTGAAAAGCTGTCTCTTTTTTCACCTTTCCATATGGCAGTTTAGGGATTCCAAACTTTTCCCTGCTCTTTAGCTCTCTGTGTGCCTTTAGAGGAGCTGGGTTTGGATGCTGCGAGTGCTCCTGTGTGGCTAAATAAACAGGGTGGCAGATTGCCGTGTGGGATCTAAAGCCCTGTCAGATATAGATCTGACCATCTACAGCATGAGCCAGACCTTATGAGGTTAGGTGTATGAATTTAATTCCTCCCAGAGGCTGAAAACGGCTCCACTGGGAAATGGCTTAAAATCTTAGGCAGCTCCTTCTAGACTTCCAGGCAAGACTTCTGTGTTTGTATTTTAGTGTGCATGGAGCTTTGAAGCTTACACACAGAGTGAGGACCTTATTTGTGTGCACTTGGTCACCAGTAATTAAGTTCTTCTGTGGAGAAATCGGGTAGCAGAAGGACTGCATCAGAGGCTGTGGTGAGAGCCAGGCCGCTTTTCTCAGCTCAGCATGTGTATTGATTGCTGATTTTTAGTCTAGGGAGCTAAACTTAACTCTGTCCCTCATGATGCTAGTGACAAGACTCTCATCCAGTCTGGCGGTCCCTGATTAGTATATGGGGAGCGCACCACCTGATAACTGTCTCCTGGATTGCTGTTACTTTGCCACAGGCTGGGAGTTCAAAAGACTCCAAATCTCTCCTGTGAAACCACTGTGATCTCCTGTGATCTCCTGTGCTACAGCTTCTCCGAGTCGCACCTCCTCATGCGAATATCTAGCCTGGGAGTAAAGGTTGGCTGTAGTGGGGAGAGGTCAGCTGCTGGGCCCTGGGAAAGCCTGAGAGACTCAGGGCTTTTCTCTAGCCAGTAAGTCCCCCGTGAAAAGCCTGCACCTGAGCCGAGCCGTTTTGATCTGAACTCTTTGGAATTCATCGCTTTCTTCTGGCTACCTTCTAATTTGGCCTGGGGTCAAAATCATTTGGCAAGAACAACACTGAGGACAAGTGCCCCCTCTTTTGGCCTTTATCTTGTCTAATTACCAGGAGCATCCCTGCACAATGGACTGGCTCCTTACTCTAATCTCTTCTTCTTTACTTATCTCCATCTTCTCTCCCTCTTCTTTTGTCTTCCAAAATCCCACGCACCAGAATTGAAAGGCTGGGTACTGGGGTAAAAGGATTGTGCTGTGAGCTGTGGGCAAATGCTCTCCCAAAGCTACAGCTTTTCTATTGCTTTTTTTCACCTGCATATTTGGAGAGAGTTTCTGTCAGCCCTGGTCTGTGTATCTGTGCTGCTGACCGGGAACAAGAGGGAGTAACGTGTCCTTTCTCTCCCTGTGTCCCGCAGAGAAACCCGTCAGCCTGACTTACCGATGTCCCTGTCGATTCTACGAGAGCAACGTGGCAAGAGCCAACATTAAGCACCTCAAAATCCTCTCCACACCCAACTGCTCACTTCAGATTGTGTAAGTCTCTTACTCTTTCAGCTGGGTGCAAATCTCAGGTGTCAAAAAGAAGAGTCACAGAGCTGGTCCCTGCTTTGGCGGCTGCGATTTGGTCTGTGTCTCATGCCATGATTTCAAATTCATCTCTTCAACCCATGTGTCAGGCACAGCTGGATGCTGCTTTACCCCACACAAAGGAGCCCAACTAGATGTTTCCCAGCTGTGCTCTACCTCTGTGATCTCCCTGTGAGTATGTGATCCCATGTCCTGTTCTCCCATGGGTATGTGAGCAGGAATGCCAAACAGGCCTTGGATGTGGAGCTTCACACCTTGGGGAAAAGACTTTACAGTGGTCTGAGCCTTCTAATGCTCCACTTCTCTATAGACAGGAGTTAAACAAGCAAAAGGAATTCCTAGATTTTGTGTAGCCTCCACAGGAGGTACAGACCCTAAACATGTGCTGGCCTGATCGAGGGACATACCAGGCAGTGGCTGACTCTGGTAAATCACAGATCACAGCAGGACAGAGATGATGGGTTCCCAGTGGAAAATAGCCTCTTCATTTTTGCTGAAAAAGACAGATATTCAGAAAAAATGGGGTTGTTGATTTGTATGTGTGTTTTTAGGACAGTCTTTTTGGTTCATTTGTGCATGGGTCACCCCCTCCCTCCTCTCCCAAAATTCAAAATTTTCAGAAGAAAAAAGTTGTCATTCATCTTTTGATTGCAAGGGAGCCCTACTACCACCAGCTTCTGTTGACCTCTGTAAGAGCGCCTGAGTGACTAGACAGGCTTCTTGTGCATTGCTCCCATCACTAGTTCTGTCTTCGATCCGTGTTGAGCTCTTCCAGTTTCAACTTAAATGCTGTAGAAATCCATTCTTTGTCATCCAAAACATTTCTGCACTCAGAAAACTGATGTGGTTTCATGAGATTTCTCAGGAATGTACAGATATATTGAAGAGCATGTATCCATTCATGAACCAGCTTTTATTCATATGATATTTTTCTTTCTTAAACCACTCTGGGTAGATCTTGCACATTTTCTCATGTGTGCTTCTGCCTTAAGATTTGGTGGAGGACAGTGAGAAAAATGTAAGTCTCAGCTGAGAAATAATTTCCTTTCACAAAAATGGCAAAACCAGCTGTGACTAACTCTGATCTCTACCTATAAACAATTTTGGAGGCAAGCATCCAAACTACAATAGTGTATGGATTTGTGCTCTGGGACTGTCAGTGAATGTCATAAGGGTCCCAGCGCTAAGGCTTTGTAGAGGATTTGGAATTTTCTGGAGTAGTTTCAAGAAAATGACAGGCATTTAAGACAGGATAGAGTATACATTTATCTCTTAATTAACTTGGGATCATAGTCATTAGAGATAGATAAGAGCATGAAATGCAGAAACACAAACAGCTCATGTTCTTGTCCATTCTTGACCCACACGTGTTTGTTTGCAATGTGATGTAGTGGCACACAGTACCCATGAACCTATAGTTCACTATCTTTTTGTTACTTTAAAAAGTAAGGTATTTAAAGACATACCTCCAAATATCCCTGAAACATCATGAGTTTGAACTAGGTCTTTATCAAAACAGAAGCTGAAATGGAATCAAAACTAGCACATAAATTTCTCATCCTGATGGTTTTAACCACACCCTGAATTTAGTGGATATGCATTATAGGGTGGAGGTGGAAGTAACTTAAAAGCTACCATTTTCAGAAATAGAGAATCTCAGTGAAATTATGTAGTTTCAAGGAAAGATCTTGTATTTTTTGCACAAGTACATTCTCCTTTATAGTTGAGGGGAATTGTACCTGAACAAAAAGCCTAAGAGCAGGCTTTTGTCTTTGGTTCTATGGGAAGTCATCTCTCCAAGTCTAGAAATCTCCTCTTTCAATGTCTACTTCTACAAAGCCCATCCTAAATTCCTTGCTTTTCAGTACAGGGAGACAGGCATTTTTAGCATGCAATTAATTGCATCCTAAAGTAGACATCTAAATCAGTTCAGATTAACACTCCATACAATTGCCTAGATCTCTGCCATGACTGTACAAGGAGCAGGAGCTGACAGGCTCAGAAGTAAATGACTAGAAAAATCAGTGTCTTAATATTAAGTGAGAGGAATTGCATTGCATGTAGCTGGAGGCTGGTTACGTGTACTTTTGGTTCTGTACCCTGCGAGGCCAGCTCAAGAGTTCCCAGGCATTGCTAACATCAGCAAATCCATTCTTACTCTCTGTTGGTATCACTTCACTGGAAATACTCCAGCTTGGCACTGCTGTAAGGGAAATATGAATTAGGCCCATTCATCTCTTTATTGGCGCAGGGCTTGCAAGAGTGGATCTTCGATGTGTTTATGTTACAACTATGTTGTTACATAACTTCAGACCAAGGAGCCTTTTTGACCTGTTATTTCTTACGCCATAGTTTTATATTCTGCAGATTTCATTTATAAAGCAGGGAACATTTTGGCTTCCATCCAGCAAAATGCTTAAACAAGTACTGAACTTATTCCTATGGGCATTTCCATGAAATTGCTGTTCTTTGCACTTTTGCACGGCAGGCAGGCTGTTTAAGGGGAAATTTCTGAGCAGCTGGGGCAGGGTGCTTGGAGGAACATGGGAGATCACATCACAGTGGGAGATCACATCATGGCACTCTCAAGAGGCACTGAGATCCCTGGAGGGTGAGACCTGCTGATGCGAGTGAAAAGCTATTATTTGTACTGCTTCTATATGAAAGATGCAGATAGCCCATATGCAAAATTCACAGGACATTCAAATTAGCTGAACAGTCTGGTTTGGAAAGTGCAACTTGAACATCCAGGACAAACCCTTCAGGAGTTTTCTGCTTTTGTTTCCAGTGCTGAGTGAATGCATGAAGGAAAACTTGCCTCTGGCACTGTGGTACTTCCACAGTTGTTGTCTTCTTGCCTGCGACCTGTTAGTTCAGTCTTGTATAAAACAAAGTTAACCAGATCCTTTCAGAACATCCAAGAAGTATGGCTTGGTGTCTGTCCTCAGAACATGTGAAACTTCAATTTTGGGTTGAATCTGACAGCTGTTCTTAATTAATTCCTTGAAAAAATGGCCTACATTTACCATGTCAGTATTTCTAAATGAAGTTTAGCTGTTCCTGGTACTGAACTCATAACAGCCCAGGTATGAAATGGAAAACACCCTCACATGCATACCAGTACAGATCACAAGAATCACCATCAGAGGAGACAAATTGTACCAGTGCTTTGAACCCAGGGATATTTATAATAGCTGCCTTGAGTATGGCAGGGATAACCCATCCTCTTCGTGGATTAACTGAGAGCAACTCTGACACCCAAGGAAGTTGGACACAGCTCTACTCTCCGTAGTGGAATTGCAAACCTCTGTGCAAAATAAGGCATCTGGGGGTGGGGGTGGGCTGAGGAACATCACACACTAGACTCACTCTGACTTTTCTCCTTTGGCAGTGCAAGACTCAAGAGCAACAGCAAGCAAGTGTGCATTGATCCCAAGTTAAAGTGGATCCAGGAATATCTGGAGAAAGCTTTAAACAAGTAAGGCAAGAGACAAATGGACTTAACAGCTAACATCCTGAATTATTAAAGGGTAGAACATTAAGGGCTGGCTTTTACCATGTGGACAAAGTGCGCGTGGAATCAGATATTGTTTTGAAGATGGGTTTGGAGTTGACCTAATCTGTATTAAAACAACAGCTTCTAGTATATCCTAAATGTTAAACTAAGAGTTTTGCCAGGTTTTGAGGCAAGATCTATCCTAATGAATCTGTTCTGGGGTCCCCAACTCATTCTTTTTTTAAAAAAGCCGTTCTCCCAAGGAAAACACTTCCTTTATGCCCCTACTTCCCCAAGCCAAACTACAGTTACTTCAAAATCTATATTGTTCCAGTTTCTTTGGAGCCCCTTTTCCATGTTACACTGGGGGTCTGTTTGCACAGGCAGCTGAGGCCTAGGAGGTCTTGGTGCTAAAAATTGTTTCTCTGCTGGCCAGTGTGGGGTGCTATTAATATCGGCCAAGGCAAGATGCGCTGCCATGAATGAGGCTCTCCCAGAAAGCCAGGGGAAATAGCCATACTTGGCAAATTCAGACTTTTAAAAATCTATTTTTATTCCCCTTGAAAGTTGGTGATCATGGCTACCGTGAGGTGGACCCAGCGTATCTCAGTTCAATTTTACAGTGAGCAAGAGCAGCTCAGAGAACGTATCTATGCTGAGTTGCAAGGGAGGGCTCCAGCCTTCCTGGGATGGAAGAGGAGACAAGTGATGGCACAAAGCATTTCCTTGCTTGTCCAGGCCCCTGAAATTGATCCAGCAGTGGTATTTTGGTCAGCAAGCCTACCTGTGCACTCAGTATCCCTCCCACCCTCGCCACCACATTCCCACCCCTCAGTAACCGCGCTGTAACCGTGCTGAACCTTGCCCCCGCTGCATCTGTAGGGTAAAGGCAGGGCTGGAATCTAGTCATTTGTAAAAGCAATGCATTCTTGGAGAAATGTGGGGAAGGGTATTGCCCCAGGGCAGATGTGAGGCAGTACAGGTAGCTGAATGCCCTCCACTGTTTGCTTTGCAAATGTGTCTGCCAAACAAGGGGTAGGGTTAAAAAGAAAAAGTCTTTGTTCCCCTGTATTTTTACAATAAGCGAGGGGAGAAACGCTACCAGAGGTAGAGAGATTCCCTCCATGTGGCCCTTTTGGCACCACGCTGGGGCCAAGAGTGAGGAGGAGGAGGGAAGGAAGCCAGCTAACAAACTGACTGTGATTCCAGCCCTGACAGCTCTTCCCATCTCATCCGATGCTCAGTGCCTTCTTTGCTGCCAGCACTCAGCCCACTTGTCCTTTGGGCAAATTCTTTGCAGGGGTAATCCAGGTTAATGCTGCCAGGATGGCTTTGGATTTAGGCACAACTGAACCCGAGAGCAGGATGTGGCCCATGCTGACTATCCTAGGGGCTTGAGCTATTTTGTTTTCCAACTTGGGAAAATCCTCAAGCCCCTGCCTAAGTTTCTGTTTGCTGTCAGCCCCAATGAAGCCCTTGGTGCTGTTCATAAGACCTGAAATTTAGGAGGCACTTAGGAAATTTGTGGGGTTGGGCAAACATGATTATGTGCTCAGATCCTGCCTGCTTGACTTAGGGGAACAACTCAGCTGGAACACGTTCTGCTCTCACTTCCACTGGTGAAGATCTGGGGCCAGGTCTACTGAAATCAGTGAGCCCATGCCTGATCTCCAGCCAGATTCTGGGTTTTGTTTAACTAATGCTAATCCGGAAGCAATTCTGCTAATTTGGTGGATTTCATCCTGGTTTGCATTGAGTAACAGAAGAGAATTTGGTCCCAGCTCTATGAAATAAGATGATAGAAAGCATGTATCTCCATCACATAATCCTGTAATCATGGCATTATTTTCATTTTCCAACTAGCAATGCTAGCACCAGCGGCATTTTCGTGCTCCACAGACAGGGCTCTGCCAGTAGCATTTTCACAAGGCATGTTTTTGATATATTTTAGTGCACAGCTTTGACTTCTTCAACGAAATGTACTTTGGAATATATTTATAGCGCATCAAACAATTCATATATTTGAATTGGAGCCATATGAATGTTGGTAGTTTAAAACACCGATATCCCTCTAAACTACTAACAGCTTGTAAAATAAATCTATATAGATCTATAAATGTTAATGTAGCTATCAATTTCAATCAGCCATATATTATATTTTTTCACTTGTACTGAAATTGTATGAAATGTGACATTACCCTATATGCACTAGCAATAAAATGGCTAATTGTTTCATGTTATGAAAACCCAATTGTACATGGGAATTTATTTTTCTGGAATAAAATCAATACGTTTTGTAGAAAGGGCTCTTGTAATTGCTTAAGTAAAATCCAAAGTGTCAAGACATCTTAATCTATACCAGTGCTTCAATATAAGAGTATCTTCTGTGTTATAATCTGCAGCTAAGGGCAGGGAAAAGTTCATAGAATATAGCAGTCCAATACAGTTGACTTTGAAACCAGAGATGTTTTTTAGTAGGGAATTATTTTGCTCACTAATTTTGCTTAGCCTTTATTATTGCTTTATATTCATCACATCTCCATGTAATATACACACTTATGAGACATCAGTAAAATACATTCTGGCTGTCAGGAAACCAAATTCTTTAACTGGCTTTAAAAATCATTGTGCAGCTGCTGTGGCCAACATCATTTGACATTCATTAATTTTATAGACAAGGGGCAAATCAGTCCTTTCTTGAAATAGCTAACAAATCCTTTGTCACTTCCAGGCAATCCCAGTTATCATTTGCAGTCCAGCCTTGACTGCCTTTCCCTTCTCCCTTCGTGCAAGGATATGCAAAATCAGCCCTTTGCAGAGTAAACAGAGACCAGAGAAGGATCCTTGTCACGTTAATATAGTCCCACCTCAGAACTTCCCCTCAGCCCATGAAGTTGGAGTCAGTTAAGCTCAGCTGCTACTGCAGGCACAGATAAGAGAGCTGATGGCTCGGGAGAAGATAAAGTCAAACAGGAAAAACCTTTCCCCTGAGCCCATTGGAAGAAAGGAAAGGAAGCTCCCAACTTCTAGGGGCTGGCTGTGATGGGAGCCAAGCCCTGCTGCTGCCTGCCTACATAGTGCTTGTAAATCCCAGTGTGGTAGCTCATCCTAATTGATAACCTTGTTTGTAAATAAGGGCTGAAGTACAGGACACTAAAATAACTATCTCCTGGTGTTCCACCAAGTGTGTGCTCGGTGAATGTCCCACACAGTGAGAGACAATGTAGGTGAACATCTTCACAGCCTTGTTTGAAGGCACTGAATGCTTGCAAATCCCATAGAATAGCCACTGGTTCTTGTTTATGTCAGTGGGAATGCTGGGTGGGAAAAGCCAGAAATCCAGCCCCCCGCTGCTTTCATAGTACCTCAGGGGTTACCATGTGGATGATGAGGCTCCTGGCTGACAAGTTCTGGCAGGCATTTGGGGAGGCATAGGTGTTTTGGGAAAAGAGTTGTTCTGGCCTCAGAATTTGCAAACGTCCTGTCACCAGGGCACTTTCATTTGCCTAGCGTTCTTCTGAGGCAGAGGGTATCTGAAAGGAGATGATCTTCATTTGCACCCTGCCAGCAAGATGTGAAGGGACCATAGGATAAATGTGAATAAGGCCTTTGTATATGGATAATTTATGGCAGTCTTTTTGTATTTTTCTTTTAATTTAGACCACGTCATCGCACTCATAAAAAAAAGCAACAGAAGAAACGGGGCCCACGCTGCCCTTCCCGTGCAACACCACTAAAGTCTCCAGGGAGAAAGAATGGTAGGAGGCATTAGTTTCTGAGCTGGGATACCTCAGGTTCAAGTCCCTGCTCTTCCACTGACCATCCTATGTGACCTTTGGCAAATATAGTAGCCTATCCAGACCTCCATTTTCCCCCATATTTGTTGACAATAACAATTGTACCCTCCCTGCAAAGGGGTAATATATACATAAAACTCTTAAAACAGGGGGAAAGTTCAGCCACAACAGAGGTGGGAAAATTTTCCCATTTTACAGATAGGAAAATGGACACCCAAAGATGCCAAAATAATCCTGAAGCAAAACCAAAGTCAAAAACAGAGTAAAGGTTTGGAAGCCCTATGTTTTTTAGCTGACCATATTCCTCCAATACGAAACTGGCAGAGTTAAACTATAAAAGCTGGGAATTTGTCACTGGTGTTTTTTAATGACAAATGCAGCACTGGCTGGTGACAACATGTTTTGGTACATTGGTGACTGGTTGACACCTCTCCTAGGGAGATGCTAGGCGAGTCCCAGAGAACAGTGTTAGATATGCCAATGCTCTGGATGTCCTAGTTGGTTTTTTCCCACCAGTGTGGTGTGTCCTGCCTTTCTGCACCAAAAGAAGTAAGGTTACTGGTGTGGGATATTGGAAAAGATATAGTCAAAGAGGAAAACTTTGCTCATGGCTTAGACATCCTCTTTATGCCTGGATGAGTTTTCAGAGGCTACTTTCACTGGGAGTAGCCACAACTGTTTCTGGCTGTGGTCACACAGTCTTAGTTGTCCAGCAGGGATGTCCAGAAAGGGATGTTTGTTCTGGTCCTGTAGGCTAGACAAGACATGCTGAGATATCAGGGTTTTTGAATACCTGATGTTTACTTTCTGACACTTGTAACTCAGCCTTAGTGACCTCATCTGTATTGCAAAAGGCCAATCAGCCTGGAGCAGGAGTAGGGGTCACTTCAGACAAAACCTGGAGACCACCAGCACAGACTGGCTCCTTGTTCTGAGTGAACCCTGCACACGACACACTTGCACTTTGCTGTGATCCCTAATCCACCACTCTTCCTGGGTGCCATGCTCACACTGAGCATGGGAGACTCGATGTGTCTGCCTCCCACCCTGAGCTCCCTACCTCTGCCCTTAAAGCCTCACACATTTACTGAGCAGCATGTGGCTGCTCACCTTCCCTGTCACCACACCTTCACTGAGCAGCTGGTCACCATAACCTGTGATATACTGCCCAGCTGCTCACAGCAGGTGAGGTCCCAAAGCAGGGAGGCCATGAGGACAGTTCCTGGCTGGGCAGCACGCTTGGGGGCCTTTGCTCTCCAGCCACCCCATGGTGGGAGCTGGACACCAACAAGAGCAGAGAACAGGCTGTCCTCTGTGTTCCTCAATCCTCACAGAGACCTGGCACCCTTGTAGACCCCCTGTGGAGCTGCAGTCCCTGATCTCCAGCAGAGCCATGGGGCAGGGGCAGGTAGAGGAGGCATTCCCAGTGCCACTTTCTCCACTACTGGGGCTGCTCACGTATGATTAATCCCTCCTTTCCCTGCTGATTTTTTACCGAGTCTCTTTGCCCACTGATAATTCTCTGCTCCAGCTTTCAAGTCTAGAATAAGCTTCCTAGCCAGCCTTCCTCCTATGTTAGCTCTGACCACCTTACTAACTGTGATGAGCACAACCTGCCCAAAATAACTCCCATTGCTGGGTTTGCCCTGCTGGGTCCCAGTAGCTCCTTGTGGAGAACTTCCCCCAAAATGTTTGGCAAATACCGGTTGGAGGGACTGCAAAAGGAACTGCCTTTGGGTTAGTCCAGACACAGATTTGCTGTTTGACTAGGCCTGATATCAAAGCTTTTGCAACTGAAATAAACCTTAATGGTGTTTCACTCTGTTCTTCATCAACAGGAGGTTCAAGATGTAAGAGGCAAGCATTGTAAGCCGTCTACAGGATTTCTTACTGTAGGACCCAGAGAGCAGATAACCAGTATTAGGGAATGAATACATTTCAGTTATCATGCAGCACAAAAGCAACGCTTCATGCATTTCCAAAGCTTTTTGTTTGGATTTTTTTTTGTGGATTCCGCCCCCCCCCCCCAAACTGGCTTGCTTTCACAGTGCTATTTTTATATAGTAAGATGTAATTATTTGAGAAAAATGTTTTTATACAGGTTGGTTTATTACCTAGCACTGACGGCAGATATGTATTTAAACTAACCCTATGTTATTATATGATATTTTATTACCTTTGCTATGTAGAGGTCCTGCTTTATTTAACTTTCTTTTGGTTCATGCAAGTCTCCTGGAGTTTTAAACCTAGAAGGACATGAACTGTACAGTGCAATGATGTTGTGTAAGTAGTGGAGGAATTCCTTGCCTCCAGAAGTCATCAAGGCCAAGAACATAGGAAGGCTAAAAAGCATCAGACATTGATGAAAGTAGACAGCATTGTCATGGGTGGCATTTATAGGTATTTTGGGTGAGGGATTATACTCAAGTCTACAGGGCTAAAGCCCTTCTCTGAAGATCAGAGACCTTGGTGACAACTATGAGCAGCTGGGTCAATGCACACCTGATATTGCAAGTGCTAGTACTTGGTTTGTAGTGTGTGTTAGGAGCCACAGCACTGATCTGATGTCACCTGGCATTTCCTATGTTCCTGTGTTTCTGATGACAGATTTTAGCACAAAAAGGAATGGGTTATTAAAGGTCTAACCACACGATCATGTTGCAAATTGCTGGAGGAGTCAGATACGTTACCCTGCACCAGGTGTCTCTTCCCACCCATCCACAGGAGATGGCTTCAGCTTGCCTGGCTGGCTTTGCACTGAACTAGGAGGAAATGCATTCATTCACGTGCCCCTTCACCAACGATGCTGTAGCCTTGGCTGCTGAACAGCCACACACAGTCACATGTACCCGAGGGCAGTAACATCTTTGATTGCTCTGAAGATACCTAAAAGAGGATGTCTGGACATGAGAAAAGAGATGCCTGGGGCAAGAGAGAGTATGCCCAGTTTGTGGAAGGAGTGGTGTTTCTTGGGTGTGGAAATGAAGGCAAACACTCACCATTCACCAGTGGTCATGGCCCTCTTTGCTGGTGAACAGGATAACCTCTGCAATTGCCTTTGCAAAGTACACCGAGGGACAGGTACCACTTCTTGCACCAATCCCCTCCCTCAGCCAGAAATTTCTTTCTCCCAATTCCTGCCTGTATATACCGTATCTTTGCTATATAGTGTATGGAAAGACACCTGCAGTACTGCGATAATCATGTTACGCTGTGCACTGGGATCTCGGTGGGGGAAGCACATTTGTGCAGCACAAGGCTTGTGTTTGTATGTATCTGTGTATGTATTGTGAACAAGAAACATTGTAAGACTTTTTTTTTTTGAGCAGATTGCTTCAGAAGGAATCTTCCCTCTTCCCTGCAGCCTGTGTTGGGAACACTGAGAGGGGTGTTTCACTAAGCACTCCTTTTTGTGGTAGGCATCTTTAATGCCAAAGAAGACTTTGGCTAGCCAGGGACTACCTTATTTCCATGTGGATTCAGGTAAAAATCTTGTATTTTCCTCTCTGCAAAACAGTACTATTACAGAGAGTGCTTCAGCTGGGACCACATCACCTCATTTGCTTTAAAGCAGAAACCAACTGCTGTGCCTAAAATGTGTATGTGTGTGATTTTGACATTCCTTCTATTGTTCTTACCAACCTGGTGCTTTAAGTATATTGTGTGTCTGTTTTGAAAGGTCTGGTACCGCTGTATTTGATGAGAATTGGAGTGTTGATTTAATGTGAGTAGGATCAGAACCTGTATTGTAAGGCTAAAGACAGAAAGAACTTTTGAGAAAACTAGAGTTTCTTGTCTTCCCTGGACTGTACTTTAGATCCCAGGGTCCATCTACTGTCCCCACACATGCACCTGCAATTGATAGTGTTTTGACAGAGACGAACACGTGAGTGTCAAAGCCAAGAATGACTTTGGGGCAAGTGTGGAAGAATCTTGGCTCTGACACACAGACATGAGGCTTGTCCTTCCCACTCAGGAAGGTGCATTCTTCCCATCCAAGGACAGCTTGAGGTCTGATCAATTCCAACTGGAGTAAATGAAGAATTAAATAATCCTATGGTTTTGATTCAACAGCGTACTCTCCTAATGATGATAGAGGCCATGAAGATTTTGTTTCTAGGGATTTCCAGTGAATAGATGTGACTGTACAGCCTTGCCAGCTCTGCTGCAGTTGTTGTTAAACAGGGAGTGCATCTGGGGTCAGCACCAGCAGGGAAAGGCCCCTGGGCACATGCCAGCCCCACATTACAGCCTGGGCAAGCAGACTACTTTGACAGAAGCATTGAGATGGGCAGTGCTGGAGCACCCCAGCCAAACCCTGGGGTCCCAGCTCTGGACAGCATAGCCAGGTAGTGGAGATACTGCAGGAAATGGGGTCACCTGTCCACCTTCTCTTCTGTGGCAAACTAGTGGGTGTTGCAGGCGTAGACTGTACTAAATGAAGGGCATTTGCTCCCGGGAGAAAGGCATGAGTAGCAGCAGGAAGGAAAGGGACATCTTGCAAGGACACTTACAGCCAGGTGGTGTTTGTCTGGTTGCCTTGTGGGCTGTCTGCCTTTGGCATTTCTTGAGACTCACACTGTGACATGGGCCCTGACACTGCTGCACTGGTGATGATTCACTACTCATGTAGCTGAGACCACTTGGGGCATGGGGCTGCTCCCAGGGGCCAGCACCAGGTCCTTCCCTTGCCTGGGCAAGGTTGAGCACAGTGTGAACACAAGGGTGGCACACACCTGGCCAGAAATAACTGAAGACTTAAGTGACAACCTGGTAAAAGCTTTCTCTTACTTTAGACCAAAATTCAATTTTCAGCAGGAAGCTTTGCTTTTTACCTTTATTTGCGTGATGCATCAGGAAGGGCAGCTGTGCACTTCACACTAGAGAAATCAATCACTTGGCTGCCCTAAGCTCCTTGTGCTATGCTGTGCATCACATGCTGTTCCTCCTGTGCACACCACAGTCTTAGCAGGCTGAGAAGCAGCACTAGCAGAAACCTGTTCAGGGAGAGCACTAGATTTTCCTTTCTGCCTTTAACAGTTGACCAAAGACCAAATCAGGGAAAGGAAGCGTGGGGAGATGGGAGTGATGCAGGGACCACGTGTGAAGAGAAGGAAGGAAAAGAAATAACACTGAACTGGTGCTGAAAAAAACAGCTTCCATAAATGTGAAATCGTCACGTGTGGTATTTTCAAAGTGCAGCTGTCAAATCCTAAGGCTGGATTATTATTTTTTTTTAAGAATAGTTGGTATTTATTGCTCTGCCAATTTTTTATTTATACTAGCTTTACACTTGTATGTATGAATATCTTATCTGAATTCTGCCTGAGGAAGGATGAAGGGTGACTTTTTAATGTGTTTTTAACTAAGGTGTTTGAGTAAAGGTGACTGTTCATTTTGCAATGAAGGCTATATTCAAAGTTAAATTACACATTCCATTGAAAATGCAGTTCCTGTAGAAGGTTTTGTTGCTATTTTCCCTTTGTTAGCATCTAGAGGGTCCTTCTTTTCTCTGACAACTGGTTTTGAGTGATGAGATTTATAGTAACCAGAGGTTTCTGAGAACTCATCATCTAAAATTTGAATTTTTTTCTTTACCAACATCCCACCAAGACAAGCCTTGTCTGCAGAGGTGAAACTCTGGTTGCCACAGAGAAGAAAGCATGTAACGATGAAAGGGCTGCATGAAACTCCCATCTCCCACTCCTTAAGAACTCAGTGTTGTCAGAATGTGGTAAATACTGTACTTTATATTTTTATTAAGTAAAAAGAAATATCTTCCCAAATAATGTGAAAAGGGTTTTGTATTTGTGTTCCTGTAAGGCAGCTTTTATGGAGGAGTTATATTATGCTTTTGAAATTACTCCTTTCATAGAATATTTTGAAAACAAACACTTTTATATTGTTTTAATTTCTCCCATAAATGTATATGCACTTAAAATTTTCATAATAAAGAATGTCTATCTAAATGAAATTATTACTTGCTTCTAGTTTTTTTTCCTCACATACAAACAGCTAAAAGCTTCACATCAGAAAAAACATTCAGATGTAGTTTTAGTGTCCAGTTTCAAGGATGCTTCCATGTAGCCCCATGGGCTCAGACTCTCTGCAGGGAACCTAAGGCAAAGTGCCCACGGGGTGTGGGTTTGGCAGGGAGCAGCAGCCTAACAGATTGAAATGTGTCATCTTCAAAAGGAAAGGCTTAACCATTTTGTCCCTAAACAGAAGCCCCATTTTTTAAAAAAAACAACTCTTTTTCCCCCAACTTGTCTCCTGCAGCAGGCTGACTTCAGTGGAACTGAAAACTGTGAGCTGTTTTTGCTCCAGAAAGAGGGATGCCATCGTCATCTGTGCTGGGGAAGGGATGAGAGGTTCTCTGAAGAGCCTGAGGGGTGTTGGGGGATGCATTTGACAAAAGACCAGATGTTGTGAACAACACTTTCCTTGGAGTTGGTTTTCCCAGGCCACAGCAGGGTCAACCTTCAGTTTGGAGGTGGAGGATGGTTTTAGTGGTTGTAGAACTGGCCTGAGATCCTGGAGGTATAATTCTAACTTGGATGATGTTGTAGGGAATTTGCTGTGAGTTGCAAAAGCATGAGTTGAAAACTGGCTTTTGTCAGTGCCTTCCCCCATCTCCAAGTCCCCATGGCAGGGGAAAAGTGTTTCCTCAGGTGACCCTGCTGTCTCCACAGCTGCCCTGCTCCAACTTGCCAGTCCTCCTGCAACAACACAGGTGAGTTCCAGCACCATGTACAGCTCTGGGTGGAGGAAAGGTTAGGGATAGTTAAATATCTCATAACAGTGAAACAGTACTTGAGACTTACTGAGCTTCTTATTCAGTAAATATTTCTTGGACAAATTGACGAGAGGCAAAAGACATGTGAAAAATGGAAAAAGGAAACTCAGATGACTGATGATCCCTTTGCAAATCCAGCAATGATTTAGTAAGAGATTATGAAAAACTGAGCAGGTAACTGTGAGTGCAGATGGTCAGTGAGAGATTCCCAGGCAACTGGGAAACACATTGGGAGTAATTATCTACAAAATTAAACATTAATATTAAGGAAAGGTCCCATGTTCTGTGAAGCACTTTGTTGTGCCTTTCATCAGGTCTTTTCTCTTGAATGTGAAAGTTTTGGTTCTTACTTGCTCAGTAAAGCATCATGGCAATGTATCCATGAACTGCCTAGGAATTAGAAGTTAACCCACCTTATTAGAACATCTGGCTCTCTTCATAGGCAGCTTTCCAATATTAGCAAGCTGAAGGAAATCAGCTGCATTCATGGCCTCAGACATCCTGATTCTGATTATGGGTTGGATTTATTAGGTCCTGGCATGGTATAGGTCAGAAGACAGCACGGGAAACGCCCCTGCTTCTTGGGACCAGCTGGGGATGTTACCACTGATGATGTTACCTAGGAGCTGCTGTGATGCTACACAGTGAGGGTCAGTCCTAGCTTCTGGTGAGCATCTCCCCATTTTATAAAGCTACTTGTACTCAACTCATCCCAAGAGTCCCTTAGACAAAACAAATATGAGACTAGCAAAGGCAAAATGAAAAAAAAAACAAAAAACAAAAAACAAAAAACAAAAAACAAGGTCTAGGAGCTGAAACCAGAGAAATTCAAACTAAAACCAGATTTCTAAGTGTGGAACTGATTAGCCTTTGGAACACGTTCCCCAAGAGAGTGGGAAAGCCCTGATCCTTCCTGTGTCTTCAGAATGGGTCTGACCGCTGTTGTAGTGTTAGCCACATGCAGCTCGCTGGGCTCCCAGGGGACACGGGGTGAAGTTCTCTTGCCTCTGTTACTGATAGGGTCAGACAAGATGAGCTAATGATCCCTCTGGCCTCAGAAATCCATATGTAGAAAGTGCCAGTTCCAAGGGAGCATTCCTCAGCCTGCCTGTGATTAATAACACCAGCACATCATTAGCCATCCCAGCTCCGCTAGGACTGAGGCTGAGGATGGCTCCTGCTGTTTTACAGGAGACAGATTTGCGTAAAAGGCCTCTATTTTTGGTCATGAAGGCTGCCCTCCAGCTGGATGGGCAGAGGCATGGCAGTGAGAGAAGGCCATGGCCCTGGCCCTGGCCCACACACCCCTTGACTCTGGGAGGGGTGTCTGCTCACATAGGTCCTCTCTGGCAGTGGTGTTCACACTGGCAATCTTTTCCCGTAGGAACCCCTTGAGTTTCTTCCTTTGTCCCTTTTTGCTCCTGACCCTTATTTGTCCTTCATTCTGCCCTCCGGCTCTTTGAGAACCTCATCTTTCCTTTCAACCCCAGCTGCCACAGTTCAAGTGACAATTCTTGGTGATTTAAAGCCATCTGTCAGTCATCAGCACCTTCCTGCTTCCTCATCCTTGTCGGTGCTCTCTGGCTCGGGCCAGTGGTTCATTTACAGTCTCTGAAAGAGGTGGTAGGACATTTCCTTTCTGTCCTTTGCAGCCACAGTATCAGAGCAGGATCCAGGGCCCTTTAGGAGAGGAGCTGCCCGAACGCTGCTGCCAAGCTGTTTTGCTTATGCTTTTGGGCTCATTCCCATCCGTGAAGTCTGATCTGTCTCCCCCGACCTGTCACAGCACCACCCTTTGGCACTTCGGCGTGTCCTGGCTCACGTGCCTTCCAGTGCCTTCATCTACAGCCAGCCATCCCGCACGGTAGCTGCCGAGGAGGAACGGTGACCTGTTATTGCTTCCTTCCCACTGCCAGCAGAGCTGAACCCTGACGCACTGGCTTTGGGAGACCAAAAGGGTGCTTCGAGCTTTCGGCAATCCCAAGCCAGGCCACTGTGGCTTGAATGGAGGGTGAAGTCTAGCACAGTCTGTCAAGAGGTAGAAGAACGCAACCTAAGAACAGAAGGACAGAGGTTTAAAATGCTGCTGTAACTGACTGAAACCTCAAAAACGTGTGTGATTCTTCCACCCCAAAGATCTGCAATCACTTCCAGCTGCCTAGCATGCTGCGTGATTTATTGCAGTGCCGGGAATAAGATTTTGGCTGTGGTGAAACATGTTTGCGCATTGCCTTTAAAAACAGCAAATCTGAAAAAGGACTCTTCTTTGGGTGTTGTTCAGAGTGTGTAACAAAACACAAATCGCCAGATCGCCAAGTAGTTCAATACACAGTACCACAGCAATACCTAAAACCAATACAAGTTTAAAATCTAGCACACACTATCTGTCTCTGAGCACCAGAAACACACTTATAATACTTCCGACTACACTGCACAATTCCTACGCAAAGGGAAGACTACTTACTTGAGCAAATGTCAAGCCCCATTGCATAGCCTGCCCCAGGTTTTCTAAATTAGAGCCTTCCCACGGGGCAGAGCACTAGTAAAATAGTTCTGCACAAAATATTTGGAAAAGAAGGAGGAAAAAGAGAGGAAACATTTTTTTATTTCAAAATATAAATACTATGAATGCAAACAGGAATCAAATCCTGTGTGCCAGATCTACAGCCATGAGAGCAGCTGGATGATTACCATCATGCTAAGTGTCCACTTTCAAAATTAAGGCCCTCATAGTAACTTACAGTCCCTTCCTCAGCCTGGTTGTCCCAGAGTTTCTCCTACCTGCCTTGTTGCCTGCTAAGCAATCTACCCCAGCTTTGTTACTGATGGATTGGTACCCCTCCCTGCACCTTGGGATCCCCAGAGCAGACATCCGGTCTTGCCAAGAAAGGGGGAAAACTCCAGGGGCATTTCCAGAATGTATCTATTGTACAAGCCTGCACTCCCCTACTCTTGTATCCCATCTCCCAGTCTGATTTTCTCTCTGTCCATTATTATTACAATTGGGATGAGGCCCCACTGTGCAAGAGTTGCATAAACACAGAATGACAAAGACAGTCCCTACCTGATAGCTTTCATGGTTGAAGATCTGCTCTGCTGGGCTCTTAAGCGAACATACATGGTGCAAGGAGCGCAAGTCTCTATCTCTTCGTTGGGTGTTGGAGAGGCATCACACCAGACGCAGGATGGCTTGTCAAGCGAGTAAAAAAGTACAGATCACCTAATTTCACATTCACTTCTTTCACCATATGTAAGATTTGGTTAACAGAAAGTATTTCAGTTCATTGGAAGGGTGGAGTAATGTAAAAAGATAATGGAGAAGTGACAAGGAGAATCAAGGCTTCCCAGACGTTCAGTTACAAGAGATAAAGCCTGGAGAGGGATGCTCTGTGGGCAGGAGACAAGTAGGTCTGAGCTGTGCAGCTCACTCTGCACAGTTCCCACGTGGCCTGATCCCATGTGAGCCTTAGCAGCGCTCACCCCCTGTTTTGGGCACCCGGCCATCCTGGCTCCTCCCCTCCTCTCCCTCCCCTTCCCCTCCCTCCTTCCTCACTTTTAAGCACTTTTAAGATTTCTCTTTCCTGCTGCCATATTATTTGTTGCTGACTTTGGACATTCTTTATTGCCTTTCATCAGGCTTCCCAGTGCTCGTACACTCTATGTTGGTTTGGCCCGCTCTGCCTTTTGTCTGTGCAAAAACAAAAGCTTTATCTGTTGCCCAGAGACCATGGTGACTTCAGGGCTTTCCCAGTGCCAGCACCTAATTGCAAACAAATGGAAGTCCACAGCTACATCCCCAGCAACACTGTGTCTTGGGTGGGAGGGCCTGATTCTGCTCACTCTGCACTGCAGGACTGGTGAAATGCTCTTGATTTACAGCAGTGTATCTCAGAGTGCCATCTGGCCTTCAGCAATCTAGCTGCCTTGGAAGAGAAGGCATAAAAGCCACACGATGCTCGTGACATGAATATCTCACATGTCTGGTTTCCCTTAACGTCAATGAATAAAGGGTAGTTGATTGCAATGAGCAATCTGGACGCTCTTCAGAAAATCCTCACAGAGCACAGAAGCAAATGGCACAATGTTTCCACTCCATTTCTGCCTCTCTCTCAAACTCACAAAGGGATCATCGCTCCATGACAAGGACTGCCAGGGAGAGGCACACGGAGCAGGGCATCAGGCTGGAAGCGTGTGGCTCACATGCTGTACACAGACACTCCTCTGCCCAGCACGCAGAGCTGCTTGAAAATTAGACTTTCACCCATGAGACAGGGAGAGATTCACAATACGCTGACATTTGGTTTTATTCCAAAGCAGGACAGAAAAAGTCTGAATATCATGTTTTCTAATGGAATGGACAGCTTGGAAAGAGTTCAATCAGGAAATGACAAAATAATTTGTTCTGCTCAAATTGACAGAGAGTTGGATCTGCCTACGTGTCATAGTGACTCATAGGAGCTGTAGTTCCAGCAGTCCACCCATTCTAGGTTTCCCAGGCTGGACCACATCTCTTGTGCTGCGTTGCTGTTGTGGCCCATCTATGACTTATCGGAACGTGTCAGCTGAAGATGCTTCATGGGTTTTATAGTTTCTCCACAGCACCTAGCTCATAAAAGAGAGTGAGAGCATGAAGAATATGGAAGCTTGGACAGGCACTGAGCAGGGCTGACTTAATCTGAAATCTTTCCATTATTCCCCGCCCTCCCCAGCAGATATTACAAAAATTTCTGCAAAATTCCCCTGAAAAACTTTGATTTCATGAAAACAATTTTTAATTGCATAAATACTCTGGCAGAAAATTCTGAATCAACTCTAAATTTTCTGGCAAGTTATCACTTACCTGCTATTCACTATTTTACTTGCCACTCTTCAATTTATTGAACTTCCCTGGGGAATCATTCTCAGATATTGAACAGCAGATAAACAATCCCAAGTCCTGCCAGCATTATTTCTTCCTCTGTTGCTCTCAAGCGCCTCCTTCCCCTTGGAGAGCTTCCCAGTGCACACTCCACATGAAGAAATCACAACTGGGGCCCGTCCCGCTCCTCCACCTCTGCCCCATGGCACCTGCATGTGCTTATTCTGGTGATCTGCACAGGCTCATCCCAAACAGCAATCCCACTATCCCATGTGAAGGCAGAAAGAGGAGAAGGAGGATTATTCTTGCCTGCTCTCTAGCAAACAGATCTGGACAAATGATTTTTTGTTAGACTGATTTTCTTGGAATCCAAACATCCAGTGGGAACATGGCCATGCTGATTAAACTTTAGTGGGAATGTCCAAGTGCTCTGAGGTGACTCTCTCAGTCTCTCTCAATAGTGCTCAATTATTTCATTTTCGTAATATTGAAACCTGTAGTTCTGATAAGGTAAAATGGCTTGTTTTGACTTCAGCATTTCAAATATGATCTAATATTATAACACAGCAGAGCAACATCAAAAGTAGATGTTTCTATCTTTTTGAAATTAAATATATTCCCAAATCAAATAATTTTTGTGGAAATAACCTTCCTGCAAGAAGTTATGATATTCTGACTTCCCCTGAGCCAATTAGTAATGGAAACAAATGGCAAAACATCAGCAGTTCTCAGGAAAAAGAGATTTCTTTTTTTGACCATTTCTAATGGCCTCTCAAGACCATGGTTTGGGAGAGAGGAACTTAAGAGAAACAGAAGACCAATTTTTCTGTCTAGCCATACCGAAGGATTGAAGATGAGTCCCTGCAGTGCTGCTGGGATCCGTCCCTAGCAGCAGGGAGCCTTAGTGATTAGAAGATGAAGGTTGGGCACCCTCATACCTTCATCTTCTAATCCCTAAGGTGATTTTTTTCCATTTTAGCAGCCTGAAAACTGTGGAAAGCACTATGTGCAGCAGTCAACCTGGACAAGTCTTTTATGCACACTTCCCTCTGGGGGCTGTTCTGCAATAGATTTAAATTAGGCTCAAGATATGAATCTATAAACGTGGTATTTTTGGTCATGCTGCCTGTTTTGTATTAAACCTCTGCGCCTTGGTTCTTTCTCTCTCTCTTTTTTTTTTTTTTCCATTTTAGCAGCTGTGCAGGGTGCAGAGCACTGCCTCAACAGCATCAGAAATAAAGGTAGGAGAGTCAGGGGAGTAGGGGAAAGGTGCGGTGTTCTTCTACCAGCACAATATTTGAATATTCTACCAGCACAATATTGAACTAAAAGAGTGGAGAGATATTAATCAGAGGAAAAAGGCAAAATCTCAGATTCTAACTCACACCCATGTTAGAAATAAGCAAGTACATCTACAGGCAAAAAATAATGGAGACAGTTTCTGGTTTTCTGTGGGTCTGGGGAAGGAGCCTGTGTTCAGATGTGCACAGTACACCCATGATCTGTAGTCTTTCTTGGTCTGTGAAATCGGGACCCAGACAGACCATCAGAGAAACAAGCACTGTGCAAAATGGGCATGCTAGTCTCTGGTAGATTTTTTTTTCCCTCCCCCCCAGCTCTGCAACAAAATTTCACCACAACAAAAAGTGAAGAAACAGGTTTTAATGCAGTTTTATTCCAAATTGAGAAAAATCTATTCTTTTGTCTTAGCTGTCTCCTGAATCTATCTGTGAAACCACTCCAAAACTATCATATCTGTGTAGGAAATGGATCTAATGCCTGACTTTTTAATACAGAGAGCTTGTTTCTAGCACAACTGCATGCTTTTGCTCATCACAGACACCAGGCTCTGTAAAAGCAGAATCAGGTCCAAAGGACTGCAAGTCATTTTGTCCATCTAGAAAAGTGCTTAAAAAAAGTGCCTGAATAGGTTCAGGTATGTGGATTTAATGACACAAAGAACAAAGTCTGTGGAATTATTTTGGATTTATACTGTATAACCTATACTAGAACTTGGCCAAGTATCCTCCCCTTGGACTTTTCATCGCTTTGTTTTACTAGTTACTTAGGACCTGTGGATCCTAACTCTTTGAACATTTGCTTTCAGAGGAATTAAATTAGATTATCGGTAGCTTTCATCCTGCGGTCTCAGTTGCTCAGACTTTGGCAAATGTCCTTCCACAGAGCAGCAACCTTTGGGACCTGCAGGGTAAAATGCAGAGAAGGCTGAGACAAACCCCACAGTAATACACCATGATGTGTAACAAAACAAACCATCAGAGCTGGAAGGCTTGCTGTTTCCCAAACAGCAAGATGTGCCTGGTCTTGGTGGGTAAGATAGGTGGTGCCACGCTCCACCGCAGCATTAGGAGCAGTGCTCCGTGCTGAATCTTTCTCAGTAGATTGCACAGCAAAATATCCCAATGCATGGAAGATTGTGAGAGGGGATGTTGTAGCTTTTGGGTTTAGTTGTTGTTTGGTTGGTTGGTTTTTTAATAAGGGAGAGTTTCGATACAGAGAGGAGAAACTTCTAGGTAGGTGCTGATGAACTTAGGGAAGACTCACTTCTGAGGGGATGATACCTGCTTTGGTGGATAGCACAAGCCATATGGCATGTACAAGAGCAGTTTGGTCTCACCCTGTTTCTCTCAGGGGCTGCATCTTCAGCAAAATGGTGACACAGGTGCTAAATGCCTCTCTGCATTGCCTCCTCACGTCTAATTTCCCTTACTTGCTCTGCTCACAAGAGTTTCTAGAGACACGATCTGTTTTTCTAATGTATTGTCCAAACTTGCATGAGCAAAACACTTTAAAGGATTGTTTAAGGATGCTACAGAAATGAAGTGTTGCATGACCTCTTCAGTGAACAGTGCTCCGCAGGGCTGCAGAGCAGCAGAAGCCTGTTCTCCCCTCAGAGACTTCTTCTCCTGCAAGCTGGCCCAGAACCGGGTAGGAGCAGCCTTTTGGCAAAGTTTCTCTCAATCCTTCACAGCTCTGCAGGGATAAATCACCAAAGCCCCCTCTGGTAGAGTCCAAACCACTCTTCTTCAGAGGGGGCAGTTTGCAGCTATGATCCAAGTGACGTCTCCCACAGTAGGCTTACCCATCAACTCCTTCTGCACCATTCCCTGCCACCGGGAGGTGACGCTTGCAAATCTGTGACACAGCAGTGGCAGTCAGTTCAGCTAGCTAGCAGGGCAAGGTGAGCTCATCAGACTCCTTTCTTTGCTGAGTCACCGCACAGTTATTAAGCTCTTCAAATCTCCTTTACTTATTTCCAGTGGCCTGGAACAACACCTTTCTTTCCCTTTAAAGAGCTACCCAAATGCTTATGTTATGAAGTGGCTGTTGAGTTTGAAATGAGTCAGGAACTGACACACTCAGCACAGCCCATCAGCTGGGGACAGTCTGTTTCCTGCTCACTGAAAGCCAGGGAATATTTACAACTTCCCCCCCTCCCCCCCCCAAGTAGCAAAAAAAGAATGACATTACAACAATGTGCTTGGTTTTTCTTCTGCTAGAATTTATTTATAATGTCACCTGCTCACAAGTGCTACCATACCAGAAAGGGCCAGATGCAAATCAGTAGGCAAATGAAAGGAACAAGATTGGGTCCTGGGAACAAAACCTGATACCAGTCCTTCTCTTCACTTTCATGAGTGCAAGCACCCCTTCAGGGAGCCTGAACTAAGCACTGCAGAGCAAAGGAAAGAGCAACCAATGGAGATCAACATCTTAGATATGAAAAAAAAAAAATTCCCAAAGGTGAGGAATTTCCAGGGCTTGGACTTTCATGAGAAGAACAAGGAGCGATGAGAGTGGAGAAGCTTCCCTCTGCAATGGGTGGAGACCTGGGTACTATGATCCTCCTTTTCTGTTGCACTGTCTGCAGGGACCAACAGCTGCAAGATGTACTTCTAGCTTCCAGGTACTAGGGATTGGTCTTGGTTAGGTCCAAGTTCCTGTGCGGATTTCAGCGCAGGCCCAGGTGCCTCGGTTTCTTGCAATAGACATCTCCCTCCAAGCACCTGACCTGGGATGAGGAGCAACTCAAAACTCCCCTTATATCTCCCCCCTTGTATAGCCACAGCCCACGCAGCAGTGAGACTGTGACAGCTCTAGCAAACGCAGAGAGGGGATAGCAGTTAGCAGGTGCTGCACCGTGAGTGGGAGATGATGAAAAAGAAATGGGAGAGCAAAGAGCTGAGCAGGTTGCAGATAGCACGTGAACTGAGCTTACCTGCTTTTTCATTTGGCTCTTTGGTTTTCAAGTCACCTTGTAGCTTCAATTCAGTTTGTTCTTGATTCAGCCAATTGGCATGCTTTGAAAGTTAAAAAGCCAAACCAAATCAAGAAGCAGGTCTGAGCTTATTGCTTTGAAATTTGCACTTATGTGTGAATTTAAGCAAGGTTGCTGCATGCTTCAACACTTGTTGCCCACTCAGTTGTAAAGAAACAGGAAGCCGTAATTATGCCAAACATTTTTACTAAGTAAAATGTGTCTAGAAGAGTCATATGTGTATCCATACATACTTAAATGTGCATGTATACATATATTTGTATGTATATATAGTCATACATATAATCCATTTTACACATGTATAAAAGGTGCGTGTAAAAGGCAGCCAGCAACCTAACAGGCTAGTAAAATCACACCCCAGGTGCTCCAGCTAGAAAGCACAGAGAGTTGTATTAAATCTGCTGTTGAGCTTGGCATGTAAATCAACCCTTACCTAGTGCTACTCATAATATTAATCAAGAAATGACACTGCAGAGAAATTTGAGAGTGTTCAGTCCTTGGAAGGGACACATGAGATATATATTAGCCCTTCCAGTGGGACCACAGAGGAGACTGCAAACACCCGGGCAGAGCTGTGTAAGGATCTGCTGGAAATTAACACTTCTCCTTGTTGGAAAATGGAGTTGTGTGAAGATTGAAGCCTTTTGAGGAAATAGATTGATTTTGGCAGCAGCTTCCTTTTGGGAAAAGTGAAGTGAAATGGCTTGCTTGGAATTGGTAGTCATGTCTCATCCATGCCAGTCATTCAGTGCCTTGCATAGTTTTCTTTCTCGAGAGACATTGCACCGAGGCTGTGATGGGGGGCATCACACTGCAGACTGGGAGGAGGAGGCCAGCCGGGACTGAATTCAGTACGAGCAGGGCTGGGGAACTGCAAATCACCACCAGGTCTTGCTGCAGAACAGGCAGAGAGCATCATGTCAGACAACAGCACATAGTTCCCCACTGCTGAAAAGGGCTCTTCAGTTGACCTCTCACTCTCTGTCATTGCTTTTCCTCACAGTTCTGGATGAAACAGTGTAGAAAATACCAGAACTGCCTGAGGGACATTGCATTTCTCATTTAGGCTGTAGCTGATAAGGCATTTGAAGAATATTTTTTGTGAAAGGCTCACTTAGTTTAGAACTAAACAGATGTTATAGGAGACTATTGTGTTACAAACCTTTATGCACTGAACCACTAGTAAGTGGACTAATTAATCATAGAATCATAGAATGGTTTGGGTCGGAAGGGACCTTAAAGATCATCCTGTTCCAACCCCCCTGCCATGGGCAGGGACACCCTCCACTAGATCAGGTTGCCCAAAACCTCATCCAACCTGGCCTTGAACACTTCCAGGGAGGGGGCATCCACAACCTCTCTGGGCAACCTGTTCCAGTGCTTCACTGCCCTCATAGTGAACAATTTCTTCGTAATATCTAATCTAAATCTACCCTCCTTCAGCTTAAAGCCATTATCCTTTGTCCTACCAGTACATGCCCTTGTAAAAAGTCCCTCTTGCAAAAAGTCCCACCATTAAGCCCTGGGATAATTTATATGTGCCTAAGGAGCAAGCACCATCTACTAGCAGGACTCTATGTGGGCAGAAAACTACTGAGTTACTGCAATATTTTGGCTGTTAGTTTGACCGTCTTGATGAAGTTCATACCAGCAGAACTGGATTCAGGTACAATCTCAGTATAGCCAGGCCAAAGAGATGTTCAGCAGATTATATTCTACTTCCAGCTCTGGTCTGCCCCACTTGCATGCTAAATAACATTGCTTCCCATCTCTTTCTACCCTTTCTTTATCCTTCTTCCATTGTAGGCTCACCCAAATTGCTCTGAAGGCCCTTCGTTTCCCCGACATTCTCCTTCCATTTTGGACTCTAGACTGCTCTGCAGAGAAAGGAGGTGAGAAGGAGCTGGAGAGAGGGTTATAGCATATAACACATACTTAGAAATGTGGTCCCGTATAGATGCTGCCAAGTGGGCTGGGACATGATGTGTAACAGCCAGGGCTCTGCTGTGTCATCCCAGCCACTGTGACTGTTTGTGATTTCTTCTCCTCTGGCGTGACTACATGTTTGGCAACAGCCACTCCACATCTGTCCCTCAGTGCTGCTGGGTGACAGTTGTCTTTTTTTTCAATGAACACTACCAAAGCACAGAGGGATTGAAATTAGCCACATGATTGACTGAATCCAGCCAACAGTTCCAGATGAAAAAAAACCAAGAAGTACTTCAGCATTTCAGATTGCTATTTTAAAATAAAAATGGTTTGATTTTTCCTTTTAAAGGAACCTTCGTTGTCTAAAAGTTAATTGAACCAGAAAGATAGTTTGAGACAAAACAAATGGTTCTGTGTTGACAATCCATTTTTTTTTGTTTTGTTTTTACTGTTCTGTTAAAGAGGTTCATCTCAGTCCAAATCAATTATCTCATTCTTTCCCTAAGTTTCCTAATTCAACTACCAAAAAGTCAGTCTCTTTCCAACTTTTCTCCATCCATGTTCTCAGTCAATAGTCTCTTCCTGAGCTCGTCACCCACTGTTTATCAAGGCTGAATGACTGGACCGCAGTGGAAGTTAAATTACTCTGGGTATTTCCCGTCTTCCCTTCCTTGTCAGCGGGATATATTTCTTCCCTTCATTCCTCCTTTGATGAATGTGTCCCTTCACCACCAATCTCCTTGGTTTCCTCCAATGATTTTTTTCTGAGGCTCAAGTCTTTTTAAAATCTCCGCTCTAATTTGCGCATCAAGCACATGTAACTGCTCACACTAGGGCAGAGTCTGTCTTCGTGACTGGTCATTCACAGAAGGTTCTTTTACTTGTGAGTTATGACAATGGCCAGGACCACAACTGTTGTAAACTAGAACAGCCCCAACACCTTTGCATGGGTCTGAGCTATTTTACACTCCTCTGAAGACATGGTTCATCCAGAAAGACCACACCGTACTTTACAGAGGAAGAGCTAAGGTCACTTTGCCTGTGGCTGATATGTAGCCAGCTTTGTTCTGTTATGTCTATCACTTTTATTAGCTTGCTTTCCTTACAGACAATCCTCTTGCAAGCCTCCTATTTGGCTAATCTGCTCTTCATCACCCTGTGTATTTCAATCCACGTATTTACACGACCGGGACTATGTCAGAAACAAGATCCACATCACTCCACATCTGTACTCCTACTCTGGAAAATATTTCACTGCTGGGCTGTCAGGAATCGTTACAAACCTGAGGAGCCAATGCCCTCATATGAATGCCTTCAACTCACCTCCAGGACCAGAGATGATATAAGAGCTGCATTAGGCTCTCTGCTTTCCCTGGTGCTCAGAAACACAACTCCTCTCTGGAAAGGATGATGCTTATTGCTGCAGAAGTCTAAACACATCTGCACTCAAAGAGAAGAGTGAGATAAAGCTCTGAGCCTCCCATCACTGTGAGGTTCTCCACGGGTGGTGCAACCCAAAGCGCTCCAACAGAGGTATAACCACGCGAATCATATTCCCGGTTAGGGAGGAAATAGACACTGGTGAGATACTGTAACACTAAGTTGTGACTCTGTCCTGGCTTGATGGATGGCATCTCACTTGCAGTGCGGTCCTGCAGGCTGGGGAGGACCGTGCTCATCCTCCTGCCTGCAGCTGCACTCTGCCTGACGAATTTATGTGGTGAGTTGTATAGGTGTCACCCACCGGTGCCAACAAGTGTCGGGCACTCACTCCACAGCTACCGGTACACATCAGGAAGGCTCCCAGGGCCTTTCTGCAGGCCTTCTCTTTACCTCCTGGGTAAAATAGGGATGACAGTATGTCCTCACCTCAACAAAGGTATTAGGAGGATAGATGTCTTAATGTGAGAAAGCTAAAGCCCATACGAGTACTTCAAACAGATGTTGCTTCTGTGGACACTCAGTTAAGCAAAGCATGAAAACTCTGTGGGTGTCTTTTAAATGCACAAAAAAAAAAGTTTTTAAATGTTTGCTTTTGTTTCTCCTGTTAGTTTTGATTGATAAAATCCCCCTCAACAATTTTTTCTTCTGCAAATTTTGTTTAAAAGAGAAGAAGATGGAAAAGGGTAAATAGCAGTGAGAGAAGACACAGTATTTCCTTGCTTCATTAGCCTTCACCGGGAAGAAATTGTGGAGAGGAAATTTCAAAGGAAATATCAAAGGAAATAGTATTTTAATAGCATTTAGGTAACTACTTTCTTGGGAGAAGGGGAAAAATCCATAAAAGCAAAACAAAAAAATCCATAAAAATGCTTTATCAGAAAATGACCACCAACCATGGGATATTCAGGGATCCCTGCTATCAGTAGCCCAGGGCTGCAGTAGCTGCAGGCTCCTCCTCAGCCTCGGTGGCCTCAGCAGCTCCCTGGCAGGCACTGCGGTGGGACATCTCCGGCTGGGTGGCTGCACATGCCCCCTCGGCAGCAAGGGCGTCCAAGCGAGACCCCTTCCCCACCAAGCCTCACCTGAGCCCCTGCAAGCCAGCAGCACACCTCCACCCAGACCCACACCTCCTCTTTCTCATCACACACCACTTCAAGGGGTGAAGGAAAATAAAAAAGGGGTTTAGGAGTGACCTGAGAGGGTTTTGGATATGGTGACCCTCAGTTTGCTATCAGCACATGAAATCCAAACCCTCTTTTCTCTGTGCTTACTGCCCATTTAAAAGGGTTTCCCTGTTTTATGTCAGCTCACGGATGACACAATGTCACATTCAGAATTAACGAGGCCATTGAGGCCGGGAGAATGTCATTAGACTAAACGCAAATGCAGTGCTCAGAACTGGCCCAGACCTTTGCCCCAATGCTGAATGAATTCAAGGCTAAATCTTGGATGCAAATAGCCCAGGGCATGACCCAATTCTGGTTCAGACTAAATCCAGACCTTGAACTTGAGAAAACTTTGTTAGTTTTTTACTTTTAATTTTCATGCACTACTTAGTTTCTGTCTGTATGCCAGATATGAAAGAAGAAATGCAGAAACACTGCAAAGGATGTCATTCTTCAGCTCCCACCAGTCTGACCAGAAGGGGAGGTGGCTAAAAAGTCTAGATGTGTTTGAAAGATTTCCAGCATTCATTTGCAGACTCTCCAAATCTGGATCAATTCCCGGTGATCATCCAATCTGCTAGGTCTTTCATGCAAATTGATCTCAGCAAGGTCTACTCCATCACATAAAAAGACACCCTATCTTTTCTGTCTGAACTATGTCTCCTAGGACTGAAATAAAAAGGAATGGAAATAAATATTCTCAGGGAACCTGTGTATGATGGTTTTCACCTGATGTACTGCCTCTGAAATGAATTCAAAGTGGCCATAGCCTCCAGCCAGTCCACAGCTTCTCTTATGGCATAGGGGGGCAGAAGCCAGATTTTCGAGGTTACACATAATTAATTTTTCTTTCTCCATTCTGAAATGGAGCAAAAGCCAAAATAAACAAGCAGAAGAAAAGAAATACTGAAAAGCAAGGATGAAAGGGAAAGACAGTCCAATGCAGTTTTTCTAGACATAAAAGTTCCTGATGGTTCATTTTGGCCAAAGGTTTCATTTTCAAAAATGCCAATTTTCAAAAAGGAAAATAACTGCCATGCATCCCCTGTGACTTTTTATTTACTATAGAATTATGAGAGTTAAACTTACTTTTTCCTTCTGGTTGCTGTTTGCTTTTGTTGTCTTTCTTTTCTTCTTCTTAGGTAGCCTGAATACTTTCTATGTTGAAACCCTTGTCTTCACCTTTCCAATGTAATTTCTTTCCTTCCCCAAGCAGAGATTTCCATTGCTGGCCCAGAGATGAGCATATGATCCCCATATTCCCAGAGCATCCACAATTCCTACTAACCTCGGCACATTCACTGAAACTAAACTGCACACTTCAGAATTAAAATGAGGTTCAGATTTCAGTTATACTGTTTGGAAGTTGGGCTGACTTTTAAAAGTGTACAAAATGAAGGATGGGGTGTAGGGCTCTCAGCTGCTAGATACCAGGCTGTACTGGCTTTGCCTAGTACTGCCCTGGATAGAGAAATCCTGTGCCCAGGGACCTGTTAAATTAATAACTCATTGTACAAGCAAGCAGGTTCTCTCTCAAAGCTCTGCATAAAGCTAGCATCTGTACATATCTTTCTTTTTCTTGGGTCTGCTTTTATTCCTGATGGCTTGTTGCCAGGGCAGGGTTTACTAGTGAAATTCACATGGGAGTAGTTTTGAAAGCCTAAAAATCACTCATGACTTTAAGCTTTTTTTACTCCCTTTTCTGTAGGAATAACACCTCTCCCTCACCCTCCCCTCTCCCCAGTTTGCATTGCTCTGGTAAGTTATTTATCAATAACAATTCCATGGCCAACACATAATTGGATTTATATAAAAGCTTTCAAAACTGAGCTGCACTGAGTTGCAAGAGGCTGACAATTAACTTGACAGAGGAGTTAGCACTTCCAGCTTTGCATCTGTTTTCACTGCCTGCTTCTTTCAGAGCAATCATTTTCTCATTTTATTCTGGTTGTGGAAGGAGCAGGTGAAAACAAGCCACAGTTTATTTAGCGGCCAGCTCTGGTGGATGTCTGAGAGTCATTGGAGTGCCAGCAAACGAGTGCACTGCAAACTGATACAGGCAGTGGCTTTCAAACTGGTGCTTTATGGGAAAGGGTTTGGGGTAAGAGAAGGACGTACAACAGGCTGCAGACTAATTTCAAGGATTCCATGTTTAAGGATATACCTCATCTGGATAATCCAGTGTCACAAGTGAGATGAGCCATGGAAGCTGGGAGACAAATATGGTTTGGGTTTTACCTCCAGAAGTAACACTGATTTGAACACTGCAAAGCCCAACCGCAGAGCACTGCGTCCTGGCGTCTGCTGTCACAGATTTTCCCGCAGCACGGGACAGACATCCAAACCACTCAAGCCAACTAGTCAGCGAAACCAGCTCAAGCAGCAACAAATACTAGTCCTTTCCAGGTTGCTTTCTCCTCCTTTCCTTCACTCCATCTTTTCAAGCCTTTCCACTAGAGGCGCAGAGGAGGTTACACTCTTCCCTGAGGCAGGTAGGTGATGGAGATGCAGATGGAGGGATTTGTACCACTAAGGTACACAGGCAGTCTGGACTGGTGCATGGCTAGCAAAAGGCAGAGTGTCACTGGCAGAACTTGTCATCAGCATTGTAGCTGGCAGCGTAACCAGACATTAATGTCATCACCCCACAGTGCCCAGCCAAAGAAGATTGGGGTCCTGCTCTGCTAAGACATGTAATAAGCTTCCAGAGTTCATTATATGCTTGTAGGAGAGCAGAAGCAAAGCTGGGAGATACTCTGTGCCACTGGGTAAATCCCTCTAAGTTTGCAGGGTGAGCTCTGCCTCTCCTCCCAAGCACAGCTCTCCCATGGGAAGTGGGTCCTCATCCCACTGGAGCTGGGCTGGGCTCCCTTGCAAAGAAGCACCAGCAATGACTCCTTTCCTTTGCAGCTGGCTCCACCACTTCCCCATGGTGGCCATTGGCTGCTCTCCTCTCCATCACCTGTTCCAATAGTTTTTCTTTCCCGATCCAGGAATGAAGGTGACAGACCTCTTCCTGTTACCAAGGGCCCTTCCCACATCCTCCAGGCATTCACGCCCCTCTGCCTGTCAGCCTCCATGATCTCAGATCCTTCTCTTTTTCACGTTTCACATAGCAAACCCATTCATCATCTCTGAAGCCCTGACAAGGTCTTGGTCTGAGTTTGATTTCCTAGCTGGCACCAGAAAAGAGTGGACTGCCTTGGGGCTGCAGGACGTGCAGGCATTTCTAATGAAGCAGGCAGAGGTTACAAATTAGATTCAGGTCTAAACCAAACTTTAAACTCCAAACACTTCTGAAATGAAGCTCAGGACTGAATCTGGGCTTGAAGTTTAGTTTGGTTCCTATTGTGAAAAAGAGGCAGAGCTAAGCACCTGAGCACTTCGGAGCTGGGCTGTCTTGAACCCTCGAAATGAAACACACAGTGTATGTCTCAGCTTGTCCGTCTGAGGGCTAAGAGCTGGAGGCCAGAAGAAGGAAGAGGAGCACCTCAGCAGAGCCTGAGGTGGAAGGTCTTCTTAGAACCACTGTCTTGGCCTGGGCCACCCACCTCTGTGTCCTTCTGCTGGCGGTGGCCAAGAGGAAGACTGGTTCTGTTGCAGGAAATGTAATTGCTTTACAATTTGCTTCCTGTTTGAAGAAAACCAGAAGACCAAATTACTAAACCATTTTAAAGGCAAAGAATTTCAGGAGAATTGAATTAGGAGTATGGAAACAGCATTTTTTGAGGCATTCTCAACAAAGATTAAAAAAAACCAACAGCAAAATTGCTGAGAGCAGCTTTTTCCATCTTGAATGAATGCTTTGAAACAAAATAACTTTATTTTGCTCCAAAGCTCAAGTGGAGGCAAGTTTTCTTTTTGCTTCATTTCATCTCCCTGGAATATTGAAAAACATCTGTCATGATGGCCAGGTCCCTCTTGCCTCCCCACAAATATTGCTTTCACTTGAAACCACATTTTCTGATAGGAAAAACTTTTTGGATAAAAAAAAACAGTCTTTGTGAGATTGGACACAGAGCTGTCTAGGAAGAAACTATAACTCAATGCAATGTCTCCATTCATGGAGAACTTCTCCAGCCACTTGGTTCCCCCCTCAGTACACAGGCTTGCAAATGAAAAATAAAGGCCTCCTGCTCCTTGCAGTCCCAGCAGATGGAAATAATCTGTGCTGGTTGCATATCGTTTTACACCCTGGGGAAATCAAGCAGGTGGTGACACAGTTACCTTTAACCGCGACTTTAAAGCAGTTACAGTCCCCGTGGTACCCAAGGGCAGCCTTCCGCTCCAGCCGGCAGAGCTAGACGAAGGTAACGGAGTGAATGGGTGGGTCGTACACACATTTTCTGCAACCCCCTTCTCTCCTCTGGCGCGTTGACTCTGTACCCCACTGGCTGTGGCTGCCTGTGGGGGACCCCTGGCTCACTGCACCCCCTGAAGGAGAGAGTTGCCTGCGGCAGGGGAGCCCCTGCCCTCGGCACGTGCTTCGCCTGCCTTCCACCTGGCCGGGAACAGCCTTCGGAGGGCTTTCACCATCCACAGCAAAAGCTGCAGCCAAGGCTAGAATGCAAATGCTGCTTCCAGTCTCTAACCTGATCTTTTCTGCCTGATTTCAGCACGCCAATTCCCAGTCTAGAAGTGCTACTTTTCCCTATGGCAAAATTCTGTTTGGATTTAAGGCTATTCCTTCTTCCCCTGCAAATGATTTTATTTTACTTATTCATGTATTTCTGGCAGGCCACCCCAGAAGGCAAGGGTTAAGTTATGCAGTGATTTGCAAGTGAGACCTCTCAGCTTTGGCAGGGGCTGTGCTCCCCACCCCTGCTCCCTGTGTTTGATGAGGTTCAGGTCAGGGATAACTTGTGCAGAGACAATGTAGGGATGAGGGGATCTGGGACCTGCTCACTCCTTTGCTGAATGATTAGAAAAGATTTCAGAGTTCCTTCGTCTCTGCCCCATCGGTTGTCTTTGAAATATTCCATGGGATCAGGAGGGAAAAGTCAATGATGCTTCATAAACACATCAGCTGGGTTTTTTGTTTTTTAAAAAATTGCAGTCTTCTTCCCCTCTTCCATTTTTAAAGAAGATTCAAATAAAGGGAAAGAAAAAATACGTGGGCTTTTAAAAATTTGTTTTAAATAAAAAATGTCAGGTTTTGTATTTCAATTTTTAAATAAAACCCCCTAAAGCAGTAAAATCAAAAAGAAAGAAATATAGGGGAGAGAGGATGCAGGGAAGGAGGAAACTCATATTCCTCTTTGTATGAAGTCAAAATATAGTTTAAACATCAAATATCATGCAACCAGTCCCTCTGCCCATCATTCCCTTCCCAAACACAGAAACAAAAAAACCTTTATTAGCATAGGATTTGTCTACAGACAACTGTATAGCTTTAGGAGAACATGCAAGTAGTACATATCTCGTACAATTTCTGTATATTATTTTCCTTGTAGAAAGGCATCTTCTAGACGGACCGTTCATTCCAGTAGATGGCTGGGCATGCGCTGGGCCAAAGTAAGGCATCTTTATTTTGCTCTAATCTCATTCACATCAAATGTTGCACATCTCATCCATAGGCAGAAAAAACACATTCCTGACCAAAGCTGATGTGGCGATACTTAAAACAAGTTACCCTTTCTACAAAAAGTAGTAGTCTCTGAGGTCTCCTCCAAGCCCTTCAAACTATTTGTGAGAGGGACAAGGTTACCAAAGGGGAAAGCACACTTTTAGTTCATAATTCTATCTGTGACAGGGGTTTTGCTGCACTGGCTTCACACTCCTATCTCACATAGTCACAGCAGAAAAGCTTTTGGCCAAAGTGTATTTCTTATGTTGAACGGAAAGCTATCAGGCAGATAGTAGCAACACAGTGCCAAGAAAGGGCTGCTTGATTTGCACAGCCTGTTGGATTGCTCCTTTCAGCACTGTTGATAGGATGGAGAATAATCCAGTCAATAGTATAACGCTATTGCATATATCGGTGGGTACCCTATCCCAAAAGGAAGCTCTGGAATCAGAAGTGTGATTAGAGGCAGGAAGAGAGATTACAGCCTAGGAAAACATATTGGGTAAGAAGATACTGAAAATAGTGATACTTGCTTTACAGCGGAGATAAAAAAGTAGGGACTTTATGGAAGTAGACAAGACTAGCAAGGCTGTATAGAAGCCAGATCATCACAGAGCTTCTGTTGCTGTTTCCCCTAACACAGGAATATCCTGGATGTGCACAGATACTCCGTGAAGTTGATTCATAACATTTGAATGTAATTAGAGGACAGGCTTCTCCACACATTGCAAATAAATACGAGGCTTGAGATGCCTGGAGATTAGAGAGGTTCAGAGTAAGATAGGACGTTCCTCAAACCCATGGGAATATTTGCAATTATATTAATACAGTTTCAAAAACAAGAGTTTGGGGAAGGTTATAAAACATATTGGCAGACAACTGCTAATAAAGTAAATTAGTAAGCAACTTCCCCAGTGGGCAGTTTCTCTCTTCCTTAGGAGCACCTGGTTCTGAATATAACTGGAGTTGGGATACTGGCCCAGATGTCTCAGGCAATTTGGCAAGCCTGAGGTTCTTCCTTTCTGAATTTACTCCTATAAGTCAGCTAAGGTTCAAAATGCTCAGTTTTCTGTCTTCCCTCCGGTGCATTTTCTCAATATCTATTGCTGCTTTCCTTATTCACACAAACAAGGTTAGTGTTAGCACACCGGGGTCCTCTAACCAGCATCCACGCTCCTATGAACTGCAGAGTCTGAGTTTTGTAGAAAGATGATGAATACCTTTATAAGGATTTTTTTGTTTTAGCAAGACTAGGTTCCTCTTGCAGCATTTCCAGACCAATCACAAGCCTCTGGAGGAAGTCAGGGCTTGAGAGATTTGCAGCTTCATTCTGCTCACTGTAGAAGTTGGAATAACTTGGATAAACACTGGTTAATCAGTACAACTCCTCGTGCTTATCTGTGACAAACCCAGACTGCCTACTCCTTACTATTCCCCCAGCACTAGTTTTCACCAGACATAGTCACAAACATTCCTGTTTCCTGATAACACAGAGAGGAGCAAAGTTGATTCGGAAAAATTTTCTTGTGTGTGAGAGCGCAGGCAGCTGGGGCTGCTGCTCACGCCTGGGGCTGATGCTTGAAGGGGCTTGCAGAGCCAGCCTGACTTCCAGCCCAGATGTGGCTGGGGAGACAGGGAGCTGAGGAAGTGCGACTTCTGCAGAGCGTAGATAGCCTGGGATAATCACTTCTTGTAAGCCACTGAAGTAGGTCTCTTGAATTTCACTTCCCGATAGCGCTATGAGGTGTTTGAGATGGTGACGCTTACAAGAGAAATGAAGAAATGACACTTATGAATGGATGTTGGAGTGTAGTGGATTTTTGGTGAGCCAGGTAAATTCAGCAAATTTTAAGTTTACAGAGGGAGCAAAATTATTTCAGGAGTTTTCTTCAGGTGATGAAAAGTTTACAATTAAAAAACAATGCATGGGAAATTTTGAAAATGTGGCAACATTCCTCATTCACTTTTCCAAAATAATTAACTTTTATTTGGAACTATTTTGTTTTAAAATCTATCAAAGGAGGCATTTTTTGTTTGAATTGAATATGAGGTTTAGGATGGAATATTCCAATTCATTTTATCTTTTCATCTAGGTAGAAAAAAATCTGCCTGTATTTTTGGTCTTGATTCCAAAAAGAAAAACCTAAGGTGAAGGCATAATGTGTACTAAGGCAACAGTCACCACTCAAGACAGCAGATAGCTTTTCTGGACTGCTCTTTAGAAATCATCTTGGGCTAAGGTACAGCTCCTAGCTCAATCCAGACTTCCTGGGGGAAAACATCTGAAAAAAGATTGATCTTCCCCTCCCTGGCTGCGGAAGAAATGAGGTATTTGCCTAGCAGTCTATTTCAGAATAATATTTTGAAATATTATTTAGATAATTCAGAACATAATTCAGAGTAAAAATCTGAAATCTGAAAGTTCACACGGCTACATTCAAGCCCAGCTACCCGGCAGCGAGGGAGGCAGGAAAGTACTTGATCAATGCAGGGTCTGTGCTCTCCAGACATGTGCTTTTGGAGAGGACAGGGAAAGGAAGAGGGCTAATGGGATTAGCTCTGATACACAGCTTGCTGCTAAAACCCCCACAGCAGACATGCTGCTGTGCTGGGAAAACAAGTGGCACTTCAGCCCTCCCGCTCCCCGATCGCTGGTGGGCTTTCCCCACGCCATCCTTAGAGCCAGACCTCTCCAGGCATGGCCACCCAGCCCAGCCCAGCGTCTGGGACTGCAGATCCAGCTGTCTCACCTCCCCTCTTTGCCTCCTGCTTGCTCCTGCCTCTACCTTGAATTGCCTTGTAGTGCTGTCAGCCCATCCCTATTCCCCGCACTCCTGGGCCACGGGCTGGATGTGGGGAGCCCTGGGCTCTCGCAGGCACAGGTTAAAGCCCCTGGATGTGCAAACTGCAAGGTGGGCATCCCAGGGTGCTGCTCAGGCTGGCTTGGTTGCACTAGGTATCTGCTGAGGCTCGGACAGCAGACCTGCCTGTTTCATGTCAGATTGTTACCCTTGGACATGGAGAACACTGGAGAATAAATCCTGGACTGCAGGAGATGAGATTACATCTTCACACACATTAATTTACATCCATGCCTATAGTTCTCCTGGCTTTTTTGAGGACATTTCTATTTATTTATTTTCTCATGTTACCAGTGACATTAATAGCTCAGCAGCAGCTGCTGCCAAAAGAATGATCCAGTTTACAGACCCAGTGAAGAATGACTTTTTACATTACTTGAGATAAATAAATCTTCATTTACCAAGCAGCAGAAATTATTTCATTCAGTAAGGTAACTCGGCAAAGAAATGTTTGCCCCCAAAAGGCTTCAAGAAGTGCTAGTAGTACGGAATGCAATCACCACAACAGATTTATTTTGCTGTTTTCCCTACATCACTTGTCATATACTTTTAAAACCAAGCTGACTCCCAAAGGGACCAATTCACAAGACATTTACAGTAAAAGTTGTGTCCAGCCGAAGCAGATGGAATGCAGATAGCGCAGGATATGACAGGGGAGCAGATGTTTTCTAATCATTCCCGCATCATTCCTGGTCACTAGCCGGTTGCATTGGGATTACCCAGTCCCCACACACGAACAGCATGGCTTTGCACTCTGCAGAGACACATGCTAATCCAGATGCCTGCTTGGGAGAAAGATTAGGAGACTCAGCACTGGTATTTTTATGATGCCTTACTGTTGCACCTCATTTAATTTTTGTGCTGATGGTAAACAAAGGGAATGAGTATCAGAACTGAAATCACAATTTTCACAGCCATCTCCCACACTGGCGTGGTTGGCCTGGAGCCCTCTCCATCTCCAGGAGAGGTGCAGCAGCCCTGCAAGGCTGTGTGTGGCTCCCCACTGGCTCCCGGCCATTGGGAATGGCCTCCCTCAGTCCTGGACTGGGAAAATGTAATTCATTTTTGCATGTTTACTGTTGTCTCCAAGTCACCCTTTAAATTCTATTAAATTTCACGGTTAGGTTTTTTTGTTTGTTTGTTTATTTTGGTTTGTTTTGGTTTGTTTTTGTTTTTTCCCCCCTCAGAACTGAATACCTCTTCTATCTGAATTTTGAGAAGAAATCAGTTTTGTCTTCATTTAGACAGCGGATAAGATCCAAATGGTTCCTGAAAGAGAAAGATTTATTCCAGACAGACCTGCTGTGAAATCTTCCCATTCATTTACATACATAAATACACATGTAGAGACAGACACACATAGATACCCATATGCATCAGTTATATCTATATCTACATCTATATATGGTCAGACACAATGAACTGCTCCATCATGCTTTAGCCCATACTGTCCTGGAATCAAACCAGAATGACATTTCCTGAGTTACAGCAGAGCTGCTTTCATTCAAGAGGTCATATGGATTAGACAATTTTTTTTTTTTCTTTCTTTGGGAAGCCGGGATTTTCTCAGGAGACCCCATTCACATGTCCATGACCTGCATTTTACTGTATGATGGTTACGATATATTTACAGTGAAGTGGCACCTGAAGTGGGGAAATAGATTTGGGGTTTTTTACAAGGTCCTGGGTAGGTTTGTGTCTCCTGGACTTAAGGCTGTGTGTGGTACCTGCCCTACCATCAGTTCCTCATGTAGCTGGTCCCAACTGTGCCTGCAGGTATTGCACTCACACCCCAAGGCTGCAGAGCTGGTACAGGCTTAGGGCCGTAACCAGTTTAGGCACATCTGAAAATAGTCCTGATTTCTTTAAAGTGCACTCCGCACACTTACATCCCTGTACAAATACTTGGGTAGCTGGTCCACATAGAAACAACCTTTCCTTTCAAGGAATGACCAGATAAATTTTTGCTTCTAAAATAAATCCAGAAGTTTTTGAAACACTTCACAAGTGAAGGAGTGAGATTTTGCTGCAGACAAGGACCAGTCTGAGAAACATCGCTGAAAGAGGTGTCTCTATTAAGGATATTAGATGCTGGAGAGAAAGGAGCTGATGGCCCTGTGAATGTATTCGTATTGAGAGGTAACAGAGTGCAATTATTTTCTCCTTTGGCTTTCCTGCCTTCATCAGCAAGGGAAGAGCCTAAGCACTGAATGCTCTTTGTAGAAGATTCTTCACCACATCCAGGGAGATGAGGATTACAGGGCAGAGATTATGGACAGTCCATCAGCCAGCTTGAGAACAGAGAGATATAGGGCTGCTTGAGAAAAGGCAGGAAGGCAAAATCCTAATGCTCAGGAGTCCAGTGATATTTACACTGCTGATAGTGACACATGGAGGAAGGGCTAAGACCAGCTGGATTTAGTCTGCGAGATCTCATGCTAGGGCTGCATAGGTCTAACAGTTTCCATCCCTTAGCTGAATTCATCTGGGACTTGGGTGTCAGTCAGCCGTGGTCAGCACATGATCCTTCCCACTGCCCTTCCAGGAAGGAGTGTGGCTGGCATGCTCCCTGACCTTGGCCAGTCTTTGTTGGGAAATGCTCCCAGGGAGCAAATGGGTGTTTAATTGCTCTCGCATCCCAAGGGGGAGTCTTGGTATGCCTCTTGGCAGAGGATGAGTATGCCTGGAGGTAGATGGAGAATGAAGTTTTCTTACTGCCTTGTGTCAGACCCCTCCTGGTGTCCAGAGGACTTTGCTCTTTAGATCCCCTCAGCCAAGCACTGCTCATGAGGGTGCAATTTACAGCAGACTTTGTGTGGGTGGGTCTGCTCAGAGAAGAGTGATACTAATCCAAGCACAGAGCCAAACAGCTTTGCTTTCCCAAGGATGACGCAAAGATAAAACAAATTATGGCTAAAAAGTATTTTGCAACATGAAATCTGGAAGCTGTCAGGAACATGGAATTGCAATTATAATTCTGTCCTGCTCTCAGCCACACCATAAAAAGAAGGTCACCAGGATCCTTCTGGTGATGACAGCAGGACATGTCTATTGCGCTAGGTATGGCAGCTGTAAGAAGGTCGCTATGCAGAGGAATTTTTTTACAGAGAATGATTTTATTATTCCAACCTGGAAAATGCTGCTTGTCTTGAGAGTAGGGCCAATCAGGAGGCATAAACTCTGCAAGAGCAATAGACCTAGCTTGAAAAATTCATATCCACACCTGACCTTTCTCTTTTCACCTCTGAGAGATCATTTCCAGGGAATAAATAACTCGGTCATGCATGAACCCATTGGGCAAATACAGGCCTCTCGTGGTCTGCCTGTAAGCTTCAGGCATCCAGAACAGATGAACATATGCCAGCGTCTGAGGCAGGGGTTACAGTGGGTAGAGATCAAGTGTAACAGGCTCCTAAGTATTGCCTGTGACTTTAATTCGGCAAAACCCTAAAGCATGTGCTTAGCCTGAGATTGTAATGCAAGCAATAGTCACTTGTCTGCTTAAAGCTAGGCATGTGGTTAAGTACTTTGCTGGATTGAGGCCAGCATGTATAGTGCATGCTACTAGCGGAGTAATCAGCAGTGGGGACTGAATCCACACACATGTGGAGTGAAGGCATCCATGAGCTGAGCTCTGCAGGCAGCCTTTATGAAACGGGGCTGTCACACTAACCCCTAGAAGGTGACAGCATACTCGCTGCCCAGGTTTAGCTTGGCGATGCCACCTGGCACAAGGGTGTAACCATCTGTGTGACTTACACATGTTGGTAACTTTACTACCAAGGTGGTTAAGTCCTCCTGGTCCTTTTAGCTGCGTGGATGTAACGTACGTGAGCACAGAATCAAGGAGATAAGTTGCGAGTGGATGAATCAAGGATATATCTGAGCTTTGGGTCGTGGCCTGGAGAACAGCAAAAAAGGCAGGGCCACCTATGCACAGGGCTGCTCGGAGAGGACCAGAGCTGTGAGCAGACTCCGTCCTGCCATGTTCAGTAGAAGGAGTTTTGCTTGTTCTTTGCAAATGGGCAAATTGCAGCAAAACAAGTAACTCACAACAGCACTACATTTTTTTTTCCTTCTGCCAGACATAAGACTTGACTTGACAGGGATGTGCTGTGCAAGGGTCCGTCCAGCAGCAGTGAAGCCTTGCAAAGCAGTGCGCCCATCTCTGAGCATCTCTTTTTCTCCCGTCCAAAGGGATGGATCCCACTCTGTAACCGTGGTGAGCAGTCAAACAAGAGGTTTTTTTCGTGAAAAATCTATGGTGTTTTTTTAACTGCTGTACCAAAAAACAAACCAAGTGACAGAAAAACACTCTTTTGCTAGTAAGAAAATGAGATGCATTTTGCCCATTTAAACACATATGAGATTAGACAAATGTGCATTCTGTTGAAAGAAGTTTTATTTGAGGAAAATACCTAGTGCTAGCGGAGAAAAAATAGCTTAAGGAAGTAACTTCTAGTATTACACTGTGTCACTCGAGTATTCTTGGTGAATCAGTGCCAAAAGCTAGATTTCATTCATTAGAAACTATATACTGTTCGATCTAAGTCTGTGAATGAGTTAGGATCTGGCTTTTGTGTCTTATGGGAAATTCAGCATGAGATGTCAAAAATATTTCTATTCTAAAATGAAACAAATAAAGACAAATTGGGGATTGTAAGCATTGTGTGTGAAAGGGTTCAGAACATTTCATTTTGCTTTTGAATTTTTAAGAATTAAAATGCCTTTATGTGTTTTAAAAAATGCATTCTGGAAAGTTATTTTCAGAAGAAAAATGACTCTTTGAACTGGTATCATTAAATTAAGAATGTTTCAGTACTTTTGAAATGTTTCATTCCAGAGTTTCTCACCTAAACAAAATGTTAAAATCAGCTTCTAACATTTTTCCATGTAGAAGGAACTACCTTCTCTCAGTTAACAATTCTCTCATTAAAGAATACGAAACGTCCTCTGAAAACGCACTTGATGAAAGACGGGTTTATTTCACAGCATGCTGGAAAGCAGTCAGCTCTGGCCACGGCGGTGTGAAGGTTTTCAATGGCTCAGGAATTCATAATGATTGGGCACTTAAGCTAAGATGCTTCCCAAAAGGCGTTTGGAGCATGGACCTCTCAGTAATGTTTAGTCATAAATATTATTCAGATTTTAATACCATTTGTGGTAAGCAATCTTAGACTTCAGTGAAATTCAGAAAGACTGTCTTGTGTGTATAAAAGTGATGTTTACTGCCAAATGCTATATCTTAAAAATGTATCTGAGAATAGCTCTACCTTGGATTCAGCTGAGTGTACTGGGATATCTCTTGCCCAACAAAATAAAGATGTATTGCATCAAGAGATTTGAACCTGGTCCATTTTTTTTGTTTGCATGTGTACATTTCTTTGTGTGGAAAAGTAATATATATAGCAAAGGTGAAATAACAGAGAAATGTAAGTTTCCAGAACAAATCTTTCAGCTAAATTTGTTTTGATGAATGACACCCCAAACCAGTATTTCT